>JAVJGI010000062.1:51315724-51335253 GCA_035590275.1 Ibycter americanus
GGGGCTTTAAGCAACGTGGTCTAAAGGACGGTGTCCCTGCCATGGCAGGGGGGTTGGAACTAGATGATCTTTAAGGTACCTTCCAATCCGAACCATTCTATGATTCTATATATTTCTCATATATATGAGAAACATAGGGAACAGATAATAACCAGTACAGTGATCATTAGAAAAGATTAAATTGTTAAAACTGATAAAAGAACATAAAGATACTAGAATAATTCTGTGGCTGAGAGAACTACCTAAGAGCAATATTCATTGCAAGCTAGATATGACAAAATTATTAATAACATTTAACCAGTAAATGGAAAAATATTCATTAAGTACCCCTGCTTAGTATACCAAACAAAAAAGAAGTGAAATGAGAAAAATTAAATATAAACTAACTCTGTAGTGACTACGAAAAATGTGAGGCACTGTCTATTATCAATTCACAAATAGAAAAGTGGGGAAAGGAGGGAGATTATGGTTCCAAACTCAGCAAAATGGCAATACTGAAACAAGATAATGTTGAAAAACTGAGACTCCCTGTTGTTTCCAGAGATTCTTCCAGAGTAACTTAAAACTGCTGTTTTGCACAAGTCCAAGTTTAATTCACGTCTTTGTGGCAGCAACAGAGCCTGGCTCCTGTGGAGAGGACCTGATGCTTGTATCTTGTCTCCCTGTGAGGTAGTGACTTCATTTCTCAGAAAAAAATGTGAGAGTCTATTTTACATTTTAGGATATAAAACTGGTGGAAAATCACAGCACTGCATACTGCTGAACTTCAAGCATCATCTACCATGAATAAATATATTCAATTAAGATGATATTCAAGAGTCCTTAAAAATTGGCTGAGAAAATGTCTGTTCCTCTAATGTTCATTTTAATAAATCTCCAAACAAGAAAATTCCAGCAGCTTGAAAAAATGTTAATCTGCCATATTCAGTAGCTGGTAAGCCTTATATCAGTCCTAAACAATAATAGAAATGCTGGTATAAAATTCACTGATAAGAAATTCAGTGATAGGAATACAATTAATGCCAGCCAAAATGATTTTACATAAATTAGATCTAGTCAAATAAACCTGATTCTAATGTTTGATTAGATAGAAAATTTGGCTGAAAAGATAAATGTGCAGATGTTGTATACGCAGACTGTGATAGGCATATGACACCATGTGGCCCAGAACTCTGATTAACACTACACAGTACCATAAGAAATTGATCCAAGAAATGGATCTCAAGGAAGTATGTGTCAACTGGGAAAGAGTACTGGATATGTGTTTCCAGTGGAGTTCCATAGGGATTAGATTATTTGACATTCAACTTTTATGCAGCAATGGTCCAGAAATAAACAAAAATCATGGACAAAACTGATGGATGATGCACAGGTTGGAGCAATGAGTAATAAAGATGAAGACATGAAAATGGGGTTGATGCATGATTTCTGAGTAAGATGGGCCCACTTACACACAGCCAGATTCAACAGAATCAAGTAAGAAGTCAAATGTCTTATAGCAAGCAATGCAGGAAATTTCTACAGAAGACAGGGCTGCGTAATGAAAATCAAGATTGCAGAGAAGATATAAGAGCCATAGTGGCAAACAGCTTAATCTCTCCTGTCAGTGATACGCTTTGGCATAAAAAGGCTAATAGGAAAAGCAGAAGAAAACCACTGAATTTTTCTCTTTTTTAACATGTAAAGAGGTTCAATACTGGAATGCCAGTCACAATTCTTATGCTCCTGCTTTTTAAAATAATGGTGCAAAATGTAACCATTTGCACAGAATTCCATCAAGTGCCATGAAAACCTGTGTGAATGATGAAATTCTTAAAGCTTTTGAAAAGGAGGCTTAAGTGCTTATAAGAAAAAGATGGAGATGTGAGCTGATTACAATTTAGCTTTTGTTCCATAGGAAGCAAATAGCAGGGATCAATGGGTTCCTTAATTTAGTAGGTGAAGGCATTTGATTTTGTTATATCCAGAGCCAGTACCTAGAAGCTGAAACCAGCCAAATTCAAATGAGAAATAAGGCAAAATATTTAACAGCTGGTATAGGAATGACAGCTATAGACAGATTCTAAACAGGAATTTTCTTAATACGAGTAATCTCTTTCTTGGTCCACTTCCATCTATTTTTCTTGCTTTTCTCTCTTCTCATCATTGCTTGAAATGCTGAAATGATCCATCTGGGTAGATATTAATGTATTTCCATCCTTATTAAAATAATAGAAAACAAAGTTACTTAGAAAGCCAAATGAAATTAAGGTAAACTGCTGCAACTCAAATGTAGATGTTGGAGTCAATGGTGACACCCTTTTAAAACCAACAAGCAGTTTTAAACATATTGAAAAATGTCAGCATATGAATTCTGAACAGACTTAAGCAAGAAGATGAATACTTGATGGATGTTTTGAGACAGCAAGAGGGTAAAAATATCAACTTTTCATTAATATATGTTTAAAAGGTAAGGCAAAAAATTATTTCTACGGCACTACAAATTGTTTTAAAAATGCTGGAAGAAATTCTCCTTTTCCGACTCTCCTCTAGCTGCACTTCTTGGCTTTCTCTCTCTGTCAGACCTGGTCCTAAACTTAATGCCACCCTTAACGTAAACCTTAGACCCTAAACATACACTGAACATACACTGGGGCAAGGTCCCCGGGCAAGGTGTTTCACAGCAAAGTTCTTGTCCTGGTTTTGGCTGGGATAGAGTTAATTTTCTTCCTAGTAGCTGGTACAGTGTTGTGTTATGGATGTAGTATGAGAATAATGTTGATAACACACTGATGTTTTAGTTGTTGCTAAGTAGTGCTTACTGTGTTGAGGACTTTTCATTTCTCATGTTCTCCCAGTGAGGAGGTGCACAAGAAGCTGAGAGGGAGCAAAGCCAGGACAGCTGACCTGAACTAGCCAAAGGGATATTCCATACCATAGAACGTCATGCTCCATATACAAACTGAGGGGAGTTGGCCAGGAGGGGCCGATCACTGCTTGGGGACTGGCTGAGCATTGGTCAGTGGGTGCTGAGCAATTGCATTTTGCATCACTTGGTTTTCTTGAGTTTTATTCCTCTCTTTCTCTTTGTTATCTCCCTTTCCATTACAATTGTTGTTGTTGTTGTTATTGTTTATTATTATTATTGTTATTGTTATTATTGTTATTGTTATTATGGACTTTATTTAAATTATTAAACTGTTCTTATCTCAACCCACAGGCTTTACCTTTTTTCCTGATTCTCATCCCCATCTCACTGGGGAAGGGAGTGGAGCAAGCAAGCAACTGCATGGTACTTAGTTGCCAGCTGGGGTTAAACCAGGACAGTTCTTTACACCTTACACTTTCTTTTCATAACCCCTTTCCATCCTTACTCCAACTGTACCTCTGGTTTTTCTCTCTCTCTTAATCCTAATTTAACTCTAACCTTAAATCAAAGGTACCCAAAAGCAAAACCAGTACAAGGTGACACAAAATAAATCCTGAACACTCCTCATAATTAAACAGACATTTTCATATTTCAAAACCTTGTGCTCAAAGACTTGGGGGTTTATTCTAGTATTGCTGCTGGTTTAGACCAACAGCTTTACACATCCTCAGGAAAAAAAAAAAAATTATTATTGCATTGCTTGGAGAATATGATCAGGGTTTGAGATACACTGTGACAGTCCTTCTCCATTCTTAGAAGTGGTGATTACACAGATAGGTCATCCTCATATCCTGTGAATATATAATTTCATGTTACAAGTCCATACTGAAACATTGACTGTGACTTCATGCAGAACAATAGTTGTAGAGGGTTAATCAACATTGATAATATACAGTTGTGGGCTTGCTTCTCGGGTGGTGGGTTGGCTGATGTGGATGTGGGTGAGGAGAGAGGAGACTGGATGAAGAAGGGCCCAGGGATGTAGGAGAGATGAGGAGAGGCCCCAGGAGAAGCTGAGAGAAGAAAAGGGCCTGAATGTGGAGAGGCTGGCTGGAGGAGAAGCCAGGAACACAGATGCAGCAGAGGCAAGAAGCAGGGTGGAGTGGCCTGAAGAGGATGAAGAAACAGCACGGACAGTAGATGAACTTTTGGAGGCTTGTGTGGGAAAACCTTGTTGCAGCATGATAGTTTTGTAGTGCTGCAACAAATAGTCACTAGAAGCGACTCTTCAAAACAATATCATCACATACGCTAGCATAGCATTTGTTGTCAGTCACAGAAGTAATCCTTATTCAAGGGTTTACTGGTAAAAATACAGAAATCTTTCTCAGTTTTGGAGAAATTACGTCTTGGAAAACAGACTCTTGTTCTCCTATATTTTCTAATCTTAGCTTACCTTTAAACATCCCTCAGAAACTGCTGACAACAGTGAAGAGACTGGTGCTTTTTATGAGAGCAAAGTCACACCAGTGTTGGGTAAAGAAGTTTGGAGAATTTTCTAACAGAATTTGTCCACACTGAATCTTCTTAGCAAAGCCTTCCAGTTTCAGTCTTTAGCTGGAGAAGTTATGTCACATTCCATAAGTAATTTCTGCTCAGAGTGAATCTGTCACCTCAAAAATTCTGTGATGAGAGGAATCAGACTTGCGAGAAACTGAAGCTGCAGATCTCAGATCCTCATCTAATTAATGAAAAGAAGGCACTTGCGTTTTCTACATATTAATGAATACTAGTTGATATTCTGCGGCCCAGCGTGCCTTCTCTGTGTGGTTTGGATTTAGTTTTTATGGAAGCCTGTGACATGTATGATTTCTGAGAACATTAGAATAGGATGTACCTTGAAATCATCAGGATTTTAGTGGCACAAAGAAAGCATCTTCCTGTCTCATTTTCATGATGAATTGCATTTGAAAATCACTCTCAAATTTTTACAGAACAAAAAATTATCACTTATCAACCCATCAGTTTTTTTTTCATCTGCAACGAGGGTGTTTTCTCCTTTCTTTTTCTTTTTTTTCTTTTTTTTCTCCCCTTTGCATGCTGTTGAATCCATTCTTCCTAGAAAATGGAAGCTGGCTCTTTCCCATTTAGTGTCTGTTATGCTACATTTTTTGGCCTGTTTGACATGATGAACAGCAGTTGAATGAAGCATAATTATAAAGGATTCTATGCCTGTTGTTTAAAATAGAATTATTTGCATGACAATGTATCCTGGAGAGGTAGAAACCAAGAATGATGGTAAGCCTGAGCTTAAACTGGCTGCTGCTTGGTGTCTGCTTTAGGATGAACTGAGTCACGCTTCATGCTCTGACACGAAGACCAGAGGCACCATCCAGCTGCCAGATGAAATGCCCTACAGTTGGGCATGGGGGGATGACAGAGATGACATGGAATTTAGGAGAGTTTCATAGCTCTGTGTTTGTAGGATTTGGATGCTTGTTCAGATACCTTCGACTGTCTCTATTGGCACTAGATAACTATATTTAAGCAACTAAGCTGAGCCCTGTATCTCCAATAATTCCACTAACAGAAGGCCAATCACTTACTGCACACATGGATACTTACCAAAAGACACTTACGTTTAGGAGTCTTAAAATGGAAACAAATACCATTTCAAAACGTTATTACCATGTAATCACCAGTCTGTTTGGATTAAATGTGTAAAAGGTGAAACATTTTTGATACATACAAATTCCTTCAACGAGTCCCAAAATCTTTTATGTATGGATTCAAGGACTGGAAGGTAGACAGAAGATTGACTGAGTTACATGTGTAGGTAAAGTCTTATCCAGGTCTTGCAGTTCTGAGACTGAGCTCTTGATGAAAATGGAAACCTCCTGGAATAAACCTGCCTATTTATGTCAAGGCCCTAGAGAGCATTCACAGGGGGATATCTGAGAAGGAAAATCCCTCCCTGTTTGGGGAGAGGTCAGACATGTGATAAGATCCTCAGAAGGTGTGCCTTGCTGTTAGTATTCCCAACAACAAACAGCAAGTCTTTGCTTCTACAACTCTGCTAGGATGTTTTAGTGAAATTCTTGGGGGGTGAGGGGGTGGGGAACCAAACCAAACCAAACCAAAAAGAACTTTTATTTTGTTTAGTCAGTTTTGTTTAGAGAAATTATAGACCTTCTCTTTTTCCTAGGAAGAAACCAATGTAAGCCAACTTTCATGGAAAACTTTTCCTGGTCCAAAATTAATGCTTACAGTCTGGCAAAACAGTAAGTAAAAATGGAGTTTTACAGTGACAGGCTTTAAAGAATTGTAACTGTATAGCCATCAGTACATATACGTACTTCATAAAAGAAGTGAAATGTATTAAAAGCTATTGGGAAAGGGAATGTTAGAATATAATCCCATTTTTATAAGTCTCTTTCATTCTAAAGTTACTGTGCAGAAGAGAAATTGATTCACATGAGTTCTTACTTGCTGTTCTGGTGTTAGCACATTCACAGAATTATATTTAAAACTCATTATTTTCTGTTCCACACCGATAATGAAACTATGCAATTCTTTTCTAAGCATTGCAGCTATAGACAAGCTTCAGTTCTGTTACACAATTCTCTATTTCATGTTTCTTCTTGAAACATCAACTCATGGAGTCATGAATTTGTGAAAATTGCCACTACCTTTGAAACAGCATCATATCCTTTATAAAAATAGAAGAGTGAACAGAACTGTCCACTAGCTGTCTAACTGTCATTGTTGAAGAAAATGGTTTGAAAAACCTTCTAGCAATTCCAACAGTGCAATTGCTAAAAAATAAGACTGTAAAACATACTGTGATTGTTTAAGGCTGAGACCTGAATTGAGAGACACATGAGACATCTAGATATTGCAGAAATTGTGCTTGAGACTTGCAATGCTGAGTTTTTAACTGTGTTTTCTGTAGGCTTAATAATTCTAAATGAATTAATTATGTGTATCACAGATCAATTAGTAGAAGCTTAGTTGAAAATCAAGCAGTTTCTTTACAGATCTATACGGGGAAAATGTACACGCATATTTAAAAACAATTTCCAAATAAAATCCAGTTACTTTTGTGCATACAAATTTCAGAATAGTTGGATATTGGTAATGAATGCTTTTGTGAATACTTATGTATTAGAACATTTTAGTGAGTGTGTGTGTGTGTGAAAAGCCTCATTTTTTAAATTTTTTTTGTCCTTCTAGAAAAGAACCATGACTGACAATGTAAAACAGATTTTAAATTGAGATATAAGGATGTGACAAAATAAGTTTTAATAATAGTGATTAAAGCATAAGAATTTTAGATGACTTGCTCCTAATTCAAAATTCATTGGAAATAAATGTAAACTTTGCATTACTTGGTTTTTTGGGTTTTTTAGCAAAGTCATAATGAGCAGAAGAAAACATGTTTTATAACATTAAAAATAGAAGAGGCAGAAGAAGCTCTGAGGTTTATGTCCAGTGTGAAGATAAACAAAGGACCCAACACGGGAATTTTTCAGAACAATATTGCTACCATAACTATCAAGCACAGTATACACACAAATGCAAAATTACTTGGGATGACACATCTGTGGAAGTAGCATTTCTGAGAAATCATTACTCATGTCAGCTGTATTTTTATTAAAATATTACCTTCAATACATTTGTGAAAACTATGAAATAAAGTTAATATTCTGGCAGCTCTAAAAAAACCTCAAAAGGCAACACCTAATGTCCAGTTTCTAGTAATTTAAGAATACCAGCATAAGAAAAAGATGGCAAAATTGCTCAATATCCTTTGGAAAATCTTCCGTTAGCATTAAAATCTACACCTGCTGAAATGTTTGATCTTACTTTAAATGTAGAAAAGCATTAATAGGAATGTACAGCAGTGTGGTTATATCTCGTAATTGGTATACCCTAGTGGAAACAAACATGCTAATTAAGCGATCATCCTGATTATAAGAGCCTGATAGGAATACAGAGTGCTGGGAGACATTTGTTTCTATTTCAGAAATTGCTTTAAAAATAATCATAGGAAGATGCTTGAAACATTTGAATTATATAAAGGTAAGTGACTCATTAAAGAGCACAGAATGAGCATGAAGGGAGAAGGATTGCAGTAGAGAAATTTGTGACACAGAACAAAGTTCCTCTGTAGATATCATGGACAATGACAAATAGTCACTTTGATTTGACTAAGTTTGTCATTTTTCTACTCATTAGACAGTGACATTCATTATATTCAATGTATTTTCTGAATTCATTTGGTTTAAGGCTTTACTTTAATCCAGGTGCCAATCTAGAAATTAATTTCAAAGTTCTCATTCAATGCTCCTACTGGAACATTAATCTGGAACTCTTAGTTTAAGTTCTTCTTGTGCTCCTTTGCAGTTTTGCCATAGCATTCAATGACATTTCCCTCTATGTTCAAACATGCTCCAATCACACTGAAAACATTTCTTCCAATTGAAAAGGCTAGTACTGCCAGTCTCAAGGTAGCTGGTGGGTACGGCCAAATGAGAAAGGCATTATGGCTTCCATATCCCTGGTCTTCAGAAACAGCAGATTCTGACAACAAAAGTGAGTCCTTGATGCCTTCTGGTCTACTTGTGAGTCCAAAGGTAGAGAGGTAAAAAGAAAGAAAATTCAATTGAAAGTAGACAATGAGGATAGAAAACAAACTGTTGAGTGTCTTCTGACGGAAAGCCTGTTTTTGTGGAACTATAGACTATTTCCTCTGGTCAAAGCCAACAAGTGCTAATAACAACAAATGTTTCACTTGACTGAAGTGCATACTTTGATTTGAACCATACGGTTGAGGACAACAAGATCAACATTTGTCTGATTCTTACAGTGGCATGTCTAGATGTACTGAATAGATGACAGGAGCCTACAGGAATTACAAATGCTGTCACAGGATCATATAGCATGTGGAATGAAGACTGGAACAGAGAATTACTTCACGTGATGCATTAGGAGCTGCATTAGGAGATATGCTTGCTCCTGGAAGAAAAAGGAAAAAGAGTCTAACAAAATGTATAGTTATTGCTATTTTTTAATTAAGAGCCTATTAAATCTCATATTGTGTAGGAGATTGAACAAACTACCACAAATTCAGTCTTAAACTCACATAGAACCAAGAGAAAGAGGGAGTTTCTGCAATATTACTAACAATATTAATCACCTGCTATTAAAAAAAAATTCTAGCAGCTAGCACAACATAACATTTCTGATAACAGTTTTATTCCTTACTATAAGTACAGGAAAATAAGTTCAGGTCTCCTTAGTCTTTTCTCTGTTACGTGACAACAAATAATAACAAGAAGTGTGTTTATATCCAATAGCTCACAAAACACTTAACACTTACCTTTGTGGTCATGAGCAATAGAATTTCTCATTACCTGGCATAAAATACACCCTTTTCTTTTTTTTAAAGTTGAATGAATAGAGCAAGGCTCTAAGAATCCTAACACTTTTCTTTGGCAGCTCCTTCCCAGTTCCACTCCAGCTGCACCCTGGGCTTTATTACTATGTATCTCAACCCTCATCCCAATGCTTTCCTGAACTGTAGGAAATCCACTCCCTACAGCCTGAGCTTTTGAGAATCTGCTGGAAGCTTCTTCTTTAAGATCTCAGGTATAATTTACTGTAAAATGAGATCTGAGTCTTTGTATTTCTACTTAATTAATCTGTATTTCTATTTAATTCAAGGGAAGCGGTAGTAGATGAAAACACAAATAGAATCTTATTTTTTGGTTACCAGGACTGGCATATAAAATATAAAATACAGTATGTATTAGACTGAAGACATAGGGGATTACTCTCTACTTGAGTAAAAGGGTGAAAGATCTCTAAGCACAAAACTGTTGCTGAATCGCCAGCACTAAAGGGAGTTGGGGAACAAAAATGCAGAACAGAAAAGAACCGAACAACCTTCCCTGCTATTCTTGTTTTCTAATTGCATGTAAGACCTGAAGAAGTCCATAACAGCTTTGAAGTTACTTTTCTGAACTTCAGGTCTGGAAATATCCCTGTCAAATTTTGGCATGTTTTCCTTAAAAAGTATTCAGAATACTGAGTGATCAGATTCTGTCATTCATTCTTAATGTGATTTGTGACCTCTTGACTTTCCAGCATATATAGGCATAAACACAAATGTGTATTTGTCTCTCTCTAAATATATGTATACCTATACATATATACATGTATGTATAGGTATAGGTATAGTTATATACAGAAAGTTGAAGCTCTGAGAAGTTAATGAATATACCACCGCCAGAATTTAGGAGTACTAAGCTGAACAGTGCAGGAAAGAAAAAGTCCTACAAGTGCATCTATGCTGACAGCTTCTGTGTTTCATTCCAACCTGTTGCAATGTTAAATGTCTGACTCTTTGAGCATACCTAAAAGACAGGGTTTACAATGAAAGCACCTTTGGTACATGTGTTGGTAGCAGGACAACAGGGCACTTGCTGTAATAAGAAAACCAACTGAACAGACTCCTTGTACAGCTGAGTGGTGGAACTAGAATTTTCAGTGTTCAGATGTAATTAGAAAACAGCTGTGAAGGAAAATCAATTGTTCCTGGTCGTCAATGGCTAATTTTCCACAATCAGAATAAAGAATGCAATATGACATCTTTGAAATGAGCAAGTAATTGTTTCTTCTTTGTTTATTGCTTTAACATTGCTTCATTTATTTGTGCTAGCTATCCTTTATTTGCTTCAGGACTACTCCTCTTAAAATTCTTAGATTCTTCTAATTATATTTAAACCCTGTTTAGCTGTAAAAAACTCGTTTAGAGTTCTTTAAGGTGGTGATTTGTGATTCATGAAGGAAGAGTTGAACAAGTGCTTATAAATTACTCTGTGATGGTTTTGTAACAGAAGACTTGCTAAATGAAAAAAGTCAAATCCCATCAATGAAATTGCACACTTATTAATATTAATAAGTATTTGACCCATCAGAGGATAAAGTCTTCAGATTCTTTGTCCTGATCCTTGAAGTGCCTTTGTGATTCACCTGTGTTCTAATACGCTTATTTTCTTTTTGTTGATATTACCAGGAAAAGGGTAGGAGGTGAAAAGAATTGTGTCCACCGTGTAGCGTGAATAACAGATTGCAGGAGGAACCTCTGCAATCGAAATCATGAAGTCAAATTACAATGAGTTTGAATTCTGGCAGGAAAATATGAGTTTTAAGTTATTATCATTTGTATTATACCAGTGCTGTTAATATTGATTTAATCTTACACAGTGACAGGAATTGAAATGCCAGGAGTGATAGCTGAGCTGAACTGTTTTGAGGACGTGAAATGGTGTGGTGTTCAATTAAATCACCTTCCATTCACTTGTTTATCTTATGCTGCACTGTAAATTTAATTTCTCATTACATGATTTTGCTACTAATTTACACGGGGTTTGAGGCAGGAAAGCAAAACACATGTATTTGCAGCAATATTCCTCATGACCCCTTGCTAGTCTGGGGGAACGGTCACTCAGAGAGAGGAATGATGCTGTGAGTGTGTGTTACAGGAGCCTACCCAGCTCTTCAGGGCAAACACTAACCCCGCTCTTGCTGTGTGTTTGTACAGCACTTAAGCCCAGCGAGGACCTGATCAATAATTTGAACCCTGAGGAACTGCTTCCATGCAGCTGACTATTGAGACAACCATGTTAACAGCTCTTCGGGAGCCATCCAGGAGCGATACTGCGCCCATTGCACTGTGCCGTGGCCGTAAAGGCCTCCTGCTCTGGCAGGAGTAGCAGCTGCCGGTGCCAGAGCGCTGGCTCTTGGTGTTGGTGCCTAGCTGCATGCTGTAAAACTGTGCTCACCTCTGCAGGGTAAGCTGAGGCACAGGCAGTTGCAGCAAGTGTGTCTTAATCGCATTTTTTACCCTTGTTCCTCAGTCGTCAAGGCTGACGTACAGACTGAGGGCTGCCTTCAGCCGTTGAGCAGGATGCCAGGGCCCCAGACCTGCACCTATTTTGTGTCACTGTTCTTAAATTAGTCGGTTAATTTAATGGTTGTAGACAAGATTCTGCTAAACGCAGAAATTCTCAAAGAATTATTTAACTACAAAGGTGTTAAAAACACATTGCAAGATAATAATAAGGAGCTGCAGCTTCCATATTGCTTTGGCAAAAAAGCAGACTTCACAACTTCCAAACTAGCCTGCCAGAAAATTTTCTATTTGCAGCTTTGCGCTTCATATAGGAAATATTATTGTAACAGCATTCATTTAAATGGAGTATATTCCTTCAGAATTTTGGGGTGGAAAAATCTAGAGAGATGCTTAGGATCCAGACAAAACCATAAAATATGTTCAGAGTATTAGTGAGGACAGCTATGCTGCCATACATTAAGTTCCTACATAGGAGTTTTAAGAGACTATCTTTGCTTGGCAGGATGCATAGAAATCAGTGAAATAAATCTGAGGCACAATCTATTCATTTACTCATGGGACATAGAATAGTGGGACTAACTAAAGAGCGCATTAAACACTGGCAGCAGAGTTACTTTTTTTGAATAAAAGCTCTAAATGTCGACTCTCTTACGGCAATTTTACATCACTGATCATTCTGTAACTGTGATGAGGTTTCTCCTAATGTACACCAACATAGATGAAATGAAAATAAGGGTCAAACAGCTTCACAGATTAAGTAATTTATTTCCCCATGGCAGCTTCAGAATCAGACAAGGCAGATAGAGACCAAAGGTTGCATCATCCAACAGTTCAGTAACCTCCCTTAAATGAATCTGGTGATCTCAGTCCTGTTCCCAGAGAATAAATGTTTCCTGACAATAAGCAAGCAAACAAATAAACAAATAAATAAATAAGTGCCATCACAACTGGCACTTCTGCTGAGAAGTCTCTATAAAGGGGTCAGACAGTAAGGCTGAGGGCTGAAGAGACAGAGAGAACAAGCTATTATAACTTCTAGGCAGTTTCTCAAGTTGAGGATAGTTAATGAGGCAGCAGTGTGGCAGGGAAGGTGGTGGAGTTGCCCACAATTGTGTCTCTATGACCAAAACCCTTTATGGACATTGAATTTGCATGGAGATTCTTTTCAAGCTGAAAACTGAGCAGAAAGATTTTTTTCTGAGTGAAAAAGAGCTATTTGAAATGCTCAGTATGAGTGAATTGTTTACCTGGCTGGCAAACTATGGACTAGCGTGAAGGTTAAAAACCCAGAGAAAGCATAATTTGTGGGAACAACAGTGGCTTTGGTAGTGTGAACGGGTGGTGAGCATCAGCAGAACGTGATTCTCATTTGAAGAATTTGAAAGAGAATTTATTAAGACACTGTTTTGCAATTTAAAAAAATGTATCTGTAGAATAAATTTGCAAGAGAAGAAAGTAAGAGAGAAGAAGCACTGTCCTGATGGCTTGCAGTGAGAGGTGCAAAGAAGGGAAAGGGTTCAGGCAGTTATGGCATGGGATGAAGCATTCAGAATCGAAAGAAACAGCAGGAAAGGGAGGAGCTAAGAGACAACAGAAAAAAATCACCTTGAGGCATAACATTTTGGATGAGTTAAATAAAAGGAAGGGTACTGAGCCAAGCAAGGTTGTAAATGAAATGCAAGATCTCTTAACTTTAACATTTTCCTTGATCCTTACATCCTTACACAGCATTCCTTTATTTCCAACATCAGCACAGCTAATGTATTTAACAAAAAAGACATGTTACTGTTTGTCATGCAATTAGTAGTTCAGGGGGAGGGATGCTAATGGTTGAGCAATAAAGTTTGAAAAATGATGACATTCTAGTACACAGATCCAGCCCCAAATTTCTCAGGATACATCCATGCTAACTCTTCCTGCTTCTTGCTGTGTGTTTTCGACCTCTGAGTCTTTTGCAGGTAACAGCATTAAGATTCCAGAAGGCACAGGGGGGCATTGAAATTCCCTGCAAGCTCTGAACCTCTCACAATTGATCGGTGTGTCAGTCCATGATGCAGTCATGCACAGATGTTACACAACAGCACCAGCAGGTTGCAGAGCTCTAAAAATATTTGGATTTAATTGAAAAAAAATGTAAATATTTTAAGCCCTTTATTTCATGCCACAACTTCCTCTTTGGCATAAAGCAGTGCCTTCTGTAGCTAGAAGGTGGTTTATTCTTTTTGGAGGCTGCAGTTGATTCACACAGAATTTGAAAGGGGAAAAAAAAAAGGAACAAAAAACATGGCATCTGAAAAATAGTGTAGACAGAAGAAGGGGGAAAGCAGACACTTGAGAAATTTTTCAAGCATGATTCTTTGTCTTCTTGAACTCTGATTTAAAGGTTGCTTAGCAACAGTGGCAGTAACAGCTGGGACACCCTTGATCTTGTTGTGTAAACTATTAAAAATAGGTGATGGAAAGTGGCACCATGGAAACAATGACAATTCTGAAGCAGGTGTCTGCGGTGCTGCTTTTCAGCTTAATGTCAGAGGTGTAAATTACAGAATTACTTTGTCCCTTTAATCTGAATTTTTAGGAATCTTTATATTCCCAAAATTAAATAAGACTGAGGATAGCATTATTCCATTCTGTGGCACTGACTTCTGATTACTGCTTTATATAGCTTCTTGCCAGAACCTTTAGAGGATCTTCATTTCCAGAGACTGAGGCCATTTCACTCTAGTGAATTACTGAAGCAGTCCTTCAGCAAGGGACATAACTGGTATTTACAGTATTAACCTCAGCTATGAAGGATCATAACCTTGATTTCAGCTGGACAATTTAGCTAAAGCCTCACCCTGAATTACTATTATTAAAATCATAATCTGAAGATGCTTACCTTTTACGGGGCTAATAATCTTAGCTAAGACTAATAAACATAGACAATGGAATCAGCAATGCTCATTTTGAAAAAGTTCAGAGACCCAGGGTCAAGATTTTCTAAATATAACTAGTAAATCTGGGGCATGCAGAAGAGGACCGATTGTCAGAAACAGTAATTATCTGCCCTTTGAAATAGGCCCCTTTTAAGGCTCTTAAATGCAATGTCTATGTTAAAGCAGGCAAAACTTCTTTAAAAACATGTGATAATATCTTTTATTAGGCTAAGAATATTGAATATGAATAAAACTCTGTATTATTAGTGACATTTTAATGCATTATTATCTTAACATATTACAAAAGAGAAAAATTATCCATGGCCCATGGCATAGTTGTATTTTACATAGATTTTTTTTATTATTATTTGTAATGAGAGCTAAATGAAGCCAAATATTCAAAAAAGACTCAGAGGTCTATGCCATTTTGACACCTCTGTCCTTATTCTGTCATGGGGGTACTTGCATTCTGATTGACTAATAATCACCAATTGCACAACTGAAACAAAGAACTATATGGAAAAAGATCGTATGTAATTTTCTATCTGGCCAATAAAACTGTAGCTATGAATCTAAATAACAACTACTTAGGATATTCTGACTGACTGAAACAACTCCATCTCTTTCCTGCAATAACTTTGAAGAACGAAGCTTCATTTTTTAACACTGCTTATGAAGTTGAAAACTATTGTCTCCTTTGAGCATCTTTCCTGCTGCTGAGATTGGTACATTGTTAAAGCAGTATCTTGTATCAGTCTTGGGTTTTTTTCTTTTGGAATAGAGAAATTAGGGACTGGAATGCATAATTTTAGTATTATGTTGTAGGGCACTGTACTTAGAAGATATTATGAATCCCATGCTGAGACAGGCTGAAGCTGACATGTAATGGCATTGCTTCCCAAGGAATTCTACAGCAATCTGGCTGGAAAGTAAATTGGGTCTAAACCTTCCACTCTTTGGTTTACAGCAAATTTGGTATAAACCTTTACTGCATTCTTGGATGGGTGGGCAAACCAACAGCATAGGGTAGCATGAAAGTTACAGACTGTTTCTTCTAATCTAATTTAGTCTCACAAACTTTCATACATTGTTAGGCAGAAAGTTACACACACAGGCACATTCAAATAGTCAAACTGGCACTGGGCTGTATTTAAAAGAACATAGTAGTATTAAACCTTTGTGCTTAGCACACATTTCTTCAAATACACACAGTAGCGTGCAAGAATGATGTACTAGTCAAGCAGATAGACTTGTCTTCCTAACCTCCATGAATTAAGCTAAGTGCAAGAACTGACTTCTGTGAAGTCTGGTCTTGCCAATAGTTTCATAGGAGCCATTCTGCAATAATCTAGTAACAGTGAATTATTTATTTTTCTCAAATTATTTTGTGAAATAGCGTATTTTATTTCATTTGTCCTGCCCTGTAAAAAAATCAGCCTGCCCTCCTCTGCAATTTAGATGAATGGGGAGTTGTCCAAAAACTGAGGATATATTTCAGTGTTCTGTAATTTGGTTCTTACTGGTAGCAGCTGATTCACAAAGAAAGACACTTTAAAAAGTTTTATCGGGGAATTTAGGTGATAGGGCTTATTTTAATTTCTGGCATATCCAAAGACTGGGCTGGAAGCTACCACATGGGGTGGGGTGGAATAGAGACTTCTCATTTTTAACCTGAGTATTAGTCTACTTTAAGAAAATAATCTGAAGTCAATTCAATTACCTAAGGAATAAAATAGTATAATTGACTATAATGTCTCTTACAGATTAAGAAAACATTTCAGAACTCTACATCTGATACTGAAAAAGTGTAATGGAAATTACTAAAGACTTTTTTAAGGATTTCAGCGAAAATAAAACTTACCACAGGTGTAACTAATCTATGTCTTCATGTATTTATTATACCGAAACGTTTCTTGAGTTATGCCAAGAACTATGCCATCTTAAAGGCTTTACAATATCAAGGTGTTACAAGTTGCCTTCACTATTCGCTAGTGTCCTACATTTTTTGAAATTCCTGATTTTCTGTATACACATATATATTTTACTCTAACAAGAACCAGAGCTACTAGAGTAGGATATCACAGGCAATGAACTCCATTTTACAGAAGGATTATCAGTTAGGAAAATATTGTAGAACTACACTGCTAGCATACCAATTGCTAAGTATATAATAGTAACTGTCTAAGTTATGTTCTTTAGTAAAGGATACATTTCAGCTGACATTTTTTCATAAATATGTCCTCTCCATTGGAGGACTTTGAGGGATAAATCCAGGTGAGAGATAATCCCAGTGTTTCTAATAATAGCAAAACATTTCTTTAGATTCTTTTGCACTTTATTAATGTTGTGTTTTTCTGGGGATTGGTACTTAGACGGATATTTTACCATAGCTTTTTATAGATCTCTAAAAACCTGCTTTCTTCCTTTTTCCTTATTTGCCACTTGCATAGAAAACCCATGTGTTTAAGGGATAAAAATTTTCTGGGATCAGTCCAAGATCAGTAATGAAACCCCGGAGGAACTTAGGACCATAATGGATCTACCGGTAGGCTCTACCAATCCATTCTGAGCACAAGGTATACCTGGTTTGTGCTCTAACACATATCACAAAGCCCTACCACAACAGCACACTTCACTGAACAAGGTTTTCTTTATTTGAAGGAGCTGGGAAAAACAACTAAAACTACAGAGGTCCATCATGTTGTTCAATGTACTGCTACAATGGCCTATAATATTCAGTAAGGAAAAAATAAGAGCAGTGTAATCCTGGGCTACCTGGTGGGGCTGAAATGTACTCTAATTGATCACCTTGTCTGGCAGAAGAGCTGCCTGGAGGCTTTTCAGGTGAATTCTGAGACTACAAACTCTTTAGCTCAGCTGCTCTCCTCTGTGTTTGTATAACATCAAGCATTAAGCCCCTGGTTTAACAAGGGGAACCCCCTGAAGCTGCCCTCCACAAATGAAATAAAACCAAAATAGTCACAGTATACATAGTATTACAAATCTTCCCATCTGCCTCCTGCAATTTGGCAGTGCTCTTGTCACCAACCATCTTTTTCTCTCTCTTGTACTGATAAAACTGATGACTGAGGTAGAACAGAAAAGGAATGAGAAGTCATAGGAAGGACACCAGTCATCAAAAATATCCTGTACCTTCACCTGATCCCACTGAGCAGTTTGGGAATGGGGGACCCGGGGCTGCGCTGGGTGCTGGGGTGTTAGAGAAGGCTGCAGGGCTGCCCTGCCTCTGAACGCTACCACCTCAGGTATCTGCAGGGTTTGGAGGTCAGCCTGGGGTTGTGGGATGGACAGGGGGCTGAACCCCAGCCAGGGTTTGAACGACATCCCCATGCCACAGGGAGAGGGCACCTGGGGAGCACTCAGGGGGGGCTGGCCCAGTAATGTCTATGGGTGCCATCACGCCTCTCTCCTCTGTCAGGAGAGAAATTTCCCATCCACTTTTCACTCTTCTCTCCCCATCGCCCACTCCCTCTCTTCCAGCCTCCCTGTCTGTATTTGCTCGATTCAGCATTTTCAGGATCTGTGTGAGGCTGTTTTCTGTACATGCAAGTAAATAAACATATGGAGCAGCCCAACAAACCCATGTTCTTGCTGATTTCGCTGCCTGCTGGGCAGTATAATGAACTACCATATAAACTGTTTGCCAGCAGTATTTTGAGATTAATGCTTTAAAAAAAAATAAGCCGAAGAACCATAATACAAGAGTTGAAAACTGGACTAACCATATTCCATACTTCTTAGAAGAGATGTATTTTATTCTTGCTATGCCTTGACAGGTATCTTCCCACCAGGACTGCAGTTTGCAATGCAGAAATTAATCAGATGTTCAAGATAATTAAAAACACATTTCTAAATGCTTTTGGGAAAGAGAGATGTAGAATGAAGGGACAAGTTCTTAAATGAACTTACAGACAATGATTTTACAGTTCTGTTCCCCTCAGCATCCCTTTTAAAATTAATCTTAAAGTCACTTTCAGTCTGTTTGTGGATTTACAGTATCAGCAAAGCAATTATGAACACTTTTCTCAAATGAAATGCACATTAAAAGGTTCTTTTGTTTGAGGGGGTGTTTGTTTTGTGGGTTTTTTTTTCTCTCTGTAGAAGCATTTAAGATATGGGTCAGTGGAAACAAATATTTCATTCACAAGGAAAAGAAAAGCATAGAAGAAAATGAAGGGGTTTCATGAGGATGTATTGCACATCTGGATGCAAGGATGTGCAGTGGAGATTCCTTTTCCAGAGCGGTACTGGGACTACTAACAGTCTCAGAAAACCCAGGTCAGTAGACCTCCAGCAATACATCTGTGACCTGGAGCCCTTAAATCAGCAGAGTCCAAGAGACCTTTGTCAGGATAGAGCTGGCTTCCCCTTCACATTTGCACAAGCTATGGAAATGATGAATAGACTATGGGATTTGCCCAAGAACTTCACCCCGTCCTCCCAAAAGATAAGAAGCATTTCCTTTGCTTTCTCCTTCTCTTGTGTGTTTTCCCCATGGAAGGAACTATTGGAAACATTAGAAGGATTTGTTTCCAAAAACCTTCCAAAGATTCATGTGACTATTTTAGGAAAAAAATCCATCCCTTGACAGTTTTTTACTGAGAAGATTATGCCTTTCTAGTGCCCCCATTACTGATATCAAAATATATGCCTTCCTGATTAGTCCAAGAAAGGAAAAAGAAGTGGGATCTTTCAAATCCAACAGAGCAAATTATGCTTTCAGTAACATGCAATTTTGGCCACATTAGATATTTATTGAAAAGACTGCTTATTTGTCTGCTTGGGTTTGGTGTTTGTCTTTTGTGTGTGTGTGTGTGTGGGG
>JAVJGI010000062.1:51335353-51364473 GCA_035590275.1 Ibycter americanus
TATTTTATTTTTAGAATATCTTGCTCTTTTCAAGGCTCACTGTCCCTTCTGGCACTGGAACTCCGTAATACTGAATATGTGTGACACCACATTAATTTCCATAGCAGGGGATTAGGATATTACAAACATGGGATTAGGTCCACTTGAAGGATCAAAGCAAAAAGAGAAGTGAGATGTGAAGAATAAACCTTTTCTTTTTTTTTTTTCCCAAGCAAACAAATATCCAGGATAATAGGGTAAAAAATGAAGCAACTGGCCAAGTGAATGTCTGTAATTGAACCTGAACTCCTGATCCATGAGAATATTGGATTTTACCTGATATATTTTTACCAGTAGAAAAATTTGGAGTTGTTTGTTTTCTTTTTCTTTCCACTGCAGCAGCGTTATTCATACAGAAACCAATACAGAATCTGAAACAATATCCTGGGGCCATTTTCATACAATTTAGCATCTTGTATTCATGTGCATCAGGGAACTGCTACACTTCCTATTCACGTTGCTAAGTTATTGCAGTACATTTGTGGTTGATTTTTCCATTGATGTTAAGGCAGTGTATAATTAGCAGTGAATAACTTATTCCAGGAATTCAACCTCATTTTCCTTTTTGTGGAATGTCCACAAATAGATAAACACATATCTCTTATTCCATTTCACTGTAGAATGAAAAGAAGCTTTTTGTCTTAAACTCTGTAGATTTGAGAATATTGAGCTGAAATTATTCAGTAACAGAATTTGGATATTAAATGGGTGTTTGGGACTAAGATTTTTCAGCTAATTGCCATAACTTTTTATCATTTAATTCAAAAAGTGATACAATTTCAGGATGAGAGATTAATCTCTCATTAATTACAAACTGGCATAAATTTGTTGCATGTAAGAGCTGTTTTGCAAGGCTGAAGAAAGAAGACTAAAGCGGCATATGTGTTGAGATGTTGTGGACAAAACAGAAAACGACAAAAGAAGTAAAGCCCACTGGGTCCAAAAAGTCCATTTTATTTCTCTGCAAGAAAATATTTATACATACCCCCCAACTTCTTTAAAAGAGGTTATGATTTCCGTCTTAATGAAATAACTGGTTCATTAATCGGGACTCTTGACAAAGCCAAAGAACTCAATTCATTCAGAAAAGGTAGGAAGAGATACATGATTTTCGAATTTCTTTTTCACATTGCTTTCCTTTGTTGAGTTGCATCAAATCCTATCTTTTTTGGTTTCCAAGCAATCATCAGTTTTGCTTTCAAAATTTGAACACATTAAGTTAAACTACATGGAATAATGTCTCATTTCATAGGAAATTTTCATAGCAGGTCTGAAAATGTGTGTATTTAAATTTAAATATGATTATGATGTACCTCCGTAGGTAAGCACTGCTTTCCTTGAACATGAGTGGAGATGCCTGTCTATCACATACTCAGAGAAACCAAATTTAATTATTAACCCATTTTAACTACCTTTTCATTTTCTGTCCATCTGTAGGCATTACCAAGGATATGCAGGTACTCTGTGTTTAGCTCACGGATATTATGATGAGGAAGGATTCTCTCAGGGAAAGTAGGGTGAAAAGAGAAGTGTTTATTCTGATTTTGGTAGGTTTATGTCAGTTCTTTGCAAGTGACCGTGCATGTGTGGAAAATTATTTTTGAAAATAGTGATGATGTGATATGCTCACAAAGTATCCGCTTAAGAGTTTAGAGTACTTATTATAGTCAAGCAATCAGTTTAAATAAAAGTGAATGAAGAGCAAACAGAATTCCCTATTTGTCAAGACTGAATCCTGGTCCCTAAAACCACCAAAACATCTCCCCCATTTCCTTGCAAACTTGCTAAATAAAACTTGCATTTGAATGAACTTTTCAAATCAGGCTCGCATACCATGAGTAAATTAAAAGTAGGCATACAGTGCCAATGCATGACTGACAGAACCACCAGCAAATCTAATTGCATATGGAACTTTAAGATCTCACTGGGGAGTTCTTCAACGAAAATAATTATGTGCACTCTCAGCTGTGCACTCTAGGCTGTAGAGTCTGGAGAGCTTAAAAGTTATGGGAGGAAAAAAAAGAAAAAGAAAAAAGAAAGAAGAAAAGAAAGAGTGAGTGAGAGTATTTTCTTGCCAGGCATATTTATCCAAGCTCACAGTTCAAGATTAATCCACAAGGGCATAGAGGCAGAAGATTAAGGAACTAAAGACAGTCTTCATTCCTTGCTGAATTTTATTTTTACTTTGAAGCTATTTGAAGGAATATGTCCATAATATTGCATTCTGTCAAGCACAAGACATTGTTCATGAAACAGATGTCCAATACATTTGTATCATCTGTGTAGTGGCACATACATACAATTGCACAACGGAAGCTATATTCTCACAGAAGCTGCAGAGGAATTTATCATATGTGAGTAAGACATCAAAAAAAAACCCAAATCCTATTTGCCTTGTTCTCAAGCAGCACTAGAATTAAGGCTACATTTTCACTGAGGAGGGTACGAGAATTTTGATGGAATATAGCATTTGCAAGGGGTTATGAAGCAACAAGATAAATTCCTCATCTAAATTTGAAAGATTCAGGAATCATACAAAGCATGGGCACTCTAAGTAGGCACTACAGAATAAGAACAGAAAAATTAAAATTTAATGAGTATTAAAGTTTGGCCTTAAAATATAAGAAAGGCATTCAGTCAGACAGCAAAAATGTGCTCCAAAGACATTCATACAGCCTTGCATTGCACACCAAAACTTTAGCTGAATAAAATAAAATAGTGATGTTTACATATAGACAACTAAAGGGTTGACCTGGTTTCAGCTGGGATAGAGTTAATTTTCTTCTTAGCTGGTGCAGCGCTGTGTTTTGGATTTGGTGTGAGAACAATGTTGATAGCACACTGATGGTTTTGGTTGCTGCTGAGTAATGTTTATACCAAGTCAAGGACTTTTTTGTTTCTCAAGCCCTGTCAGAGAGAGGGCTGGAGGGGCACGGAAAGTTGGGAGGGGACACAGCCAGGACAGCTGACCCCAACCAACCAAAGGGATATTCCATACCATAGAACATCACGCTCAGTATATTAACTAGGGGAAGAAGAAGGAAGGGAGTGGGGCATCCAGCATCATGGCATTTGTCTTCCCGAGTAACTGTTACATGTGACAGAGCCCTGCTTTCCTGGGGATGGCTGAACACCTGCCTGCCGATGGGAAGTGGTGAATGAATTCCTTGTTTTGCTTTGCTTGTGTGCACACCTTTTGCGTTACCTATTAAATTGTTCTTAACACTTGAGTTTTACATTCCTTTCCATTTTTCCTCTTCATCCCTCTGGGTGCAGGGAGAGTGAGCAAGCGGCTGATGTGATACTTAGCTGCCAGCTGGGGTTAAACCACAACAAGGGATCAAAGTAGAATACGTGTCAAAGTATTTGCTGCAAACCAGAAATTATTTGCTTAATTTTAATATTTTGCAAGTGGAATTCCAGTTATCTAAGTTCATTTTTTGACATGATATTGTATGGCTAAATGTACTAGAAAAATAAACAGCTATTTTTATTTGAAATAAAAGTAAAATTGTAGTATACAGAAGGCATCTCACGTACATTGCCAAAAAAGATAAGAAATAGGTTCTGAAGTGTACTAAGACTTAAAAAAAGCAATGGAAGAGAAAAAATGCCCTAAATAATGCAATAACTTGGATATGTCTGAGAAGGAATAATTTTCTACTCATTCATTAAATCAAAAATACCAAATGGAAGGCATTGATTCTTTTAATGGAAAACGCACAAGAAAAATAAGACCCAGATGACTTAAAGGACTGTATAGATTAATATAACTTGCAACTGTTTGTTCACATTGTTCACAGAAAAGTACAGAAAGAGATTTCTGGAAAGTGAACATATACAGAAACATCAGAATATGTCTTGAGTCTACGCAGGACGAGATTTCTACCCAGCACTGCCTTTCAAAAATCATCGCAGCAAGACTACTGCTATGCATAATATATTATTCTTGTTGTCACACAGTTATTCTGGGGCAGTTTATACTTAGTTTTACCATGTCCTAGAAAATCAAGAGATTTTGGAAATAGCACAACTTAGCACAGACCTTTTCAACATGACATATAAGTGATCCCTTCCTTGAGTACTTTCTCATTTGAACTGTGTCATATAAAAATAAGAAGAATTTGTGGTTTTAATCTGGAAAGGAGATTCAGGGATGAATGAAACACCTATATGCTTGTATATGTTAGTTTCTTCAACCAAAATGCAGAATTTATCTAACCAAGGTAAAAGACACATAGCTGAAGTTCTGATCAGCTTTAAGGAGTGATAAAGGCTTCTGCTACCTCCATGGAAACAAAATTTCACCCCATACAGTTCCTGTCCCTCTTTCACTGGACAGTGATAAGCAGTTGCTTGAAAAGACCAAATACCCAAATATTTAACTGTTGTGAAAGTAAGCTGCACATGTATAACACAAAAATCAGGGATCAGCAGCACAGCACAGCAGCACTTTTGTTGTAAAATACTTACAGACAATCTATTTTAAAAAGCAGTGTTTTATTCAAGATGCTTTGCAATTGCTTGTGAAGGAGGAAACATATAAGAAGGTTATACTATTTTTCTGCCCTAGGTGTTGTAGGTCAAGAACCAAGGAAATCCCTGTGCTGATTATGACTGGGATAGAGTGAATTTTCTTCAGAGTAGTTACTGTAAGGCTGTGTTTTGGGTGTGGGCTGAAAGTAGTTTTGATAATACAGAGACGTTTCAGTTGTTGTTGAGCATTACTTACACAGAGTCAAGGCCTTTTCTGCTTCTCACCCCACCCCACCAGCAAGAGGGCTGGGGGTACACAAGAAGTTGGGAGGGGACACAGCTGGGACAGCTGACCCCAACTGACCAAAAGGATATTCTGTACCATGGGACGTCCTGCTCGGCATATGAAGTTGGGGGAAGAAGGAAGGGGAAGGATGTTCAGTGTTACGGCATTTGTCTTCCTGAGTAACGATTACACATGATGGAGCCCTGCTTTCCTGGGGATGGCTGATCACCTGCCTGCTGATGGGAAGCGGTGAATGAATTCCTCGCTTTGCTTTGTTTGCATGCATGGCTTTTGCTTTTATACATTAAACTCAACTGATGAGTTTTCACACTTTTAGCCTTCTGATTCTCTCTCCCATCCCACTGTGGGGGGAGTGAGCGAATGGCTGGGTAATGCTTAGTTGCTGACTGGGGTTAAACCATAACAGCCCCTTAGAAAAAAAAATGTATTACTATTATTTGGACTCAAACACAGCAAACCTCTGAAATTATTTCCATTCCAAGCACTGCAAACCTTTCTAATTCAGTGGAAACAGAAGCCAAATGGTGGTGATGCATTTAGAGTGGTATGTATTGGTCTCAACATCAAATGTTCTTCCCAATTCTTGGAGCTGTGTTGTCAGAATGTGCTCTATCTATGATTGTCCTGAATCAGAAGCAGGCAGCCAAACAATGTTTGCGTAGACCCTGATGAGAATTTTAGTATCTAAAGTAAAAGTAAGAGCATAAAATTATTTCATTGCTTCACATGAACTGGGTACATACTACTGAATTACCAGTATTTTTGTGTTGCCAATATCTCTTCTTTGAACCATATACACATATAAATGGCCTTTGCAATTCAGAAGATTGATATTTAGGACTTGGAATGTCTCTACAAGTACATCTGACTTGTGCAGCACCATCTCATTTCATCTTCTTTACAACTTCAGGATCTCATGCAATGTTTCTTAATAGCTGTAATAAACTGGATCCATGCAAGAAAGTCACAAAAGTGAATTCTGCCAGCAAACAGAAGGCAACTTTTGCCTGTGTTACCTTTGATGTACTGTGTACACTGAGGAACTGATAATTTTCTTGGCCATATGCTTTACAGTCTTCTGACAACTTTGCATTTTCATGTCAGACCACAGCAAAAAGTCCATCCTTGCAACCAGTGTAGGAACTGCTGTAATAAGAAAACATATATGAGGAACAAAGAATGTGTGCTGCAGTGTAAATTAAAAAATGGCACAAGTTAAACAAGACAGACTGATTCAATAGCAGTCAAAATGGTCCTTACCTAAGTATGTGAGACACAAGATCTGCGTTAAGCAGCAGATATTTTCCTTCTTATTTCAGGCTTTGCATAACCTTTACTATGACTGTGATACAATGTTCTTTTTGACAGTTCTTCTTCTTCTTTTCTTTTGAAAGTAAATGAGTGCACTGGCATTTATTTCTAAGGTTGTTCAAATTCTACCAAGTTAACTAGAAGTAAATAGTTTGTCTGGTATTTTTATAGAAGCCTGAACATATGTAAATCCCTTGGGCATTACAAAGACAGGTAAGGTTCTAACTCATGTTTTAAACAGTTCTGTATATATGATGGGCACATTCACACAGCTAACTCTGATGTCAAAATTTCTGTACATAGCATTGTCTTTTCCTCTGCAGGTCTCAGACACCCGGTCTGCAAGCTATTTTCTTGATTAGAGAGGGAGCTTTTTGGAAGATTGCTCCATACATGGCCAAAATGTTAGGTACAATCTGGGTACCTCCACCTGGGCAAGTTGTTAGTTCTGTGAATTCTGCTCAAGGGCCTCCCCAAAATACACTTCTATCCTGCTCTCTGTATTATTCTTAGTTTGCTTAGATAATTTTTAGCTTCTTCCTGCCTACCCTGTCTATTCACTCACAGCTTTTTAGAATAGACTGTCAAACTTGTTCACCTGTCAATGATTAGATCGTCACTTAACAGCAACAACAACTCAAATGGGAGAGAAATAGCTCACTACTAGCTGAAAGGCATAGTGGCCGCAGCTATTAGCTGCCAATGTTACATTATACAGAAGAAAAACTTGTGCACAACAGAAGGTTTCTTAAGGATTGCAGCAGCTAGAAACTTGAACTTGTGCCTGAAAAGTAAATCCACAAAAGACAAAGGAAGTCCAGTTATTATACATTGGCTATGTCAACGAAGTCTTGGATATTAGGCAAATGAATTCTTAACGAAATTATGAAGGGAGGCAGAGACAGGTTTCCTAGGAATTAAATTAATGCTGGGAACTTCCGGTTACATGTCTGAAATTTGGCCATCTCCTTTGTGTCGGCACGTTCCTAAATGGCTGAATACCTGTATGTCCAGAAGTGAGACTTCACTGCCTGTACCTGAAGTTGTGCAAATATGCTAATTGATATGTTTCCTCAGGCAGGTAACAACTGTTTTGAGGTTTCCCCACTTGTATTCTGTCTGGATATAGACCAGCTTAGTTCAGAAACTGGGTAGCCATGTGGTCTTTTACTTTACAGGAGTTCAAGAGGAAAAGGTTGCATTTATTTCAGGGGTGCAAGCATTAGGATGTGGGGAAAGGCTTGAAGGAAGCTGACCACTATCTCTTATGGTTCACTGAACATGAAGTTAATATAATCTTACAATTCTCTTGTTCTGTAGAGTTCTATAGAAGCAATTCTCCAGGATGCTGTGGCTGCCTGAATCCCTAAACCTAACTGTAGGCACAAGCTTCGCTGAAGCCTTTGATGCCTCTCATCTGTTGTTTTAATAGATCATATTGGGGTTCCACAAAAAGAAACTTAAGGACTGTGAATTTGAGAAGATAATTTGAGAATGATAACACTGTCAAAGGTGTTCCATCTCCTCAAGGACTTCACACACCAGACCCCTGTAATACCACTGTAGTGCCTGGGTCACTAGAAGAACCTGGAAAGGCAAGTGATGCCTTTCACAACACTAGCAGTCATGAAGGACTTCCTGAGCTGAATTACTATGTCAAGTTTTCTGGAGTGTTGGCTTGTCAAAGACCAGTTTTCAGGCTGGGATGTCCAGGTATTGAGTCCTGTGGAAAATGAGTGGGTGGACAGAGTGAGTTTCCCACTCTGATAACCTATTAGGCTCTTGGTGATAGATTCTGGTATGACTGACAATTCAACATAAAATGAGCGTACAGAATGCATACGTAGATAGAATCTGTAACTTTCTGCTGCAGAACTAGGTGCCAGAGGTAGTTTTCAGTCTAATGATTAGCCTAGATCAGCATTTTCTCTTTCTAAAAAAGGAAAAGGATTAGAAACACAGAGATTCTAACATTCATCTAAGCGTAAGATTTCTTTTACACTGGTAGTCATAAATGGGCAGTGTTGTTCTTTCCAAAACAACTGTGAATCACATGTAGGAAGACAGGAAAAAAGAACAGTAAAATTAATTAAACAAAAAAATAATATACACAATGACAGAAAGAGGAAATTGAAAAACTAGAAAAAAAACCCCAAACTCCACTTAGTAATGAGCTAGACATGGCTCTGGCAGAAAGTGCTTGTTTTCCTAATTCTGTATTGCATGCAAAATTGTTTCAGAAGGAGGAACTTTCCAAAGCAAGATATTAATGAAAAAAATAAAAGCGCACTGCAGAATTTTGCAATATTTTTTCAGGGTAGTTGCTTGCGTACGTGACAGCACCATTCAGGTTGCAAAATACTGACCAATTTAAATTACAGCAGATATTCTGTCTTTAAAATCTCCTGTGTTTTCGCTAAGGCTGAATTTCAGGAACACAAGCAACTTATAGTGACGTTATAATATATAATTATCACATTCCCGTTTGTAAAACATGGGTGTTAACATGGGTGTTAACCAAAAGTGATATAACAGTACTTTTGAGATAAGAATATCCTATACTTTTAAAATAGAAGGTAAGAATCAGGGTTTCAGAAGAGTTTGTGGATTTAATATAGCTAAGAAAATGTTTTATAAAGAAATTTTCAAAAATAGTCAAACAAGAGACACGTGTTATTAATGAAGAGAAAGTTGTGTTTAAAAAATAAAAAATATTCAGAGAACACATATTTGAAAGCTAATGTCAGCTAAGTCTGTCATTGCAGACATCCTAGATAATTTTTAAATATATCAGTTCAATAAGATTATTATTTTTAAATGGAAATATTTTATATAGCAGGGATTAAAAGGCTTGATAAACCAAAACTAGGGCAAATTATTCAAAGACAATTAAATAATATTTACTGTCATACACACCACTAAATACTTTTATGTGTGAAAGTGCTCCACTTTGAATAACTTACTGATTCTTTTAAAAGCTAGAGTACACGCATGATACTATACTTATTAAACAGAATGTCAAACCTGGAACATTAACCTGATAAAGCAGCACTGATATTTTGGAAACTGTCATCTGTTCAGTCTTCTGGAAATCCCAGAAGAATAACTTATGAGATTTGAGTTTATTACCACAAAACAGGAGGTGTCCCTTAGTTACAAGAGGCAAAACCCCAATGACGTCATGCCCGAGCTCCGCATTCAAATTACTTTCTCTTTAGTATCAACAAAAAGTGTTGTTAAATGGGCCTTTCATCTTATAAATCAAGGGATAATCCTGCAAGATTCTGAACAGTAGAGTGCTAACCCTGAATTTTCAATGGAATTGAAGAGAAATATCAACTTTCAGTATCTATTCCTAAACTAAAAATGTATGTTAAAAATTTAGATTTCTGTACACATAGTCAGAAACTAGTATACCCAGTTTATATAGTGTGTTTGTGCCCACTCAACTTAGAGGAAAGCCACAGCTGAGTGGCTTGATTTCCTTCATTTAACAATAACTACTAAAGACAACTGGAGCATAGCATGCTGCAATATCACCTTGCACCTACCTGAACAGGCACAGCATTTTCACTCACTCTCTGTGCTGTACCTGGCAACCTTTTGAGTGTTCAATGTACATTCTGGTCCATGCAATACAATAAGATTATGAGATTAAATCTGACAAGCGAGCAATTTTTTTCAAGGAAGAAATATCTGCAGACAAAAGTTGTGTCGGAAAAATTATCAAGTATCTTCTCCACAAACACTAAGAAAAGCACCCAAAATAACTGTAAATTTCATAATAGTTAGAGCAAAAAATCCATCTTTTTATATTTTAGGTGTTTGTACTCTAGTAGTGCTGTATAGAATAGAACTGATTCAACCTGCCACTCATAGAAAGTGCCAGAACAGTATGCAGTACTTCCTCCTTAAATTATTTTTAACTATTTTTGTATTGCACACGCTTTTAAAGAATTTCCAGGCACTATAGTGAAAACAAACATGCAGTGACTGATGCTAGGATATTTTTATGAGTTTAAATAAAATACGTAAAGTGCCTGTTCAAAGAGAGAGGTATGAAAAATCTATGACCTGGAATTGGTCTGTACTAATAATAGATTAGTACATTAGGATCTGTACTACTAATAAAAGATTATTCTTCTTAATTTTTAATTTGGAGCTACTACCATGAAAGAGATTTCATAAGGCAAAAATATCTTGTGGAGTACTCTATTACTTACTTGTGTTATGTTTTATATAGTGATTGTTTTCAAAGTTTGACTAATTGGTCTCATTCTATCAGTATAAATCTCCAATATTAAAATATACAAGTCATATTGACTAGAAACTTTTCAGGAAACTAGTGAAAGCAATGGAGTGTAAGCAAGGGAAAGTGGAAGTTTGTTTCCCAGGAAGAAAGTAGAAATCACTGGCTATTGCTCATAGGCATAGAAAAGTTGATTAGCACCTACAAATTAATAATTCATGTTTCGTTAAAGTGCACTTAAAGAAAAACAAGGATTCTAGAACCAGATAGTTGCAGAAGTTAGAGACAATAAATATATATATTCACTAATTTTTGGAACAATCAATATGGGGGAATGGTGATTTTGGGGTAATGTTAGAACCCTGAACTAATTCCTTAAATCTGAGCTATGATGGATTGAGGATTAGAAGAAGGAGGTTTATAATCAATTTGTAATTAAACCACATGTGGAGAATAGTTGACGTGTCCAATATCAGCTATTTCTGATATTTTTCAGTTCAGGGACAAAATTTTACACAGTAACTTAAAACACCCAACCTACCTGAGCCCAAGACACTGAGTATGAGTCCTCTAGTAGACTAAATATTTGAGCTAAACTTGAAATGGGTATAAACTTGAAAGTTGTATAGCTTAAAATAAAAATTTCTCCAGGGTTTTTGATGTATATTGTGTGGACCAAAGATTTTTAAAAGTCTCTCTCCTGGAAAGAGACTCTTTACCTAGGCCTGTAGTGGCGGGACAAGGCACAATGGTTTTAAATGGAAAACGGGTAGATTGATATTGGATATAAGAAAGATATTTTTTATGATAAGCATGGTAAGACATTACAGCAAGTTGCTAGAGAAGTTGCAGATACTCCATCAGTGGAAGTGTTAAAAGCCAAATTTGATGGGGCTTTGAGCAACCTGATGTAGTGAAAGATATTCCTGTCCATGGTAGGCGGGTTGGAATAGATGATCTTTAAAGGTCCTTTCTGACTCAAACCATTCTGTGATTCTATGAATCTATGAATTTTTTTTGCTGTCATTGATTATTTCTGTGATTTCTTCTCCAGTGTACTTCTGAAAATCTGGATAACAGCATTTACCTAGAATACACATTGTACATTTAAATACTTTAAAGATCATCAGGAACTTAACTTCAAGGAAGGTGGGGCCATGTCATGTACATTATACAATATTTCTATTGTACTGACACTCCATGAAAACTTTTATAGAAATAGATCAAAGGATACAAGCTATGTAAACAGATAAAAATTATCTGGTTTTGGATATACGATTGTTTTAGCAGGACTGTCTTATAGCTTGACCCTCCATTTGAAAAGGGCTTGGGCTAAATTTGATTTAAATTAAAAACAAACAAACAAAACCAAAACAGAAAGGGTGAAAGTTCAAGGGCAAGGCATAGCTATGTTGCTATCTGGAATGATTTAACAACCGCTAGCAGGCTTGCTGCAATAGATAGATTTTTCCAACTTTAGACCAGGGCTTTCAACACTCTCCCATCTCCCACATTCGATTGCTTTCTATGAGATGAGGGAGGGTGTTTCTGACAGCACTTCTTGATTTAATTTGTACTGTTGGGCAACAACATATCAACCGTAGTGCACCCCTGGTGGATTTGTACAAGCTGGGGGATACAGCAATATCCTATTGGATTTTTTGCTATCATAGGCAGGATGCCAGACACAACAGAGAGAATTAATTATTAACAGCACTGCTATCTTTCTAACATAGCTTCAAGGCACTATTGTGTTTGCTCTCACTGATGGTGATCATTTCTCAACTGTTCCGTGTATAATGAACTGCATATGCCTCTCAGATTTCAGCCCTTAATCTAGAAGGTTATCTGCTGTAACCACAAATCTTGTCATTCCTTCAGTATGCAGGTATTGGAGTTTGTGATTTAAACTGCTAACCCCTCTGGTGTGGCAGTAACATGTACAGGAGGATTTCACTGAAGAGCATGCTCTGGCGTATATACATGTGACACTGGACAAATTCACGCAAGCTGTCTGTTGGGAGACTTTATGCTCATCTGTTCCAAAGTAACCAACTAAATTCTGTACTGTAACTAATGCAGAAAGGTATGAATACATTGTATGTACTCATTTGCAGGTGAAAACTATCATTGTTTCATGAAAGACAATTTGCTTTCAAGTCTACAAATACCTTAAAACTTAAATTATTGTGAAGCTCAAGGGCATACCTGAACAACCTTCTTATCTTTTTTTCCATCTGAAAATTGCAGTTTCCAATGTCTTCAAAATTCAGCACAGAATCATGTTTTCACAGTCAAGAGCATCTGCTTAGTGTCCTATATAAACAATTACAAGCTAACAAATCCTTGTCAATATATATGATAGTCTTTGTATGCTGAGGAACATATATACTATCACTGTGTTCCTAAATCAGACTGTGAGTAGGCTGAGGCAAATTAAATGTGAAAATGAAGAAAGAGATTGGGAAGGAGATTTTCAAAATTGTCATAAAATTAGCAAACACTAGTATTTTTTCACTAAAACAAATATGTACTGAACCAAAGGAAAATGAGGTGAAAGCTATTTGTTTTCTTAATATTTATATAACACCAAATTTATTAATGTGGCCAAATAGGCAAGAAAGGGGCAAGCTATTGCCCTTTAGGTGTCCAAGGTAATTACCAAGGGATGGTTTTCACTGTCTGTGATATGAAAAGTTCCTAGTTTAAGCCTAAGTACATGCACAAATTGAAAGTTGTGTAGAAGTTTTCTTCTCAGAAGTTAAAATTTTTAAAATGTGACTAGACAAGTCTCCCTCTAAAGAAAAAACATTGCTTAGCATAAAATGAATATTTTTATTTGAGAATTTCAATAGGATTAATTTTATTTATGTTTACTGATTACATTTTTTTGATTGATTGATTGATTTGATATGTATCCTTCAAATTAATTATTCAAATAATACTAAAATAATTTTAAAACAAAATAATGCTGAAGCATGAGGTAGAACTCTTGTAATATTTCAACACTGTCATAACTACTTGAAACAAAATTCAATTTTTGATGAAAATCATGAAAACAAGATTTCATGAAAACATCCCACAGATAGTGAGACAATCAGACATCAATCAGTTGGTATTTTCAAGGGGAAAGTCATCATATGTAAAAAATGCTTCTCATCTTCTCTTGAGACTCTTCTGAGACTAACCTGTTTCATTAGATTAATGGTAATATTCAAGTGTTTGCAAAGAAAGGCTAGGGGAAAACCTTCACAGAAGAAACACAAAGAGAATTCTTTAATTTTTTTTTTTCATTTGTCATTTCTCAATTTTTTCTTCTTTTGTAGAATTAGGTAGTAAGGTACATATCTTGGAGCCTAGGTTCAAAGCCTGCATTTGAAAAGTGTTTTAATGGGTTTTATTTTCTCGTTTAAGGTTAATAGCAAAGTTCAAATGTTTTATGTAGTATAACCTAGATTAAATCTTAACCAAATGAATTTTTTGCCATTATTTACCATAAATTTTAGTCACCACTTTTGCTTACTTATTTGGAATACAAGTGAAAATGTTTCTGGCCTCTTATTTATACATTATTTTTTAAAATCATCGCTGGATAAGCTATGTTTTTATGCATATTGGCATGTACAATGAGTGAAGTAGGTAACAAAATAATTTTTCAAAGTCACTTTGAAAGCTGTAATAAATTTAATATGGTGCCACAATGGACCGTATGGCCTTCTGTAATTAGACGAAGATAAGGTGTAAGGCTTTTGTTATTTTCAAAAACTGATATCTGAGGTGAAAAGATGAAAAAAAAAGAACAAGAGAAAAGTAACAATAAAGATATTTATTTGTCAAATCATTGTATTCCCTTCACTCAAGGTATGATTTGAAAGCTTGATATCATGCAGTTTGCGCAGGTTTTGTTACATAAAGCAGAATGCTGTGGCAAGGGAAAATGTAACTGCAGCTCTCAAAAACTCAGGCTGAATGTATCGTATATATTCATCAGGTAACCAAGAATGCAGTTTACAGTTCAGGAGATAAGGAAAACAATGAAAAAGTCTAAAAATTCATTCAGCTAAAAAGACTTGCTGCAAATACTCAGCCACTCTGTTAGAGGTTGTTATTTTGTAAGCTACATCTAAAATCATTATTATACTTGCAGGGGGATGGAGATTGTTTTCCTTTATTTTTGGACCTACTAATCCTGGAATAGCTACTATTGCTACATCCATGCAATGTTAGGTTCAGTTTAGACTGAAATAAAGAAGTGTGGAGTTCAAGTCTAGCTTTAAAGACAAATAATAAATAGTTCTACCTCATAAATAGTTTGACAAAAATAAATTTATTCCAAGAGCTGAACTTCTGGAGAGGATTCTGGATGTCAGTTGCAATATCTGCTTTTCACCAAACGCAACAGATAATGTTTATGGCATGTATGCAACTTCAATTACAGCTAGTGATTCTTTCCTTTCATCCTTGTTTTGCATCCTGTTTTGAATTGCTGAGGATTTCTAGAACAGTTCATGAAAGCAACTATACGCTATTCTATTCAGTAAAATATAAAAATTCTGGGAGATGTCAGAGATGTTCTAAATATGGATGCAACGTGAGAAGAAAAGCATGGTAAGGTTATACCAGGCCTGCAACATGCAAGTATTCCTTTCCCAGCCATAAATCTCTTTCCATATATATTTCACTGATTATATTTCCTTTGCAAGGAGTTCCCTTGGAACCTCACCATGAAAGCTTTTTCCAAGCTTTTCCCTTATTAGAGGATTTCCTGGTTAGTATCTTCTTGATACTGATAGTATTGATAGTTGCTGTGTTTTAGTAGTTTGTGGAGCTGAGGTACATAGGAAATACATCTCAGTTAAGCTGTGTGAATGCAGACAAAGGGTAGCTGCATCGGGTGTTACAGGGACCTCAGAAGAGGTGTAGTTTGGTCAACTGCAGTGATCAGCAGTTCCATGAGGAGCAAAAGCTCAGCCCCTGTGCAGGAGTGACAAGCATGGACTTACTGGGGAGGTCTGATGGGTCAACACCTTCCTCTTAGCAGAACCCAACATGCTCTACTCACTGCGTACCCTCCTCCTACATTCCCGCTACACTGAGACCACCTCTGTCACACTTCCAAACAGGACCAGAAATAAAGAAATCCAGACCTCGGGAATTTCGAGGTCTCAGTTTGGAAGAACAGTGGTAAATATGAGGAAGATTAATTGATTCAAATATAATTGGTACTTCTGTAAAAGCATTCTGTGTTTCACCAGATAGGAACAATATGTACCAAAGATATTTTACAGCAGCTTTGCAAAGGCTGATGGTAGTTTTAGAGCACAGTAGAGCTTTTGAAAGAAAGTATTATCTACATCCTTGATATTTGCTGAGTAAAAGCAATGGATAGCCTTCTTTTCACTTCCATGTTTGTTGAACAAGCTTTGAGCATTATCATGTGGTTTTATACTTCACTCACTTGCCTATTCATTTGTTTTCATGGAACAATCCCCACAGAGCAATACAGAAAAAAGTTAAATGTGTGAGCAATATTATCTGTTCCCAAATGTCCATACAGAAAGAAATGGAAATTGTAATTATTCACTGTGTTAAATAACATCCTTTTAATGCCTAACATTTATTTTGGATGCTAGAATTCAATTACCATGTAATAATAAAGACCCTTACAGTACAATATCTTTCAGTACAGGGGGCTTATGTAGCTACTTTCCATCCATTATTTGTACATTTCCAATTTGTTTAGTACAAGAATATAATTAGGGAGAAATATAGGAGAATAGAAAACTGTTCAGTTTTCTCAGAAATGTATACAAATACAGCATGGTACAAGAGAGCAAAGAAGACAGTATTAAAAAAGAAAGGGCAACGCATTTAACCAAAAGAAAACTTCATCTGCAAGAGAATGCAATTGAAACAGAGGTAAAGTGGTTGAGTAACTCATTTATATATGACCCTGTTAAAGACGATCAGAATGAGCACCTGAAATAAATGTCAATATTCTCCAAAATACCCCCAAGGGATACCAGAACTAAGACAAGTGACAAGCTAGCGTGTGTCTGTCCTACAAAACTGGTGCTGCTGTAGCTACAGTTAGAGATAATATCACCCAGGATACAGAAGCTCTTCTCAAACAGTGAATAAACATACATTCACACAGACAAAACCCTATAATGATATTGCTTTTTAAGCGTTACAATAGGAAAATAATCTTACATGTAAGGTCACACACAAAAGAAGCAGCTTATTTTATACCTATAAGAAGGAGAGAAGGGCAAACAGATAAAGAAGTTTATAAGAGAGACTGAAACATACTGCATTCTATAGCTAAGGTATAAGCAATAAGAATTACATGTGGTGTGGATCCAAGCAGATAGAAACTTCTGAAAGCTGCAAGAAAATAGATTCCCAATTATGAGCAAGAAGAAACTTAATTAGCTACAGACCAAGCAACAAAGAATTACAGACTTATCTCCATTTTAGCTTTTACATGCCAAATTACAAAGCACTTGGGCTATTAAAAGAAATATTGTTGGCTTTCTGACATATTTTTTTCAATAGCATTCCCCAAAAAAAAGAATTCTGTGGTTGAATGTCATAGTAATATCTCAAAACTAAATAACAAAAATGATATTCATCTCACTGTGGAACAAATATCATATTTGATTGGGATCTTCACTTATTATGACCAACTGGCAAATAAAGGATTTCAGCCTCTATATATTTTCATACCTACAGTTCAGAATGACTGCTAGATTTTAGTATATATGACTCTAGAAAATATAAACCTCTGTTTTCAAACTTATGTAGATTATTTAGTCAAAATCCTTTTGCGCAAGTAAAATGTCATATGAGACAAGGGCTTAAATCAAGCTTTGGATAGCTAACCATACCACAATCCCATAGAGAAAATGATCCAAAAATATTTTACTGTTAAAAAAAATTTTATTTTTATATATATATATATACACATACCATATAATATGATACAGTAGATGTTTGAAAGCTCGAAAGAAGATAAATTAATGTTTAGATGCCCATTACCCACAGCTCAGATTTCTTGATGTTCTAGTGTGTGTTGTGCCTAGCCCCAAAATCTTTGGAAAATTAGGTCTTTTGCAGAGAAGTAGTATAACATTAGTACAACTCTATGAATTCTTCGAAGTCTTATTGCCACTGCAGTTTTCTTTGAATAGGTTTACAAACTACAAAGTAATTTTAAAGTAAAAGGTGAATGTGAATACTTTTTGTTCTTTACTACTCTGCTGCCTATTGATTAGCTTTACAGGCATATACAGATACCTGCAAATGTCTAAAGGGACATCACTCATCTCCCTTTAAAAATACTGTTCACACAGCTTGTGAGAGATTATAAAGTTAGTAAACTAGGCACACCATATTTTTTATTTTCTGAACACCGTGTGCTCAAGTGAGTGCTGTGCTTTGCAAAAGGAAGGCATATTTCTGTAGTCCTGGACCCCCTGTGTTTGAAGCAAATAAGCATGTTCTGAGGAACAGGAAGCTAAGGAGATAATAGATTATTAAACAGCAGCTTTAAAACAAATATATTTTAAATACTTTCTTCTCATATTCTATTTGATATTAATATTCTATTAGAACAGTGTTTCTACCGAAGAAAATCAGCGATGTTAGTGAATTGTTAAACTACACACACTCACTGTTCCCTTTCATCACTTTACCATCTTCTCTCTTTATTCCTGATATCTATGTTCACCAAAACATACCCCTGTAACAACCCTAGGTACTTCTAGGCACTATTCGGCCTTGGTTCTGCTTTGTATTCCAAAATGATAAAGGAGTAAAGTTGATACGTGATTCACCAAGTAGAGGACCACATAGGTATCAATATCTCTCTCTTAAAAAAATATTTAAAGGAGTAAGAGGAAACAATTTCAGACTAGTCCTAATGTGGTACAGTTTAAGAAGATCTTAACTTCAATGTTTTCTCTGGGTAGTGAAATTGGTTTGAGATGAGGAATGTGTGACACATATGTTAGAATTGAAAGCACTGGGATGCACTTTCACCCCTGATCTTGTCTTCAGTGTTTATTTTCTGTACTGACATGTTTAATATGTACCTCAAAAAACTTAACATGTAAATTTTTTGTGTGCTTTTAGTTTGACATATTATTACAGTATTCAGAAGGGGGGTGGTAAGAATATATAGACAGATGGCATACATATTCTTAATAAACGGTTTTTGCTTACTCCCAACAGATATTTTGCTGGTTTAGTTAGCATCAAGGTTGAACAAAACAGATTTGAATAAGGGAAGAAATAAGTCAAACGTTTTCTCTTGAGGTTTATCTGAATAAAAACATTGAAATAATTTTTACATTTCATGTGTTTCTACCCTTTCTAGATGAAAAGGAGTTGAAGACTTGAACAAAGACTGTAATAGTAACTGTTTAAGAGGGAATAATTTACAGTATTCATTTTTATCCTGTATGACTTCAACACTTTTCTTCCTTCCCACACTGGACTTAGAATTAAGCTTGCTTGTATCCCTAAAGAACTGTTTCAGTTATGACATCCATTAACCTTCAAAAAACCCACTATGATGGTTCTCCTTGAATTCTCCAAATTTTTCTCTTTTACTGTACAACATATGAAGTATACAAATGAAATATGTGTAATATGCTTCTTCATAGCCTACACAGCTTTGTCATGGTCTATGCAAATGTTGTAAACTGTGCTGTAGCTGTTGATGTTTTTGAATTTTCAACTCCTGCAATCTTAGTCTAAAGCACACTTCCAAAATGTGTAGTGGGCAAAATGTATCTCCTGCAGACCTTGCCCAGAACAGCACATCTCCCAGTCCAGCCAAACTGAAAAGCAATTTTAATCCAATAGCACATTATCTTAGTAAGAGCTTTTTTCCCCATGCAAAGTTTCAGGCGTTTGCCATCAGCTAGGTCAGTGCCCATATTATGAAAGAATTAGTTACAAAAGTGATTTTAATAGTGACTGTACATCCCTGCCTTTGATAGCAAATCCAAGAAACTGTTTCTTCACAGGATGTCTAATACAGTTTATTTGTGGACAGAGACAAATGTTGGGAATTTTAAGACAGGAAAAAACCTCCCAGAAGTGGATTTGGAATGGGAACCTGTATTCAGAGTAGAAATACTTGGAAGTATAAGCTTAGAGCCATCTCTAACATTCTAGCTACAATTTCTGTTTTACTTGAATACAAAAATGTACTCTTGTGTTTACAGTGCATATACATACATTTCTACACTACAAATATTTGAGTCAAATAGCATGTGAGTTATAGGAATATGAGTCATTTACCATACAATATAATTTTGGAGGTTAGAGTCAATTATTTGGGAAGACGAGATAAAGCCAGCACTGTAAAGTGAGCAGTCAGTAGATTACTTTGAAGCACTCACCATTTTATTGATAGTTTGTCAAGATACTAAATAATCAAATGTGGAGATACATTAAGTAGTTTGGGAAATAGTAGTATCTTTAAACTAGCACACCTATGATGATCTATAGAGACTGAGGTTTTATTTAAAGAAAGACACCTTAAATGAAACACTGTTCAAGCTGTTGAAGTTAAAAGCATGGCAACTGAAATATTCTATTTGACTGTATTCTACTCTAAATATGTTTTAGACAAAGAAGCTCAGAAATTTTGTAAACCCTGTGCACCAAAAGGCTTTATAAAGAGTTTGCTTTTTTTTTTTTTTTCTCTGATAAAATTTGGAAGGCAACACCAGGATTTTAACACCTCTTCTTTCAAGGATAATGTCTTTCTGACTATAGGTGTTTCCTAGATTGCAAAGGATATAAGTAACAGGTGTTTTGATTCAAGAAAATCACTGCGGTTCAATTTAGTATGGTATCTTGACAAAGAATAATGGGACTTTATTCAATTCAGTAAGTATTATTTACTGTAGGAGGAACTACAGCTGAAAAGAGGGAATCAAAGACTTTAAGACAGTGATCATCTTAATCTTTCTTCAGCTAAAAGGGAATACTAATCTTATATGAATGTGTGAGGGAAATATGTATTAAGAAGTCACTTTGTAAAGAGGTTAAAGCAATTGCAAAATACCAGTTCCAGGAATTGCTCAGAAAATTGTGCAAGAAATCCTCTGTGCTGGTAAATCCAGTGGTGGGAAGATGACAGCTGAGGGATTTTTTTTGATTTTTTTTTTTTAATGGAAAGCGTTTTCTCTGCTAGGAAACTGCCCTAACCATAAAGAGAAAGATTCACCCTGAAAATATGAACTTGGTTCTGTTACATGACTAGTTTCCTGATGAAGGGAGTATCTCTTAAAGCCCTGGCTGCTGAAAACAAGAGATTAGAGAAACACCTCAGTTTTCATTCTAAAAATGACTATAAATGAGTATACATATATGTCTGCTATTTGCAAGGGAAGCCAGAACAATATTCATGTTGAAAAATAAGACTGGAACTTTAGCATTTGCTGTTTCAAATCTTATTAATTTAAAACTCAATCTCTTGGTTTCACGACGTCCAGGCTCACGGTTTGGCAGCATTAGGAGCTGGTAACACCGTATGCTTCCACCCATGGTAAATTCACAGGCAGGCAGGAAGATGTTTCAGCATGTTAAAATGTAAATCAGATTGGGACAGTGAAATGGGGACATTTTCACTGGGACGAGGAAATGTTGCTCTGTATCAAAAGTGAGGAAGTTGGTAACTCCTCTCCCCCACACATGACCCAGCAAATGACTTCTGCGTCCCATCTAACAGTTCTCTGTCAAAGGAGCAGGAGAGCGTCAGATTTCAAACACCAGGCAAGGGAAGAAACGGGCCATTAAATGTCATGGCAGAAACCTGAAGCCAGTTCAGTGGAAGCAGGGTTTTATTACACCAAGGAATCCTAGAAGAAGGAACTATCTTTGGGCACGCCCATGTAAACATGCAGACTCAAACTCATCACAGAACAGCTTATTGGCACAGGTAGAGTGGAGCACAAATGCGGTTTATGCAGCTTTCAGCTCTGATCTCCCTCTGCTACAGCAGTTTAAAATAGTATTATGTTAAACAAAGTTCCTTCTGTTTACTAAAGGGAACAGTTGATGTGGGGAGAAGAAATAACAGTCTGTGTTGTGGCCTAATTTTGAACAGAGAATGCAAACGTGGTTGAAGAACTATGCAGGGAGAAGTTAGAATCATGAGCAAAATGTGAAGGTGTGTTGAATGCAATTCAGCAGACACCTAGCCTTGGTCTTGTCCTGTGCAAAGTCCCAGAAATAATCTGTATGGTAGAACAGAGGATGTACTTCTCCATATTAAATCAGTACAAAAATTGAAGGGATTAGATTACACATGTACTCTTGGCAAATAAGAGAGATGGCCCAGAAAAACAATCAATTAACTACAAAACACAGAAAAATGGGGGCAAAGGCGAAACATTAGAGAAGGAAAAAGCTTAGGACTGTTTAAGCACAGAATGAGAAACAAACTAAAGTCTAATCATAAAAAAGGAGTCCATAAACATGCCAATCTGATAAAAGGATATATGTCAGGAATTAAGCCTGCAAGACACTGGCATAGTTCTTTGTTCTGTGTAGCACTGGCAGTACACCAACAAGTGTACTGCATACAAATTTGAACATCACACTTCTGGAAAAAGTAAGATCACTTGAAAAGCCTCTAGAGAACAGTGAGAATGATCTGAGGTCTCTAATAAGGTTGTTCTAGGAGCAGAGAACAGAAGACTGTGAACAGCGTGGTCTGAGCAAGGGAACAGAGAAGAGGAAGACACAAAAACAGGCTTTAAGGATGCAAAAGACCGATACAAAGAGTAAAAAAGAAAAAAAAAACAAAACAAAACCCAGTTTGCATGTCTCCACCTGAATAACATAAGGATAACTGGTTCTGCCATGGTTTATATGGTCCAGATCCCCAAAGTCACGCTTTTTCAAGACAATGGTTTTTTATCTCCCAAGGTGTGTTCCTACTATCTAGTTGATCAGGGAGAAAAGTGATGAAAGTGGTGAGTATCCATTCAGATGGAATTTTGCATAAAACGGAAGGAAAAAGGAAAATATTTAACATGCTAAATCACAAAATTATCTGAGAATGGTTAATAACTGTGGTCTCTCAAAAACTCAGCTTTCCAACAAATTTACCATTTGTCAAAGATTTTATCAAAAAGATCTCAAATTTTTTTACTCTAAAACCCAGTTATAGTAATGTCTGATATGATATACTTCAATAATGACTGGTATACACAATCTAATAAATGATGAACAAAAAACTTACATATAAGACCTTAATGCATTTTTGCCCAATATTTTCAGTATCCAAAAGAGAAAAATGACAAGAGGATTCATTTATATTCTGATACACTTCTTTACATCAGAACAATTTGAAGGGGAATGGTATAGTATTCACAGACATTTCGAAGTCCAGAATATTTATAATCAGACATCTTTCATTGCTAACCATAAATAACTTATCACACTGATTCTGTGAGGTAATTTTTAAATGTTTGAATATTTTAAAATATGAATCATATGTATTACATAATTAAAATCATTCAGCCCTATCCAGTAAACAATTGAAGAATATTTGTTTCAAATCTTTTTCCACTTTCTTCCCCTAACATGTATGACAAGTTGGCTTTGGCTCATTCTTTCTTTCTCTGTTGATTTACATTAAGGCTACTCAATGATCGAAAGCTAGAAAGAAATTTAAACTTAGTATTTTAACTACTAACATTCTAATTGTTATGACAGAAGAAATGATACTAGGCTGAATCACTTCCTCATATATGCTCCAAAATAATTTAAGGAGTGATTTCTAACTTGTAGAGATATTGCAGGAGGGAAAACTGCTTAGTGAAGAAGAAATTGCTCAGGAAAAGACTCCCGAATTTTAGGTGGATTTTCATTCATGTGAGCTGAGAGATATCTTCTCCTTGGATGAGTAGGTTTCCCTTCCAGTCCTCTGATTTTGATTGAAACGTGTGGTTCTAGAGATTCATATAGATGGAGTGGTGCCTGGAAGAGGGAAGTGAGGAAGGACTGGTGTACCATGGTTCAGATATGACAAACATCTCTGAGGAGTGCACATAGCCAAATGTTGTTATAGATGGTGGGTTGGTGAGAGTAGTTTATCATCTCCATGTATGATGCTCACCTTCAGGTAATTATACAATGCTTAAAGATTAAGGAATGCAGTGGTAAGTTAAGGAAGGGACCTTACTGTAAGACATATTCAGTAATTGTGCAAATAGTATGGATCACTTTTCTTACTTGCAATCAAGAATTAATATCTTTCTAAAAGTGGAACTTCTTCCCGGAATGTGTGTGTGTGTGAAAACCCTTAGGGCCAAAGAAGACCCATGGTTAGAGCACTTTCCCTGGGGTAAAGTGACAGAATTGAGTTTACACAACTGAACATTTAAGTGTCCAAAGTGGAACAACCTCAAGAGAAAACGAGAAAAATCCTGAAATAGCCTGTGCCCAGTGGTCTGAGATCTTCCTATACATTATAAAGAGGAAAAAACAGTACCAAGAGTTTTCTTTATTTCCCCTAAATGTTTAGTCCATAAGAGCTGCTTTAAGCTTTATAAGTGAGCTAGCCAGAGAACATACATTTTATGCATCCCACTGAATTTTGAGTAAATATGCGTCAGGCTGTCAGGTGACATCAAGAACTAGGCAGTAATGGAACAGAAATGCTAGGACTTCCTTACCCATTTCTGACTCATACTTACTCAGATAAGTGAGATATTTGTGAGTACTCTAGCAGTCAAGACCGGGGTCCTCCAAGTACTGCAGTGAAACTCCCTGAGTCTAATCAGTGAATCTAACCAAGGTGCCTTGATAAGAATGAGTAAGCATCCCATGACTGAACACGGGAAAGAAACTGGGCTTCGCCAGCCCAGTTTAAATATTTTGCTGCACTTCTTCAGTTGAGGTTAAAAGCTGCAGTGCCATGTAAACAGCAAATTAAGCTAAATGAGTTAAATGGCAAATTCCACCATTCTCTCATTCCTTGTGTCACCACTTTGCCAGCTCAAGGTAGTTGAGATGCTTTGACTGATGCTCACAGAATGGTATTATTTCAGTGCCAGGGCAAGGCTTCTTCTCAGTTAGCAATAAATCTCTGCGTCCTTTGGAATTCAAAGCAACCTGTGTATTTTTGAGGGGAGCTATGACAGAGACTGTGATTTTAGTATACTCTTATTTCACTGATTTTGATTCGTTTATGGTCAGTAAATGGCAGAAATATATGAGGAAGATAGTAGTGATAGTACAAGCTAGAAGGCCATGGTCTGTGAGTAGTTATTTAATACGTGTAATCTTTATTTTTTTCTGTATTTAAGCACCTACCCACAAACACAGCTGATAACAAACAAACATAGCTACTACTATCATCATGCGTGCATTGACAACTTGGCTAAATATACACTTGGATTCAATTTTTGCCTGTACTTTTACATACTGTAGTACACCTGTGGTCTGTTTAATAGCTACAATTGAAAATCTGTTTGTCCTAACATTTATAGGTTTTATTTTAATGCAATTTATTTATTCAACAGCATATTTAAAATTCAAACTACTCATCTAGGAATGATTCTTAGGATTTTAATTATTGTATATTAGTGTAATTAAGGTAATTGATTCATTGAATGTTCAGATAAGCAAAGTGCCTTAACAAAAAAGGATCCCGTTTAAAGGAAACAGAAAGTTTGAGACAGTGAATATAAGAGAATATAGCTGCATTACCAGAATGCTATGAAATATGTTTGTTTATGTGATTAAATTTTGGATCTTGATAAAGAAATTTTAAACTCTATTTCCTCTTAATAAAATATTCATTAAACACTGCTTGCATTTCTCTCTCTCTGTACATGAATATAGATCAAAAAAAAATGGATAGAAATGAGAAAAACATATATATACCAAAATAATATAAGGGAAACCATTTCTCTCTCACAGGATCCCAGACAGTCACTATGGTGCTTCCTGACAGAGTAAAGCAGCAGGAGACAGCTAATGAGGCAAGTCATCCGTTATCATTGCAGTGCTTAGCCTGATTTAGTTATCTGAATCAAAATGACAGATTCAGGAGGAAGGCTCCTGGGAACTTGACTGAAAATGTTATGTTGATGTTAGCGTGCATTGATCAATCTACTGGAGTGCCTCTTCGTCTCCATGCCAACAATGAATAGAAACAAAAAAGCAGGGGTTAAAGGGCATGCTTTTGGAAAACTGATATTGGGGAAGATATTTTCTTTATAAACAACTTTTGTTAAACACTGAAATAAGCCTCATGCCTAGGACAACTTATGGCTCTTCAAAATATGGGAGGTTTTAGAATGTCATTTCAGCTTGTCAAGAACAATTTTCCTCCTTCCTTTTAGGATTGCTTAGAAGTTTATCTTTAGCAGCTACAGTGCATGTCACTAGTTGCTTATTGACTCTATTCTAACATGGAGGGGAAGCAATAGACTTTAACCATTTCAATACCAACCAAATATTAGACAGTAATTAAAAAAACAGTGTGGTTATATTTTCCTAGAATATTCATCTCATCATATGGGCAAATACAATCTTCATAATATTAAAGATTTTTAGGAAAGATGCAATCTATCAGACAAAAAGTAAATATTGTCTGAAAAATGTAGAAGCAAATGGTGACTAATTTTGATCAAGAGTTGAAAGTAGAACTAGGTTGGGTTTTTTTGAATGAGAGGTCTAAACCAGGCCTTCTTGCAAAATGAGTAAATAACCATTAAAATTGAAAACAAGAAGAAAAAGCCCAGTCCTTGAGAAGAAAATTGAGTTGCTCAAAAATACAGCAGTTCATGGTTGAAGCTTACAAAATAATTTGAAACATATCAGGAAAAAAGACCCAATTTTAGCTCTTTTAATTGTGAGGAATACTCACATTGAGTGACAAAGTTTGGATACCTCTTCAGTGTAAGTAAATTTCTTCTCAAACTGGTGAAGGGTTCTGTGTTCAATACCTAAAAGTTTTCTTTCAGAGCAAATTTACTGGCTTTTAGTGTTCAGCTGGGACTTATCAGCTGTTTTAGAAATAGATTTTCCCAGGAACTGTACCTAGTCATGCATCTCTGAGGCCACAAGTGTTCCAGGCTAAAAGCAGTTCTCTAAGACAAAATAAAAAGTCAACATGTTCTGAAAATATATCTATACCCATTCCACCCTGTTCCTGAATCTCTGGAAATTCATGATTTTACTGAAAACTGACTGAAACCTAGAATTCATATTCCAGGGGAAAATTATTATATGACAAATTCTGAAATGGAATGAAAAAAATAGGTTGCCGTACATTGCTGAATGGGAAACACAAGTTTTTACTTTGGGAGGGGCGAAGTCAGTGTCTTTGGTAGACTCAGAGGGGTTACTGATCTCCAAAGGATCCATCGTCCCCACTCTCCAGCCATTCAACAGCTAGACGGTGCTGAAATTGGAACCTGAAAATTCCAGTACCCCAGACAAAGAGAAATCACAACTCAGGTCTACTCTATGCTAATTTTCCTCTTTATATTTGAAATAAGAAGTTATAATAATAGCAATAACAATTACCATAAAACTTGAGCAACTACAGAAAAAAGGCACAGACAGTGTGACATAAGGTGGGGATATTTAATACAGTATTGAAAACCTCTAAATAATGACACAGAGAGAAAGGAGTTTGGAGAAGATAAGACTCACATCCCAAATTTAGAATCATCATATCATTTAGGTTCGAAAAGACCTTTAAGATCATCAAGTCCAACCACTAACCTAGCACTGCCAAGTCCACCATTTGTCTTTTAAATACCTCCAGGGATGGTGACTCAAGCATTTCCCTGGGCAGCCTGTTACAATGCTTGACCATCCTCTCAGTGAAAGAATTTTTCCTAATATCCAATCTAAACCTCCCCTGGCACAACTTGAGGCCATTTCCTCTTGTCCTATCACTTGTTACTTGGCAGAAGAGACTGACACCCACCTCGCTACAACCTCCTTTCAGGTAGTGTAGAGCAGTAAGGTCTCCCCTGAGCCTCTTTTTCTCCAGGCTAAACAACTCCAGTTCCCTCAGCTGCTCCTCATAAGACTTGTGCTGCAGACCCTTCACCAGCTTCATTGTCCTTCTCTGGACATGCTCCAGCACCTCAATGTCTGCCTTATAGTGAAGGCCCCAAACTGAACACTGTGTTTGAGGTGTGGCCTCACCAGAGCCAAGCACAGGAGGACAGTCCCTTTCTTAGTCCTGCTGGCCACGCTGTTTCAGATACAAGCCTGGATGCTGTTGGCCCTCTTGGCGACCTGGGCACGCTGCTGGCTCAGATTCAGCTGGCTGTCGACCAATGCCCCCAGGTCCTTTTCTGTCAGGCAGCTTTCCAGCCACCCTTCCCCAAGCCTGTAGTGTTACGTACTGTTGTTGTGACTCAAGTGCAGGACCCAGTACTTCTTGCTGAACCTCATAAAATTGGCCTTAGCCTATCCATCCAGCCTGTTCAGTTCCCCCTGTAAAGTCATTCTACCCTCAAGCAGATCAATGCTTCCGCCCAGCTTGGTGATGTCTGCAAAATTACTGAGTGCACTCAATCCCCTTGTCCAGATCAACAATAAAGACATTAAAGAGGACTGACCACCAACCGGATTTAGCTCCATTCACCATCACTCTGGGCTTTGCCATCCAGCCAGAGTTTTACACAACACAGAGTACACCCATCCAAGCCATGAGCAGCCAGTTTCTCCAGGAGAATGCTGTGGGAGATGGTGTCAAACGCTTTATTGAAGTCTAGGTGGACAACATCCACAGCCTTCCCCTCATCCACTAAGTGGGCCACCTTGTCACAGAGGAGATCAGGTTAGTCATGCAGGACCTGCCTCTCACAAACTGATGCTGACTGGGCTTGACCACTGGGTTGTCCTGTACCTGACATGTGATGGCACTCAAGATGATCTGCTCCATAACCTTCCTGGCACCAAGGTCAGGCTGACAGCCCTGTGGTTCTCTGGAACCTCCTTCCTGCCCTTCTTGTAGATGGGCATCACATTGGCCAACCTCCAGTCAACTGGGACCTCCCCCGTCAGCCAGGACTGCTGGTAAATGACTGAAAGTGTCTTGGTGAGCACCTCTGCCAGCTTCCTCAGCACCCTTGGGTGGATTCCATCTGGCCCCATAGACCTGTGTGTGTCTAGGTGGTGTAGCAGGTCAGTAACCACTTCCCCCTGGATTATGGGGCTTCATTCTGCTCCCCGTCCCTGTCTTCCAGCTCAGGGGGTTGGGTACCCCGAGAACAACTGGTCTTACCATTAAAGACTGAGGCAAAGAAGGCATTAAGTACCTCAGGGTCTTCTTCATCCTTTGTCACTATGTTTCCCCCCACATCCAATGAAGCATGGAGATTGTCCTCAGCTCTCCCTTTGTTGCTAATGTATTTATAGAAACATTTGTTCCTGTCTTTTATGGCCATAGCCGGATGAAGTTCTAGTTTGGCTTTGGCCCTTGTAATTATCTTCCTGCATAACCTCACAACATCCTTGCAGTCCTCCTGAGTTGCCTGCCCTTTCTTCCATTGGTCTTGATCACTTTTTTCTTTTCCTGATTTCCAGCCAAAGCTCTCTGTCCAGCCAGGCCAGTCTTCTTCCCTGATGGTGTGTCTTTCAGCACATGGGGGTGGCCTGCTCCTGTGCCTTTAAGATATCCTTCTCAAAGAATGTCCAGCCTGGCTGGACTCCTTGGCCCTTCAGGACTGCCTC
>JAVJGI010000062.1:51364954-51383384 GCA_035590275.1 Ibycter americanus
CAACTACGTCATAGTTTTCCTGCTGCATGGTGGCTTCCAGCTCCTCCTGTTTGTTGCCCATGCTGTGTGCATTGCTGCAAATGCACTCCAGATGGGCTATTGATCCTGCCACCTTTTTTTGGGGGGAAACCCTAATTCCTATGTGACCATTCTCAGGCACTTCCGTGGTTCTAACATATCAATAACCCTTGTGTCTTTGCTGCCACATGGATCTCCATCCCCTGCTTCCACTGAGATGGCAGACCAAAGGACCTTGCTGGCCCACTGTCCCTCAAATATTGGTGTGAGGCCCCCTGACTTATCTCTGTTGAGCCTGGTTTTATCCCTTCCCTCCTTCAAACCTAGTTTAAAGCTCTTTCAATGAGCCCTGCTAACTCCTGTGCAAAGATCCTTTTTGCCCTTTTGAGACAGATGTACCCCATCTATTGCCAGCATGCTTTGTGTCATGTAAACTGACCCATGATCAAAAAAACCTAAATTCTGTTGGTGACACCAGGTTTGGTGATTTTAAACAGATCATCATCTTATTTTGCAACCCCTGTAGGATGACTTACCACAGTATTCTTATTTTAGAAATATGGGACTTAAGAGATTGTGCTATAAGGCAGAAGATATGAGCTTCACTGCCACTTTCTCTATAGGGTTTTTTTGTGACTTTGGAAAAATCATGTAATTTCTTTGTGCTTCTCTTCTCCATCTCCTTCATAGTACTCCTATTCTTCATCCTCTGTCTGTCTTTAAAAATCAGACTTTAAGCTGTCTCAGATCATAGCAATCTGATCTGATCAGACTATTAAAAATACTTCATATACCTCATATGGACATACACTGCTTTGTATGGGAACTCGTAAGTATTCTTATGTGACAGCAAACTAATATAGACTAATCTTATACCTGGATTAGAAGAAATACAAGACCACATTAAAAAAAAAAAAAAGATTCATTGCTACATAACTGTAGGCCTCTTCAGAGCTCCAGCTTTGTGTTCAAAGTCACTGACGTAGATATGACACCCTTTCCCAGTATTTAAATGAACAGACCTTTCCAGAAATCTGGAATTCTCTCCTCTACCAGTAATCACAAAACAAATAAAATTTTAAATATTGTTTTACTGAATAAAAGGAAAAGACTAATTTTACAAATGACTTACTGTCCTATAGGCTCAGCTGAAAAATACATGCAGAACGAAATTATGCCATCCTGGTATGTCATACATCAGTGTTTTGTTCTGCGGATAACTCAATTCTAGATCCGGTGTGGAGCTTGTAACAACCTTGATGAATTTTCATATAGTCCTTACAATTTGTAATGTTCTCTCACTATTGTTGGGGGAGGCTGTAAGGATATTATGATGGTTGAAAAATGTAGGATTTTTACAAATATGTAGCAATTAAATATTTATTTATTTATAAAATTATGCTATCTGCTAGTTTTCATTAAACATCCTCATTTTTCCTGTGAGCACAATATCTATTTCCATTAGTACTGCCAACTGAGGGTCCATCACAAATATGGAAAAACTGTTTTCATGAATAAACAAACAAAACTATTGTTTCCATTTTGGACTGCTGGGAACCTTGCCCGCATCGGCTGCTCCAGTACGCACTTCTAATAGACATCCTTAAAAAATTGCAGGAAAGAAGCAGCTGAAAGAACTCTTCAGAAGATCACTGCCTTGGGTTAGATTATAGAGGCTAAATGGTCATCCTCATAATTAAATTATGTATTAAATTAAGTATTAAAGAGAAATACAGTATTAATTAAGAACTTAAATCTTTTTTGTGGTTTCCCCAAATTTACAGATGAGGATTTGTTATTTCACCCTTAAATTAGTCTAATGATAAAACTGTGTCCAAGTAACCTTCTATCCTTTAGAAACACCACTCTTTCGGGCAGAACCAATACAGTATAAAGCAGTGCCTCGAAAACTGTTATGCTATCTTCCACTCAAGCACAATTCATGTAGCATAACAGTTTGCCAAGGAATTCACTATAAACTATAGGCAACAAATAGCAAATAAGTTTTTGCCTGAGACACTTCAGTTAACATAATAAACCTCTTTACCAAGCACCTGGATGACAGAGACAGAGCTGGATATCTGAGAATCACCATGCTCCTAGCAGAGTGGCATTATGCATAATACTCCAAGGGAACACCTAGTACAGGTAGTGTTTGCATAAATGGAAAAAGCAAAAGCTGAAACTTCACAGAAACCCACAGTTTGACCACGTAAATAAGACTCAAAATGGTTATCAAGGCTTATGGATCGGAAGAGATTTTTTGCCATGAAAGAAGGAGCTTGTCTTAACTTGCTTAAATCCTTTTGTGCTCTAGAGAACAGGATGCTGGTTTGGTTTTTTTAAAGCAAAAATTACATTAAGGAAATACTTGGCTCCACCATTAAGTACTCCACCTAATTAAATCCATCTACATGACTAAATTTTGGCTAGCTGGTTGGATCAAATGGCCTGATTAATGTATATCCCATTCTGTGATATGAAAACAGGTTTCCAGAGATACAAAAACCTGCCTGAGGATGGCAGAGCAAAAACTAAATTTGAATGTCTGAGTGCTGATCCAGTACTATTGCTACTGGATCATGTTTTGCATAGTAAGACACTACTTTTAAACAGAAAAATCTCTGCAACAGGTTATTAAAAAAATGTAACACATTATCCAAGAATTCTTTTATGCACTTGCCAAATAAACACATTTGTGTTCTTAAAGAAAAGGAGTGCTATTTTTGAAGAGCAAAAGAGGATTCAACAACTTTTTTAGCTCTAGTTAGGTTATTGCTGGAATTAGTAATGCAGTCTAGAGAGACAGAAAACTCAGTCTTGTGCCAGCTGATTAAAACTATTGCTTTAATAGTCTAAGCTGTTGTAAACGTCATGGATGGGATGGAGACCTATCAAACGGACAGTTTATTACCAGGAGGAATATGAGTGAAAATATATTACATGATCATAGAGGGCTGTAGAGACTGTTATAGCCTAGCTTTCTGAATTAAACAGCAAAATGAGATACAGAGAGCAAATTATTTTTGTCTGTCACCATTAGCTGCAGATATATTGAGCAGAGTGAAGGTGATAACACAGCTTTACTTCCTGTCTTGGTAAGACATTCCATGATATTTTATGCCAATGCCGATGCCAGTCTATCAAATCCTTGTATACCCTGATGGAACAGTACCTATACCTACCATTAAATAAATTCAGCAATGGTGTGAAATTTAAATTAAGTGGGCTAAGTGCATAAAATGTAGAGTAAGAAACATGGTACATGAAGAAAGCAAAGCTGATGTAACAGGAATTCTGATGAAATGCAAGATTCAAGATTGCACGTTAAAATTACTTGTGGCTACTACTACTTTTTAATTTCCTCTTTTCATTAGTTTTCTTGCTATACTATTTTTTTCTTCTGAATTTCCACATAAATTACACAAATGGAGTGACCTAAAGTCCCTTCAGAAACAAGTTTAATCCCATTTACAGTAATATTTCTAAGGAAAATGGTCTCTCCAATGGTGAACTTGAAATCAGAATATAGCCCTTAGAACCAGTTACTTCTTTTGATGCCATGTAAAAGTTGAAGGATAACCTTCATAACTTACATTCAAATTAGGAATCATATACACACACTAAGCTTCCTGCTGCATTCAAAAATGAAGGACAGAGCAATGTGAGTATTATCAAAGGAGATAGCTTCTGCCATAGACTGAACACAGAGAAAAGCTGAATCTAGAATTAATTGTATCAGAGCCAACACTATAAATCCTGAAAGTACCTAGCCACTTACTTCTTATCTCCTAACTGGGGAAAAACCAGTTAACTATATCCCTTCTTGTTTCCAGATTGTCTGCTAAACTGTTTGCTATTGCAGGCCACTTCTCTCTGTTGCTGACTCAGCAGTTTATTGACTATTCCAGCCACCTGCAATGCAAAGAGTGTTTGCTTCATATTGTTTAGTACACAGTAGTCAAATTTGGCTTAGGAAGTCTTTCATATTAGGCAGTACTGTATATTAAAAATGGCCTGAAATCAATCAGCTTCTTTCTTTCTAGGAACTTCCATGTAATATGGATTAAATACAATTATTTTTACAGAAAAACACACTGGATTAATGACAGCTGAAAAGTGAAAGACGTCTTCTTCAAGTCTCTTAGTACAGGAAACTGCAGACAGTGTTCCATGTGCATTACATACTCTCCTTGAAACTCTGGAGGAGTTCAGAAACTCCAGAAACACTCTGTAATGGTCTTACAGGGCAAATCACAAGGACTTTTCTTCTCTGTGTTTCTTTGTGACTTGCTGTAGTTCAGGTGTGTCTATGGCAGTGGAATAGAGGGTAGACTTTGAAATTAGACTTATTGTTAGCTAGTTCAAAACAGGACAGAGGACCATATTCCCCAAGTAAAAAGCTTTTCAGTGTCTTGTGCAAAAACAGCATGAACAACAAAAGCATGAGGACAATGTCCTGCTGCTTCTTTATGGTAAAACAAAACACACCAAAAAAACCCGAAAAAAAAAAGCTTAGGACACTGCAAACTTTGGTAATATTTCCATTGTCACCTTCAAATAGTCCAGCCAGCCCCCTTTACTGCCATTTGCTTCTTTAGTGTTGCAGGAATTGTTTTTCTTTCTGGTTTTCTTCATATTCTTACATTCAATTTACAGAATTCACTCATTCCTTTATAAATAATGAGGTATAAATGAAGTCCCAGAAACAGAACACTACATCAGGCCTTGGAATGATCAAGCAGTAGCAGTTTAGAAAATCTGTTTCATGATACAGCCCTCAAAAAGGAAATGTCCTGTCTATAAGAATAGCAAACTTACTTCAAGATACATCAAGTCAAAGTTGGCTGTGTTTCCAAATGCACAGAGTATGATTTCTATACTGTCACCTCTGTATCGTCTTCTTTGCGTTCATCCTTTTGGTGTTGCTTCATTGTGTGTGCACATCTTCAGTTCAAGGTAGGGATGGGTGAGTAGGTAGTGGAGAAAATTTGGAGATTCTTTTGCCTATTTTATTTGATTTGATTTTTCTAAAAAATTATGACAGCCTCAGGAATACCTACATCATCTGTAAATTTAATGCAATTTCAGTCAATAGTTTTAACAAAAGGAAGCTGGAAAAATTCAAAAAATTCCATCGTTTTATGCTGTATGCTTTCTATGGAACTGATGTTCCTCCTTGCTGACTCAGAACTGTCAGCATTTATTTTGTAAGGATTCTATGACCTCAGATTTTAATTCTTGGTTAAAAAAAGGACATGACAACCAAACCAATGGAGATTTTTTTCCCCTGAGGATAATTTCTTTTAGGTTACTGCAGCTTATGTTTTTTCTAATTTTTTTTCTGGTTCCACCAACAAACTGAGAAATCCATCTACTGTTTGCACAGTTTGTGCTTCATGTTGACTTGTCATCCTTGGAACTTGGTTGTTTCCTTTGTCTATATTAATACAGTGATAAAGATTCAGCAGTGCAAAAATATTCTCTGATTGCAATTTGTGTGACCTCATAGTTTCCAAATTAAGTTGGCCTTTTTACACATCTACAATTGAGGGTAGTGTTTGTCCTGCAGATCTTTATTACCATAATGTGAGAGAAGGCAAAACCAGTTTGTCTCAGAATGCAGCCAGCCCAAGCACAAATAGCAATTACAAAAATAAGTCTTTTTGTTCATAAGCTAAAAAAGTAAAGGCTGAAGTCGTGAGAACTTAAACCATTTTAAAGTAATTTTACACACTGTCTTTTCTACATATCTTCACTTCTTCCTTTTAGCCAAAGGCAAAGAAGGAAAAGGGAATGAGTAAACAGCCTGAATCTGTTTTGTAAGAGATCATGTCAGTTGTTATTAACTGTTATAATGTGTTTCACTGGGCTGGTTGAAGGCAAACAGAAGGTGAAAATACTTGTTTTTCTTATTTGGCTTTCTTATCTTTGAAAGAAGATTCAGTTAAAATATTTCAGCTGACTTCAGTAGTTTTAAATGCGTTTTGTTGGAATCACTCAGCATTTCATGCAATACTTTTAGCAAGTGGAAAGCTTTTGAAAGGCATATATATATGCAATAACTTTGGTGGGGGGGAAGTGCCTACACGGTGGTATAAAAATGTCATGCCTGTAAGAACTAACATGATCAACATGAGCTCATTCAACCTTGACCCTATAAGCATAAGAAGATGGTTATGAATTGAATCAATAAACATTAGGAAGATATCTCATTCATAGGTATTATTTTCCATTAGTGGACCTAAAGGAACTTTGCTTTTATTTATTTATTTGTTTATTTATTGATTTATTTATTTATTTATTTATTCAGGGTTTTTTATTTTTTTTTACAGATAGAGCACAAGTTATCCAACATAAAGAGTAAGTAATGTCAGAGCCACTAAAAGAACCTGACTTGCCTGACAACCAGCTCAAGGCTCTTTCCACCAGGCAATGTATTGTTTAAGCTGTTTTACAATCTTACTTTTAACTGTACTGACAAATGCAGCTCATCCCCTGTAATATTTCCCTTACAGTCATAGACTTCTGCATTTTTTCCCATGCTCAGATTTATATGTTATCACACATAATAGCTGTGAAAACTATTTTCAGTACTTTCAGGAGATCAGTCTATTCAACCCTACACTAGTAAGTTCCTCACATAGATGGACTTTTTGCCCCACAGAACCGTTGTACCCAACAGTGCTATCACATTAAGTAAAGGCTTGTCTTTCTCCATTCAGTGATCTATGATACTATAGGCTCTGGCAACAGACATGATTTCCTACAGCAGTAATGGCACAAATACAGAAGCTCAGCACTACATAGATTTGAAGAAATCTGCTCTTCTCCACTGTTGAATGAGAAGATGCATGAAAGCAGCTTGATGTTGTAGAGTACTAAATAAAATACAAGGTTTCACAGTATGGCGTGATAGAGAAGCAAAAGACCCTGCTAAAAGTGAGGGGTCTGAAATTCCGTGTTCCAAAACTACCTAGATTTGCTAACATACAGGTAAGACCCTTTCATCCCACCTTGCTTTGAGGAAGCAGAAATCAGTGGTTTGCTCTTAGCCATGTGTGGAAAGGTTCTTGTTTGAAAATGGTGTTTGGTGAAGAGAAGTGGCTGACTGGATGAATCTATTATTCGAAGTAATTTTTTTAATAAGTCAGAATTTGTTTGTGGACACTTTCCTCAATTTCAGTAACGACAAAAATAAATCATAGTAATATCTTTGACAGGGTTCCTGCCAAATAAAATTGGAAATATTACATCAAGAAATCCATGTCTACTTGGACACAGAGATCTCTGAGTCATCATCTTCCAAGTGCCCCTACTAGTTTAAATGTTAAAAGAAACTTCTCAGGTAATCACTTTCAGAAAATCAGCAATTGCTTGTAGTTCCCACACAGTAATATTTCAAATTACTATTGTGATAGATGAACAAAGTGGAGCAGTCCATTACTAAATAATGCATGAGTCATACTTATTATACAGCAGATTAGGTACTGAAAATTCAGTTAATCTTAAAAGCTATTCAGCACTGAAAATTCTGTACCACATTTACACATGTTGTAGAACTCCTTCTGAGACTCCAAATTTCTTTCTAGAATTTTAAAAATGGATCTTCAAGATGTCATTGATTAATCTCCAAGGCCTGGGAACACAGGAAAAGAAAACTTCTAGATTTTTGAGTCAATCTACATTTATTGAGTACTACCAGTCATAACTATGTACTAGATACTTTCACCCAATACAAATAGCCATTGGAAGGCAGAGGGGGATAGATGAGTCAATAAATTGCTTATAATTATGCCTATTTTTCTTGGAATTGTCCATCTGTACAATTACTATATGGATGGCCCTTCAAATAGTTGGGAGTTGAACAGGTATTTCAGTGAGTTAATCTGACAGTGAAGAGGCACAACACACTACTCATGAAAAAACAGAAGCTGAGACTCTCGAAAGCGCCACTTGAGTTGTAAGGTGTTTCTGGTAAGATGTTTCTGATATGCCAGTAACGAGACAAATCAAAGAAGTTAGACATATATGAACAAGCTTTCAGGTAGGTAAGGAGGAAAAGGTACAAAAGACAATAGCTGGCAGTGAGGACTATCTCTCTGACAAAGTTCAACAAAGCATGGTTTGGGTTGGGAGGAACCCGGATGTTTTATTCTGCAGACAATTTTAAAATATTCAGACCTCTTTTCTTCCAACCTGGAAAAAAAGACACATGTTTTTCCTGAAGATGATCTCCAAAAATGATGATTTGGAAACCTGGAAGCCATTTGCAGGATAAAAGATCGAACAGCTTCACTGCAGTATTATGAAAGAATGTCTAAAATATCTGGTTTATTGTAGTAGAACTATGATGAAAATGAACCATCAAAACCACATTAAGTATCAGTAGGTGCATTATATTAGGTATTCTATAATTCAGCAATTAACATCTTAGTATTTTATACCAATCAAAGCAATATAAATAATGACATTGAAATATTTCTACTACAGTTTCCACTTAACCCAACTAAATCTATTCAATGGTGTGCTGGTTTTGGCTGGGATAGAGTTAATTTTCTTCATAGTAGTATGGGACTATGTTTTGGATTTGTATTGAAAATAGTGTTGATAATACAGATGTTTTAGTTATTGCTGAGCAGTGCTTACACAGATTCAGAGCCTTTTCTGCTTCTCACACCACCCCATCAGTGAGCGGACTGGAGGTGCACAAGAAGCTGAGAGGGAACACAGCTGGGACAGCTGACCCCAAACAGCCAAAAGGATATTCTGTACCATATGATGTAATGCTCAGCAATAAAAGATGGAGGAAGAAGAAAGAAGAAAGAAGAAAGTGAGGATGTTCAGCATTACGGTATTTGTCTTCCCAAGTAACCATTACGCGTGACGGAGCCCTGCTTTCCTGGGGATGGCTGAACACCTGCCTGCCATGGGAAGTGGTGAATGAATTCCTTATTCTGCTTTGCTTGTGTACACAGCTTCTGCTTTACCTATTGAACTGTCTTTATCTCAACCCATAAGTTTTCTCACTTTTAGTCTTCTGGTTCTCCCCCCCATCTGGCCATGGGGGGAGTGAGCGAGCAGCTGGGTAGTGCTTAGTTGCCAGCTGAGGTCAAACTATGACACGCAGTTTTGTGCTTCTTGAAATAGAGAAGATTCATGGCAGTTTCGTGTAGTAGAGGAAATCTGTGTATGTTTAAGATACTTTGCACAGGATGCAAAGTTTGTTCATCATGCGAGATATATCACATTGTTTAAAATGAAGCTGTATGAATTTTAGCGACCTCGCACAAGTAGTCATTAGCTGTGTATTCATCATATACTGGGCTGAACCTGAGATCATGGGGTCTGGTCTGCAAAAGTGTTCAGCTTTCATGGATCTGACACAAAAGTGCTCTGAACCTTTAAAATGCTCTGTGGTGCATGCTGGAAAATCATATTCTATGCCCTCAACTTGGACTCTAAAAATCCATGAGTGCACTTGACCTCTTTGTCTCTCTCTAGTACCTATAAAATAGGGAATTACACCATCTTCTCATATCACTAGAATGTTATGAAGATTAAATAATTTTTGTGAAGCACTCTGATATTACAATTTGGGCATTATAGAGAAGCCCATGAGAAAATTAATCATCCTGTCTTCAGCATAAGCATGCATAACATAAATCCTAAGGCTACACATTTGGCAATGGGAATAAAATTTACCGAACAGCTAGTTTTCTAATTTCTCTGTTCTTGTTCTTTCTTCAATCATTCTGCTTTTTTTCTTTCCTACAGTCCCAAAGGTTTATCTCTTACACTTACCAGAGACTCCTGGTGGTAACTGCCTTCCTCTAGCTGTCCAGAACTCATCCCTCCATTCCCTCCCTGATACTCTGTCACATTCTCCTCTTCACTTACTGCCTGCCTAAAACACCTTCCCAAACGTAAACAACAAAAAACTTCTGAATATTTTATTCATTGTTATCTTATTTTACTTTTTACATTTCATTTCTTTTGTGTAGGCTACGATTTCTTTAATTGGCTGCAGAGAAGAAGAAATCACAGGTTTTCATGTGTGTGTAATCTGATGCAATGAATTCTGATCCTGATCAAAACCTTTCGGTGATGTTATAAAATAAATATACTATTGCTGACAAGGCTGGCTTAAATTTTAGTATTAGAATCTTACACCACATACAGCTTAGTCTAACTGTGGCCTCATTGATTTCCTGGCATATGAGAATTAAAAGAAAAAAGAGTGAGAATTGAGAATACTGTTGTGTATTTGCTTGTTTTCCAGTAAGTTTAATAAAGTCAGTCTTTAGCAGATGTCTAGAAGACCAATTTGTAGATTTTCTTTTTAATTTACATAATTTGTTTACAAATATATAACACACTAAATATTTCAGGAACCATCTGCCTATATTGTTCCTCTTTATAAATTCTGTACAAGTACTTTCCTTGCCATTTTTATTGAGAAACAGTCCTGCAGCCCAAAATGCATCCTGAAATATCAATCTGACACACTAGCTTTGGTTAATGACTTTTCTTAGATAGAAAATGTTAGCTACGACATACTAAAATGAATTTTTAAGCTTGTAGGGTCAGAAATACAGATTATGGAGCTCTCTGAATTTAACAGTTAGCAAAGTACATGAACTAAGAATCAGGTTTGTAAAAAAGGTTTAGAATAGCTTTGATGAGTGGGTTTTATATTTCCCAAGGAAATAATTATTTTAAAACACAGCTACAACTGTCTATTTTTCACCAACACAGATTTGAATGTTTCAGAAAACTTCAGAAATAAAATTAACAGGAAGATAAAACGGGGAGGAAAGACCACCAAAAATGGGATTGATGATTTATGCATGTTTAACCTTTGGCAATTCAATTTGCCCTGATTTTAAAAGTTAACAGCCTCTTTAATGGAAATATACTTTATTAGATTAGCTGATTTGTAAAAGTTTTTAATACAAAATCCCACACAAATGTTAAAAGCAAAAAAGCTTTTTACCTGTGTTGCAAGTACAAGGAAATCTGTATGTATGAGCTGGGGAGTTGGATTTTACTGTGATAGGAGTGTTTAAAAGACTGACAAACCAGACCAGTTTCAAATTTCAAGGCAACTCTTTACTGGGTTGATACTTGTTAGCAATGTACATTGTGTCATCAATGGCTACTTCTTAATCACTAGCAATCATTATCGCTACACAACGCAAAACATTGAGCCCTTGACAAGCTTACCCTAAACCAGCTAGGAGCGTGCAGTACCCAGGCACTGATGCAGCTTTGGTTGGCACTGAGGGCTGTGCTCCATCACCAAGGTCAAGGTCAGTCAAGGCTATTCCTGAGGGAAAGCAGATGCAGTGTGGGCTCTCTTCTTTCTTTCCCTTCTTTCTTCTCTCCTTGCTGGTATTTCCTGCTCCTACATCTCCTTCCCCAAAAGAAAAGAGGTGATCTCATCTGCTCTTGACACCTTACTTTTGGGATCAGGACTCAGGCTGGCTTAGCTTATTCTGCAGAATTCTGGTTTTAAGAGGCACCCTTCCTGCCTGTTTTACATCCTTAGCTCTCCTCTGGCAGATTTTACTGCTTGCACATGCTTTCCTTCTCTATGCTTGTGCAACTACACCAGAGACCTCAGTTTGCCCCTTGGGGGTTATGGCTATTATTTTAATATTTAAGCTTAGCTGTCTTAAAAAATGTTATTAGTCATGTTACAATGTTACAAAACGCTTGGACAATTTACCAGTCATACTATTTTAAATTTGCTTTTATTTGGGTTCAAAGCAAGAAAATATTAATCATGTCTTCCTTAGTACGCATGGACCTTTACAGGTTCAATTGACCTCTGCTTTGTCCACCCTTGTGAAGTGGTGAAACTGTCTGTCATTAAACCAGGTAGTCATTTTTCATGCTTTGTCCACTAACTTAATTCTTCCTTCATATTTTCATGGCCAAGATGTAATATATTCGGGCAAACACCGTCACATAAGCACCCTAAAATATTTCTTGGCCTTATAGCTGGATTCCCACACACTTGGCTTCTGACCATAACACTTCCATGAAAACATGCACCTCAGGGCTGCCAAGAAATTCCTGAGCCAGTGCTCGTTCCCTTAGTATGGTAAAAAACTGTGTTTACAAATCTGCAGCAGTTGATCTTAAACATAATTAGATTTCTGGAAGGTCCTGAAGGAAGATTCTTCCAAAACCTCAGTCCTCTGAAAACTTCTAATATTCAGACTAAATACATGCATTGACAAACTACATAGGTATGTTCTTGTGGAGTAATAACTTTGCACAGCTTTTCTGGCTTTACGCCATCTACCTTAATTTTCTAGTTCTTCTCAATCCCTAAATAGTAAATCTTCTAAATCTAAATAGTAGAAGTTTCCTCTCTCTTGACCACACCCATATTATATATTGGGTAGGAAATACGTCTTGCAGTGGTTTTCAGGAGAGCCATGCTGTTGTCCTGTCGTATAGAACTCGATGCCTACAGCTGTGCTGGTGAGGCACTGGGCATAGTAGAGCAACCTAAGACCTGTCAGTCCTGAGTAATTTCTGAACGATGGCACTAACAGCCTTCAATCTTTGTTAGAAATGTTTCACCTAATATGTCCTAGAGGTAGAGGTGTGATAGGAAATTGCCTTTAGAACGGTTTTCTGATGGAAAATGCCTTTTTCTCAAAATCAAAATTTTCCACAGAAAAAATTATATTCGTTGCTGTGATGGTTACAAAAAATCTGCAACTGTTCATTTCTCAATCTGTCTTGCACAGTAATCACGAGGCACTCTGATTGTCTAGGGATGCCAAGAGGATTGTTCTGCCAATCCCGCTATTGCATTTGTTCAGATACAGTTTTCTTTCCCTGTAGATGACTACTGAAATCTCTCTTAATCCTGACATGTCTAGAAGGACTCCTTAACAGTAAGTGACACTCTTCTGAATATACACTTTCATTGAAGTCAAACCCACATGCCTTTTAAGCCAAGAGGGCTGGAATGTAATTGCTACTTCTTTGCCTCCCTCCACCCCCCCACCCCCCCCAATGCAGTAAAAATGTTAAAACTTGAATCACTATCAGTGATTTCAACGATGATGATGTGGCTTTAGTTAAAATGTGAATTTGTGTCCAAAAATAAGACTGCAGCTTCATAATATGACAAATGATTGAGCCTGCCATCTGAGACAGAAATTTTATGAAAAAAGAATTCTTTTGGGATGGTTCTTCCTGCTTCCACATGCACTAAAAATACTTCCAGGGAAGAACCTGTCATTATATTTTAGTTCCTTCATTTTGACACCTGCCAGAACCCATGCAGTATTTCTATTAAGGAAAACTAAAAAAGATAAAATAAGAGTAGAAATTTTTAAAAGCAGAATAAAAATCTTAGTTTCATTACAGTGATTTTTAAGCAAGGATATAGGGTTTTTTGTTAACTGATTTAACCAGCCAACAACAGATTTGAGGACTGGTGGATTTGTTATATCTAATTTAAACTGGTGAATAAATTCCTCAGTGTTTGTTCCTATACAAAAAGGAGCCTAAAAACTTCATCTGAAAATCTGAAGCTAAATCTTATTAATTTTATGACTGGAATGGAGTTCCATTGCAATAGCTAGGAAGTTTTATTTATTTGAATTTCAATCTTTAAAGCATTTTGCTGTAAATTAGTTTAATTTCAAAACAAAATCATCCAAACAATGCAACAACAAATGAAATACTACCTTTTGAAAAACATCAAATGGGCACTTCAATAACTGTAAAAAGTCATGATTTATTTATGCAAAATACATTTTTCAGAAACGACCTTTTCTCAGTTACAGTCTCAGTTTCAACAAATCGTACTTTCTGAATATGAGAGTTTACATACTGCTAGAAATCCCTTGGCCTTCCTTATGCTACAGTGGTATTTGGAAGATAACTATTACTCCCTACTTTTGGGATCCTGGGTAAAACACAATAATGAAAAGCCCTTGGAGAACCATGTTTTATGTGTTGTTTCAATGTATTCCTTCCACCATATCATGGTCTTGGCTACTCTGTGCAAATTAATGGACATGACCATCTTCTCTAGTAAAAGTGGAGCAATTACAGGTCCTTGATTCTGTATTTTTCTGCTTACCTAGGCAGGTGGCTACTTGGGGCCACATCTGACACTTAGTGTTTGTCCTTCCTCATATGGTAGTAGCCTGTTTAATACTAAATAATATTAATTATGGCTATTATTTCAAGGAAAGAAAACCAGAAAAATGTTATAAAATTTAGCTATTTGAAAAACAGTTATGGAAATCACAGATAACCCTTTATCAAAATAAATAGTAGCAGGAGTTCAACTGAGGTGTTATTACTCTTTTCTATTGAAAAAGAATGTTAGGTATAGGCAAATTTTCTTCCTCCATTGAGATATCATTACATTTCTTGGCTATAAACAGGCTGCCACAGCAAAGAGTGCACATTTGACTAATATTCTAGGGGATAACTTTGTCTATGATGAAATACATAATTTTATTCAGCAGCCTTGAGTCAAATGAATGCTTCAACTGGTCAAAAATCTTTTATTCTCTGGCTCTCTGAACAGCATAACCTAAAAGAAGGAACACAAAAACCACATTCTCCATTTTAAGTGATTTTGAAATCCTATATAATACTCAAGGATCTTATACCTACACTTAGATGTGGTTAATTTCCAATGCCTCAAAAAGCAGAGTAATAGCTAAAAGGCACAAGCAGTGCCAATGACATTTTTTTCTTTCATAATCTCTGAGCTGCAGTATGAAACACGGATTAATAAACAGAGCAGCTTTCCAGTAAACGGTATTTTTTAGCTTTCTGCAATGTGCAGCATGGCAAGCTGGAACATCAATATGTCTTCAAAATCACTTAAGTACTTGTCATCAAACCAAGGATTAATTGCTTCACAGTAAACTTGCACACAATGTATAGGTTCCAATTCTCCGAAAAAACATAATGATCCTAGAGCTTTGAAAGGTGCCAAGGCTGACATCCCAGGAGACTGAAAAGCTGTACTTAGCCATAAAACACAGAGATCACAGAGAGAGCTAGCTCGAGTGTGACTCATATCCTTCCGTCAAGTCACCTCTCCTCCAAATGGCAAGTACCACTTCTAAAGTCGAGGGGTCCTTTTGCCTGCCTTAGACATGCACTCTTTATCCCTGGCTGCAGGAAACTGCAGCTAATACCTGTGGTGGTGGCAGTGATCTGGGACAAAATGCCAATGCCTCATAAATAGTGGCAATTCCTAGGATTTCCTAGCAATGTGCATTTGTTTTTAATTACTTTGATAAAGCTGTTTGATAGATGGGTGATGAAGAAACTACTTGTGTTTCAACCACTACCAGTGTCCACACCTCTCCAGTCGATTTTGGTGTTTTCCTTCGTAATCAGTATATTGATGTCTTATTTTTCACAGGTGCTTCCTTCTCATAGTCCTCTTCTGCCATTTCATATCTTCCAGCTGTCCCTTGTAATTTCACTGTGGGTCTTCTTTTGCTCCATTTCCATTTCAGATGAAATAAATTGGAGGAACTGATAATAAATGTTTGTGTAATCAACACAAGAAAAGGAGTAATATGACTGTTCTGATTCACACCAGAAGGGAATAAGCTGTTGCTTTTGCTCTCATTTTTCAGATACAGGCCCAATCTCAGCAATCAAAGACCACTTACTGAAGTGATAAGCATGTTTTTCTAGTCTAAAATATGGCCATCAGTTATCTAACCCTGTAGATTTTCTCTTTTTTCCTTTTTCTTTATTTTTTTTCTTTTTCTACGCTTTGAATTCACTGAAATGGCAAGTTAATTAAAAATGGGAACATGTTTATCCTGCAAAGGATTGTCAGGAACCCCCCACCACTGCCTGCAATTTTCATTAAATCCAGGGCTTCATTTAAAAATTCCTGGACGTAACAAACATGAGCTGATGAGAAACTCATCTTTCTTGTACAGCTTCATGGTGTCTTTATCATCTGCATGTAAATAAAGTAAAACACCTTTTGCAAATTGGTAAAAATACTTGAAGACGATTCCACCTCAGGACTGAAACGTGACAGGCAATACTTCAGATTCGCCAGTCGTGTCTTGTCCTGTATGAGTGATAAATGTAATGATTTTTTCAAGCTTGTCTAGATTTACCAGTACGATACTTAAAATACGTATACAATCTGCACATGACCTTTCAGGCAAAAAATCCCCCTACGACTCATTTCAGTAAGTATTTCTAACCTTTAAATATAAGTTTCTCTAGACAGTTTATTGTCCCCAGTCCTGCAGGAACTGCTTGCACTGAACCTCCAACTGCCTCCTCACTGCACCAGACCGCTGAGCCCTGCGTGTGGCTGATGAAGTATTTCAATCTGCTTTAGGATTAACCTGTTCTTCTCTTGGCACAACACCTACTGTATGTTGACTGGAAAAGGCGATTAACTAATTTTCAATTTGTTTGTGGACAGACTCCCATTTATAAAACAAACAGGCAAATCACTTCAAACAGAAGAACACTCAAAGATAAGTGGTATATTTCTTCAGCTGATACCCGATGACCTTTCAAGATGAAAGGATAATAGTCGACACAGAAAAGGAAGAAAAAAAGCCCTGTGTGCTGTTTGCAAGGTTTGGAGGTCACTTGGCTACAGAGAGAGAAGGATACAATAGAGGCTGCAGAAAACGCTGCAGAGGCAAACATGGCAGTTCGTTTAGATTTTTTTCTTCTGAGCCTCACCATTCACCACTTGCCTTCTTCATTGAACAAGAGCCTCTGTTCCCCTAACTAAGGATATGTTCTGTTTATTGTGTGGCTGAGGCTCCACTTATGTATCAGCTGTCTATCTGCGCTCCTCTTTGGAGAGCAAGTAATTGGTCAAACCCAAAAGCAAAATGGCATGCTTATCCCATTCAGCTGTCGGGTGATCATATGACAGAGCTGAGAGAATATGATGGGGGTCTCACAAGACAAAGTTAGATATTATTCCCAGTGAAATCCTGTGGCTACATGCACCTCTGTCTACAAGTACAATCAGGGTCTTTGTGCTGCTGTGGATCCTGGGAGTCAGCTTGCTTCTCCCATTGAGAAAACTCAAAGCAATTTCCCACACTTGTAGCAAGGCATCTCTGGGCCATAAAGATTGTTCTGTCCTCTGAGTACACAACAATGTTTAGACAGAAATAGAAAATTGAAAACAAATTCCCTTTTCATTTTACTGACCTTCAGAAGCTATACTCTTAAAAGTGGACACGGTGAAATGTATTTGCACCAACAGGACCTGAGTTTTGACTGCACAGAATATGCTTTCAGGAAAACTTTTTCCCATGTCCAGTTTTGTTTTAAACTGTCTATACTGCTTCTCTTAAAAGCAATATGTTTGTCAGCAAAAGTGCCAGAGATAGCGGTTACCTCCTTCACATTTTACCTCCTCGCACTTTCACTCTTGCCTGTACACACATCCACCCTCACACAGCCACCAAATTAACTACTGCTCTCCCACAGGCAGGCTGAAGGACAACCCTGATAACTGCTGAGATATGTCAACCTTTTTTTTAATGTTAGTCGCAATACAGATAAATGCCTAACTGACCACCATTTTAAAAGGCAGAGGTCGGCATTCCAAAGTCAGCTTTAACACTTTCATCAGAAATTATCTTTTACTCCTAAGCTATTCTGTCTGCATGTAAAAAAAAAAAAAAAAAGCCAAAAAAAACCCAACCCCCAAAAAAGTTGAAAGAAGCAAAATGCTGATGAAGCAAGGTTCAGTCTTAACATTAGCTTCTACACAGGACCAGCCTGTTTCCTGCTGTATCTTACTACTCACCTGAAATATTACTTTTTATTGTAACTGCTTTTTATTGCACTACTTCAGAAAAACTTAGAGATTAATTAAATTTTTACTCTTTGAATGTTGTCTGCAGATCTGGGCTTTGTTTTGCTATGAAGTTAAGGACTTTAGGTAGAGAAGTAATATTAGGATGAAGGCTAGTTTGCCTATTTAAAAGGAGATTAGAAAAACTCTGTTTGTTTAGCCTAGTGAAACAAAGGCTGAGAAGGAATAGAAGCTAGTCTATAAATACATCAGCAGAGTAAACATCAGGAAAGAAAAGAACCCTCTAAGTGAAACACCAGTGTTGTCACAGGAACAAATGGATGTGAACAGCTGGAAATAAATTTAGCGGGAAATTAGAAGATACATCCCAATTCTTACAACAGTCAGCTTCTGGAACAGAGCCTTCCAATAGGAAAAGATAGGACACCACCACTCCCCCCACCCCCCACCCCCCCAGATAATAGTTTTGAAGATAAACATTATTAATGAATGAGTTTTCTGAATGGTAAGAAATTATATTAAAAAATTTCAAAAACTTTTCCAGCCTTGGGTTCTTGGGATTTTTTAAATGGTTTTATTTATTTT
>JAVJGI010000062.1:51383484-51446163 GCA_035590275.1 Ibycter americanus
ATGGTTTTATTTATTTTGATTTACTATAGCTGAAAAACCTTAATGGATGTTCAAAAGCAGGTTAAAGGAGCTATGTGTGGAAAAGAACTTAATTAGGTCTCTAATTTCTGCTTGGTCTCCTTTGAAAATCCCCATGTTCAAATGATACAAGTGAGGATAACATTACCTTGCTCTTGAAAAATTCAGTGCCCCTCTGGGGGACTGAAGCTCTCAAATTATTCAGGGAGATACCAGCATGGTGACTAAAAGGCAACTAAAGTGTGCTTGAACACCCTTCCCTCCCTGTCATCAGCTCTCAGACACCCACAGTTATAAATGTCTACCTACAACGTAACCCACAGCCCAGGGATCCAGCCATTTGCAGTCCAAGCCCCATCTCTGAGAAACACAGCTCTATGACCTTGGCTCACTTTTACTGTAAAAATTGTTGAGCCGTGGGAGAGTTCCTATGCTGAAGTTGTTCATGATAAGAAAAGAAAAAACAAATACAGAGGAGAAATTATTGAGACAATACTAGCTACCAGCTCAGGGAACACAGAGAAAAATAGCAGTGTGAAACAATATAAAATACTGAGAACAAAATTGGAGAACTGAAAGGTAGAACTCAGCCGAGCCTTGTTCAAAGGCTGACACTCCTGCCCCTGACTGAAGGGTGTCTGGGCAGCCCTCTTCAAGCACCTGCATGTTAATGATTGCTCTCGTAACACATTAGTCTCACATATTAGCCAACATACCTACCTAATAAGCATCTTAACCAACAAATAATTGCTGTACGCTTGTAAGCTCTGCATTGGTAGGTAAAAGGCCCAAACCCAAAAGTAATTCAGCAGAGGAAGGGGTGCATTATATGAACAGGAATTCAGAATACCATCTTCAGACTCAGAGGACCAAGACATCCATTGACAAACTCGGTTTAGTGTTCAAGACACATGAACTTCTTAAAACGTTATCCTCCTGACCAGTCTGGCCAAATTCTTACCACCATGAAGGAGCTGACAAGGCATATGGGTAAGATTTAAAGCTTTGTGCCTGCTACCACTTTGCCTGTGGGCTGGAAGTATTCTGTGGATTGTGACCAAAGAGAGGACTTAAGGGATTTCTGCTTCCACCACAAGCCATGTCATGGCCTTTCACCATATCAATACGTGTCAAAACTGTTTCCTGTCAGACCAAATTGGCTCCTTACTCCTTAATATAATCTGCAATGGTGAGACAGATAAGCGTATTTGTATCTAACTGGTGTTAGAGCCGCACTGCAAACTTTGCCTTTTTCATGGTAATGCTGTAAGGAAGCATCTGTAATAAGTAACAAGATGGTACAACACAGAGCAATTTGCCTGGAGACTGTAACTTATGCAGTTGCTAAGAGAAGTAGCTAATAAATATGATTTGAATAGAAATGCTAATGAAATAGAGCTGGATGCTTGTTATGTCATTTAACACTACTGCATTTACAGCAATTAATCTTTTTCAGGATTCTCTTTATTGTTACTGAGGTCTATACCTGTTTTTACTGCAAATCAGATAAATGCTGTCGCATGGTAGGAAACAGTGAACAAACGTATTGGTGTAAGGTTACATTCAGATGGACACCATCTACCTGAATGATTAATTGAAGGTGTATGCAAAAAGCCACTGAAACTCAGCAGTTCTGTCAAACAGCAAAAAATCAATAAGAACACCACTGTCTTGGTCTGTTGTACTTTTGTGAGAAACACAAAGACAAATCAAGGATATATTTTCAAACCTGCCAGGAAGTCGCTGTGAGATGAAAGCCTTTTATTTTTTCCACACTGAATTATAGCTTCTATTAATACAATGGCATCTGCAGTAAGGACAGAATCTAATATGCAACACTCTTCCCATGCCTTTCATCATCCCTGAGGTTTTCAATGTATTCTTCTTCAACCTTTAGTTAAAGATCATTGCTACTATGCAATCAATTTTTGCTGGTCTCCTGGGCAAATGCTAAAAAAAGATTTAACTATAGTTATGGCTAAAAGAGGGGCATTTTGGCACAAGGTATTTACATGGTTGTGACATGTGCCATGTTCAGTTAGCTTAGCCCATTGGGATATCCTGATGAAGGGACATAATTTCTATAGGCGACTGGCCACATGCAAGACCAGCTTGTTTATACTTCATGTCCAGCCATATGGACTTCTTCACTGGGACACTAGTGGGGAAGCAGCTTTTGTCTTGAGTCTCTGAACCAAAACCAATTGACACTTCAGGAGATGTAGAGTGGTGTCTAAATTACCCTGCCACTATGTCCAATTTATTTTCAGCAAACAAACAAATCAAGAGACTGAGTGTTTCAAGCCAAGGAGCTCAGACCATTTTGGGAAATACCAAAGATTGCTAGCTTCTAATCCCGAGATCAAATGTCAACAGCTTCAGTACTGGCTTTATCACAGAATGATAAAAACACTATTTGTGATTTTTTTTTCCCCGAATAGAAGTTCCCAGTGCAATATGCTGTGAGATTTGTAAGATCAAATGAATGTTCTCTGGGAATCTTGAAAACATTCAGAATGCAAGAAGCTTCCCGAGTGCCATATGAACTCATTCTGAGGCCGATGTATTTACCAGAAAGACATAATGGATTTGTTCTTTAATCTTCTCTTTGAAATATTACAGTCATAGAATTAGTGGAAACAGTATAATGTCTCTTTGCTGACTAGCAGTATATGAATAAGCAAAGCTTACAATCTGAATTCCTGTTCAGCAGTTTTTAATGTCATTCAGAAGTAAATAAGGGTCAAATCCAGAATGATTCACTAATTCAGACATAACAAATGCCTGAATAGTTCAATGAACTCTAATGAATGCAGGTTCAAGTGACATCTCTTACTAAGATAATGTGCTCAACATAAAATAAATGATATTGAGAGTAATATGTCAATATAAATACTAGAAGACTTTGCATCCATATTCTGAAGCTACATCTGAAACACAGATTTCTACTTCTGAACACAGTCAGACATACAATGCAGCTGCTGGAAACTGAAGGCGACAAAATTTCTTTGAAGCACTCTGTATGAATGCTCCTGACCTAGAAACAAAGTATAGGTGAGGAGAAAAGAAGCTTCTGCAATGTTATGATATGACTCAAGAAGTAAAAATTAGATGTAAATTGTGGCTACAGTACTTGCAACAAACTATATGTGCATTGGTCTGTTGCCAGTGTTAACTGACTGCTAATGACTTTTCCAGAAGCCTTGTTGAAAAAGGTGGCCACAGGGCAGAATTAAAAACTAACGAGATGTATATGGTAAACCCAGTGGCTTCTGTGTATGAATTTGTCAATCTCTTTGGCAGATTGTGGACATTTCAGTATAAAAAGGAGTTGACATCACTTCAGAGAAATTGTCTAATAAGATTAGATAACTGTTTTAAGCTGATATAATCAGTAAAGAGAATACAGTCTTAATTGCAAGTGGAGAGAGATGGAAATCTCTAAGGGGTGATATATCCTATCCTAAAAAAATAATTTCTTAGATGGAATAAATGAATAAATTGCTATCTGGAGATATCCACTTCTCTCCATCATTCAGTCCCAGCTAAGGTAATGTTTCTGGGAGATCTCTTCCATATCTCGTGTTTAATTATGTGCATAAGGCCTCTACATGAAGACAGCAAATCATTGCATCGCAGTGATGCCATAACTATCTATCATTATAGATCTTGCAAACCCTATTTTACTTCCATTTCTAGGAGAATGCTTAAGATGACTCATAGACGAGATGGAAATACTGTTTCACTAGTAAATAATGAAGTAGTTAATAGCTTTAATAATCTTTATGACTGTTGAGTATGGGTTTTGATCCAAGATAAGAAGCTAACAACCTGGTTCAAGGCTTACCCTTGATTACAAAAAAGCAAGGGGAAAATTAAGAAGAAAAAAAGTTTTGGCTTTTGATTATGCAAACCTGTATGTTTGGCTAAATATGAAAAGAAGGAAAAAGACCTTGTTAGTTATACTCTTCATCAAAGAGTCCTCTTTAGGAAGGACTGGGGTTCTTTAATCACCTATGTTAGCAGAATGTTTGCATACCAATTCAGGAAACAATTAGATCACAGAATCCCAGAGTTGCTGAGTTTGAAATACCCCATCAGGTATTTTACACACTGGTAAGATCCCTCTGAGCCTTTTTTTCTCCAGACTAAACATTCCCAGCTCTCTTAGCTTCTCCTAGTATGACAGATGCTCCAAGCCCTTGATAATCTTTGTGGCTCGTCAATGGACTTGCTCTAGTATGTCCAGCTGGCTCTGATATTGGGAAGTTTAGAATTAGACTCAGCACTCCAGGTGTGTCTCACCGGGGCTGAGCAGAGCGGAAGGATCACCTTTCTTGACCTGCTTTATTCTGACAATACCAATTTTTCTTTTATTTATATATATATGTTGCAAGAACTGAATGTTTTTGACAAATACGGTATTTTGGATAGTGTGAAAGAAAGGATGTTCTGAAGCTGTCAGATATACTACTTGGAAATTAAAAAGTTCATAATTAATCTGAAAATCATTTTTCATGTAGAAACTATTTACATTTATAAAAAAACCAGCTAACACCAGGAAAGTTGAAATAAAATATATTGATTTACCTTACCAGAATATTGTGAATACTTTTATTTTTTCTCCTTGTTCAATACAGGACAGTATTTAGAATTCTGTAAATTAGAACAAGTTAAACAAGGTATTTTCCTGACAGACTCTATAAAATATTGCTAGTAAATAATCTCTGAGAGCTTTGATTATATAATAGAAACCAGCTGACTACTCAGAAACCATACACTGTGTACCTACAGGTCATCATGGCAAATGAGAATGCTAGTACCAGCAGGAACCATATCCATGGGACCTCCTCTAGTCTTGCAAAGCCACAAAAGCTCAGGATTTTTCTGTAGGTAAAGGCAATGAACTAAATATACTTATTTTGAACTTAGCTTTCTATATAGATTCATGTATGATTGAGCTCTCTGAGTCAGTACCATTTGCTGGAGATTGTTTATTGACATAATGCAGGAGGCTGCTCTGTCTGATGAAGAAATACTGATTCTTTACTGCTATAGAAAGACAAAAAAAAAAAAAAGGCAAAATATTACATCCCTCAATTCATACTATAAGGGAAAACCCTGCTGCATTCACACAACAGTTTGGTCTTCAGAGAATGAACATTTGCAAATGGATTGTCAGTTTGGTACTTCTTGTTTCACCGCGAAACACTCAAGCTTCATTAAATGGTCCAGAAGTTCAAACACTGTTGTCTAATTTTTTTATTTTTTTTTATAAATTCTACTTTCAAGAGAGGTTCTTTTATTCAGTAAATGAAATTTCTGATCTACAATAAAACTACTGAAATGACAATAAAAATATTATTATAAAGTTCTGGCATTGTGGTGTAATAAAGGGTAAAGAATTTGCCATTTAATATGTCCACTGTATTGCCTAATGCTGGATAACAATTGAACTGATTTACTCTTTTAGAGAGACTGTTCATTAATTCTGAAGTCAAACCTATTGAAAAGGTTGCCAGCAACATGATTTTACAAAACAACTTGTATTGCATACTAGTATTCTCTCAGGTGGCCCATATTCAAGAAAATCATCATCTATTCACAAAAATTTCACAATGATTTGCCCCTTTTCTCATTCCTTTTGTAGTTTATCAAAACTGATTTACTGTGACATACTTTGGGGTTGTCATGTCTTTCACAACAAACCTGTCATTTCTTTTACACTTCAAGAAAGTCTAATGCAATGGCTGAACAGATGCTTACATTTTAGAGGATACTTTCTTCAACTTTCCTTCAACTCTTTGGACTTTGTCTAATAAAAGCTCATTCATAAACATTTCTGACATTAACTGAATTCAGTGAGAGCATTTTTCTCACCAGAGTAGAATATGGAATAATCGTTGATGAAACACCAGTGACCTCACAAATGGGAAGGATTTGAGGTTTTGTAGAAGTAATCCTGTATTGAAAACAGGAGTCTTTCTGAAGGTCTGTTGTAGTCCTAGGAGTAAGACTCATTTATTTTTCTTGCTATTACACTTCCAACTGCCAGCTCATTTCTCACATAAGAAGACTTAATAGATGTCAGTGTTGGGGATTTAAAATTCATTGTAAGATTTATGAATCTCACTTACAGGGTGAAGGATGGTCACAATAGCCAAAATGACAGACACCTCCCACCCCCATTCAGGGAAAAAGCCAAATCTAACAGAAGGTAAGTGTTACCTTCCTTGTAACCCTAGAACCACAGAAAAGTTAGAAATGTTAATACAATACATATATCTCATGTTGTTTAAAAAATGCCTGTGCTGTTGAAATTACAATTTATGTTTGTTTGCTTGTTTTTTAGTCTAAATAACATTGTAAATACATGGATTTATTTAATTACTTTGTTCATGGACTCTGCATACTACAGCTAACATTTTGTTCAGTGTACTATTTAATGTAGTTCTTAAGAATAGGAAAATAAAATAGGAAGTAGTGGAGTTCTTTTTTGTACATAGAATAAGCATAAGGTTTGGTGAAGGAAGTCTCCTATAATTTATTTCAACATGATCAAATGAGCACAGCAATTCATTTAAACAGCACTCAAGGAGATGTGAAAATGTTCATTCCCTTAAGAAAACGAGAATTTTCTTCATATGACTGGCTCTCCAAATGACTGAGACTGCTAGTGAAGTGTGTGTTATTGAGAGGAAGGATGCAAACAATGAAAAAGGAAACAAAAGATGGAGCCATCAGCTCTGACCTCATTGAAACAAAGCTGCTAAGTGAAAAATGCACTCCATGCCTCTGGTCACTGAATTCTGTTTTAAATGAAGACAAACATACTGTGCAAGCTGCAAAACTTTTTTCTTTTAAATTAAAATCTGTGCATAGCATGCAAATGCATTTCCTCTGTTGGAATAGGTAAGGCTTTCTTTCCCCAAACTACTTTGATTTCAGGGGTATTTGAGGAAGGAGTGGAGGGAGCTCCTTAGGGGGGCAGCAGGACAGGGACCTGATGGCTGGCACCTGTCCCACCGCCTTTGGACACCAGACCCCAGCCAGGGAGCAGGGCAGGCTGAGGGGCACCTAAGAAACCCCTATATCTTACATACCATAGTTAAAGAACCATCTTTATTTAAAGAGCATTTAAACTGAACTACATTAAAGAATGCCTTACACAAGGATTCAAACATAGAGTCTCTTCTTGTGCACTTAGTGGCTAACTAAGGGGATTATACAGTAAATAATGCCTGTTGCTTTTTATCAAGTAGATAATAGCATATTTAAAACACAATATATAAATTGACACCAGCAAGTGTTATATATAAAGGAAAGACAAAAGTGAGATGAAAAGTATAGAACACTTTGTTCTTATAAGACTCAGTATATACAAAAATCATTTTGATTGATATCTAATTAAAAACTGACTGTAGAGAACACAGGGGTAAGAAACTGCAAGTAACTTACTTTTAATAACTGACTTTAATTCCATTCATAGCCAGTGATTAGTCTTAATTCAAGCCTGTTGATTTATTTCCAGAGCCAAAAAATACTTCTGCTGAAAGGTAGCATGCTGGTAAAGACCGTACTCTCTGTCCTCTTTTTCCACCAGAATTCTGTCTTTGGCCATAATCATCATAGTGGACCCACCATCATTTACAGTCTACTGTCACTGGGGCAGCCAGCCTTTCCATAGGAAAGGTTTGAAGAGTAACAGGGAAGAAACAGTGACTGGCAGCAGCTGGACAAGAGACAGAGGAGAAAGGGGAAAGGTGGTTGCACTGACAAGACATTCTTCCAAAGAGATATAAGTCCTGTAGCAACTCAACTCCCAGGACACTTCAGATGAAAATGTTTTTTATTAATTCATTTAGATTCCTGAGAGGAGCCGAGAGAAGCATGCATGTTCTGAAAGAATGGGTAAAGATTGGCATACCCAAATCATCAGAAAAAGACTGATGAGGGCAGGGAAGATTGCTTTCACATTTGCTAACTGGTACCTCCTGAGCAGGTATTCATTCACAAGTAGCAGGCATGTGAGGCTAACTTTTTGCTGTACTATTAAATCCAAGGAGAATCAGCAAGCTAGGTGGAACAGGGCTTTTTACAGTCAACACAGCAGACCTTTGTCAATGAAAATCCCAAACCAGGCTGCCTAATCAGCAAGGACTGGGCCCTGCTCCAGTCCACGAGGGCAGCATGAGGCTCTGTATTCTTACCAAAATGTGGATGAGACTGAGTTCCTGAAGTACTGGCTCCCAGGAGAAGGTCATGCAAAGCAAAAAGACTGTGAGGAGTCCACCTGGTTATTCCTCTCATCTAGGCTTATGACTTCCATGAGTCCCAGCTAGCAACCTGTTTATGCAAAGAACTTCTGAGATATCAAGTTCCCAATTTAGCTGAAAATTCTCTTCAAGTACTTTACACTTATTGTAGTAAACAAAAAAAACCCCAACCCTAAACCCAATGTTTTAGGCTGTAATTATACATAGAACTCTATTAAAATAACTCCTGAAGTGTCTTCTTTATCAGAATGCAGTATACTGACTGTGCCACTGTGCAAATCACCTCTGAACTGGTGCAGAGATCTTTGACTAGTACCAGATGTCAGATGGATGCCTGATTCATTCCTCCTTTTTACAAGATTTAACTTCTGAATTGGTAATTCCTTGAGAAGACTATGTCTTTTTCCACTTCCAATGAATTTAAAAATAGGGTTATTAATGTGAATTTCTTCTTTGAAAGAAGAGGAAAAAATATGGAAAATATTATTAGAAGCTTAGGGGTTTAGTTATGGGCTAAGACACCTGCTTAACATTTACTGTATGGCATTTTATATCGTTAGTCATATACAGCAGGCTTAGAGTGCACAAGTTACAAAATTCTGTGGGAATGGAATCACAGCAACTTTTCTTTAAGTGTGTGTATCTATTACTTATACTATTATTTACACTTTATGTAAACATATTTTTGAAAATTATGCTGCCCTTATTCTTATCTGCACAGTTTCACATCTGACACATGTATTTTTCCTTGTTTGGTTATCTTTATTTTATATGGGATATTCATCATTATTTTAAAGTGGAATTTTCCATGAAGGGATTTAACCCACATTTCCCCAAATAGGTCCTAGTTTGACATGGAGGATAATAACTTTAAAACAAAATTACCAACAGGATAGTATTCATTTTCATTATGAAGACTGACACATTGTCACTAGACTTGATCAGAATATAGCTTTTGCATTCTATGAACGTTCTCAGAATAAGAAAAAATCTCACACAATAAAATCCAACGTCTTGCCCTCATCAGCAACAAAATCGTCCATTGCTCAAAAGCACAATGATCTGTAAGAGTTAGGTTCAGTACGGATCCTGCAACAATAATTACTGAGTTACACATACTAAAAGTTCCAATGAAAAATATTTAGAATGGTTTACTTTTCTACATACACATCAGGAACAAGTGATCAGTACTACAATTCATATTTCCAGGCAGAATCAGAGACTTGAATTTTGTGTTTCTATATCCTAGTCAAGAACACAGATCCCTAGGCTTTTAACAATTCTGTGCTTAGTGAGTCTTTCAGATTAGTGAGAAATTTAATTCATGTTGAAGTTAGTCTACCTCCTAAAATTTTTCAGTTTAAGTAGAACTTTGGACAAAAAAAAAAAAACCAAACCAACACTGAAGACTCTCCAGCTTTATCTGCCGTATAATTTTCTATGTGACAATTTGTGAGTGTACATGTATCAAAAATGTTAGAAAATATTTTAAATATTTAAACTTACAGATTTCTGAATCTGACTTTCCACAAACAGGTAATATCCACAGTTTTCCTCCAAGATGTTTCAAATTAGTGTTCCAAATTCAACCAGCTGAAGAAGGCTATATTGCATAAACTTATCCAAACAATTTATTGAACCAGAAATCTGGACTTTTTTTTTTCCTTTTTATTTCCTAGAAGCAAAATCTATTTTATGATTAAAGGGGGAAAAGGAAACAAAATTTACATTGAAAACATACACACATTCAAATTAAACACAGTATTTACAAAAAATCCATATACAGTAAAAGACTCCAAGATGTCTAGCAGGCTTAATTAATAAGACTATTGCAACAAAGAGTCAATTTACCCTCTCAAGCATAGCATAATGCTCCCAAGTCACTTAATCAGAGCCGTAAAAAGCTTATGGAGAAGATCAGACAATTTTAATGATCTTCTTCATTACCTCTGGAAAGCTATCTAAGTAAGACAGATGTCAGTGTAGATCAAATGATACCCCCAGTTTCCAAATTTACTCTTCTGGTGACTGATACCCTGAAATGGTTCTTTGCATTGCACTAAAAAATTGAGTTTTAAAGAATAAATTAATTTGTGATTTCAATTCTAGTCCAAGCTCAATTCCTCTTCAGAAAGTGAGAGTACAGAAAGGTTGCATGGCTTCCTCAATAAATTAATTCCATATCCGCATTCAGAATCATGGTCATAACTTTTTATGCTAATCACAAGTATATACTCAATTATTTTTTAATCCGGTTTATACTTTAAAGAGAATATAGCTGAGACCAATAGAGTAATTTAATCCGTTTTATTTTCTTTCTTGTACTGTTTAGGAAATTGAGCTGAATTATAGAACAAAGCAACTAATGATTAACACCTCCACTTTGGGTGACTAAACTAAACATCTCTTAAAGCCCTGCTTTTCAAAGTCAGAAAATCAACATTTTTATCAAATACAGGTGCCTTCAAGAAAAGTTTGTTGACAACCCAAATTTTAAGATATGGAATAATTCCTAATCACAGGTTTTTATTTTCCATTTTTGTAGAAGAGAATTTGTTTGCTAGATTTTGGCAGATGCTAACTGCACAAGTTTATCTAAAACAATGAGGGTGAAAAGGTGACCTGATATCAAGATCTGGAGTGGCAGAGATTTGCAGACATAAGTGAGGATATAGTTTATCAGTATGCATGTTGAATAAACTCATGAAGAAATTGATCTTGGTGAGCCACTGGTGATAAATGATCCATATGTCTGTATGCATAGAAAGAGATCAGTTCACAAACTGAAGTGCTGTTGGTTGCAAGAAGATAGAAAAAGCATGAGAGAGAGAGCAGTCCAGGTAACAGCATATTAAAGTATTAAAGGTAATAGAGGAAGTTTATGACAGAGCTGGGAAGTAAATCACTGATCTTTGCTCTTTGGAAGACTATGTGTCCATGCTTCCAGGACAGGAGTGGGTACCTGCATGGTAATACCAGGAGGCTTAATCCACTTGCTTGGGTGGTCTCCTTCTAACCAGGGAAGCAACCACCACCCCAGTCACCATGACTGTTAAAGCAGGTTTGACTCTTGTGGTATTGTCAGAACAGGGTGGTCTGTTGTCCTGGTTAGGCTGCAGTGATCAGGCTTGAGGCTGCCCACAAGCACCCTTAAAGCACTGATCACATTATTCACATACCTCATTACTTCTCCTCCTGTTTCTTGACCCAGCTCTTTGCCCCAGTCTCCTCCTAAAAAAAGAACACTTTTTTTCCCATTGATCCCACTTTTGCTGCATCCATTGGTATTTCTGATACCGTTACCAAAGTAATCTCAGCCTCATATGGTACAACAGATTCTGTGACATGGGGGCTGTCAGCCTCGCAGGACTCTGCTCCCCCAAAGTGTCTGTCCAGGTACCTTTGAAGTTTCGCCTTTTCTCATATGTTATGCGTCCTGCCCACTGGTTTCACATCCCACGTCCACATCCCACTCAGTTAGCTTTACTGCGGGCCAGGGCCTCGCCAGGGATCCAGTCGTTCACCAGCAGCCGTAACTGTGCCAGCTGCTCGCAGTGGCCCTCTTCCCTGTATTCCTGTTCATGATGATGGAAGGAAAAGGAGAGAACTCAGTGCAATTCTGAGTCCAGTCTGATCTACTCTGTCAGCTGGTTAAACCTAGTCTAACTTCACAATGATACAGTGAGCACAGACTCTTACCCTGTCAATTTTACATTTACTTTTCAGAGTACAGCTCTACTGCTGAGGCCAAAATCTGCCTTTGGAATTAGCCTTTTGGCTGCCATTGGTATCAAATAGCAGCCAGGCAGAAGTGTCCAAAAGGGAATAAAACTTCAGATGAACCGTCTAAGTCAACTGTTTCTCAGGATGCTACAATACAACTGTTTTTAATTACCCTACCGGGTTGTTTGATTGTCATATTCTTAGTACAGGATTTGAAAGGGAGAGAAAAGAGGTGGTAAAATAGCAGAAACAGCTTCCAAAGCATTTAATACAATGGAGGAAAAAGTAAGCAAGATACAATAAATGAAGGAGGTGTTTATTTTTTCCTTAAGGAAGGAAGGAAGGAAGGAAGGAAGGAAGGAAGGAAGGAAGGGGGTTAGCAAAATTTTTTACTAATATTGTCAGCTGGAAAGAAAATTTGGTATCATTCAAAATGCTGCTTCCTTGGGTCTGCCGGATAATCCCAGGATTTCTCTGGTTTTGCAGGCATGCAGACTAAGAGACAGAGAAAAATTATATATATCTATACATTTTTTTCTGACAATGATGCTATGCTATCTGTATGTCCAAAACAGGGAGATAATATTCACCATCAGTAATGCATTTACATATGTATTTACAAACTTAAAGGGCTATGTAGGTGCTGGACATAGCCATCATAGAGCTGAAGCCTTTGTATACGGTGCAAGCTAGTACTCATTGGAATAATATTACAGCACAAGTTCAACACACAGTAAGTTAAACATTGTAGCACAAATCTTCAATATTCTTAGGCATTACAACAGCACATAGGTATTACGGTGATTGGCATTCTGGGTGTCCAAAACAGATTACTGTTACTGAACAGATACTCTGTTCAATGTGTCAAGTCAGTTTGCAATGCAAAGCAGATGTATATTTGCTTTGGCTTCTGCAACCAATATTTAAAACAGAAACCGGGAAGCTGATGCAGAGAAATAATATTTTAACATTCAATTTCTTTTTACTGCTTTGTCCCTATTTAAGCCTTCATTTCAGCAGTAATGAATGCACATAGTTGGTTTTTTTAGTACCTCCTTTCTTTAGTATAAAATTAAAATGTGCTCCTGTTGAAGCAGAACAAATATAAATTAAAAAATCAGGAAACAAAGAGTTCTTTTGAATCTTACATCTCTAAATCCATTACACTTTATTAGAAGCCTCATTTAATTTAATAAAAGGTGTTCTGTAGAATTTAGATCTTCCAGTGTTAGAAATCACGAGGATCTTGAAAAGAAGTCAGTATCATAATACTGTACCATAATGGCTATTGGCTAAATCACAGAGATTTTGGCAAGATTCATAAAATAAATTAAGATGGACAAATGTTTTACAGATTAATTCTCAAAGCACTTCATTGACCACTACTGTCCCTCAGAGTTTCAAATCCAGCTTGAACATAAGCAAAAGATTTGAGTCATACAAACGGGCAATTTTAAAAAATAACCCATCTCAGCAAAATCTCTTGTCCCCAAGATGGCACATTTTTACTGTCATGTGTTCTCCGGCTTGATCAGATCCCAATTCTGTTTCTGTTAAATTCCATGGTAAAAAACCCTCCTCTTGACCTCAGTGGATTTTAGTTTTCTAACATGTAATAATGATAAATGTGAGCCAGAATTTTTCTGTAAAACACCTGCAAATACAGCAGTTGCAGTTCCTTCTAGTCATATTATAACGGGAATGAGGTGGTTAGTTCCTTGACTTTTTTCCCCTATTTGTACTGAAACCAGTAAAGTAGCTGCCGGGATAGTTCCCACTGCATTACGAAACAAGTTCATAAAAATACTAAAAATACAAATTTTGATGAAGAACATATATTTACAGACACTGTGAAGCCTCTGAGAAATCTTTTTCAAGCATTCCTTGTTAAATATTTTGTCACCAAATATTATTTTTTAATTCAGTCAGTTCTTGCTAAGAAGAATGCTGGCAAAAGGGCAGTACCTTCCCTATCATTCAGGAGAACTTGTTCTTTATTTCCTATTAAAAATCAAAGTCTTGATCCTCCTTTCTCACATTGAAAGAAAATGGATGTCAACTAGAGGAAAAAAATCACTGTTCTATCTAGATGCAACACAATAACAATTTACAAAACTAGCAACCACTCAAAGATAAGATTGTTGGAGTAGAAGTAGCTGAAAATTCATTTACAGAAAACAGTTATTCTGTTGGTTTTGTTATGTAAATAGCAAATAGTTACATTCTATGTCTAAGAATATCAGCTTGTGTTTTGAATATTACTTATTGTACATCATACTAGTTACAGTATTAAAAGTTCTTCTCAGCCTCTAGATAGGGCATTTTAGAATCTCTGTGTCCAAACTGATATCTTTAAGGGGGAAAAATAAACTATAAAGATATTTTCCAATTCTATTTCTGACTATTCAGGCTGAGATCTGGAAGTTACACTTTTTCTGTGTGATTTATTAATCATCACAAAGGATAATGATTATTTCATGTCAAATTTTAACCTCTGGTCTTGTGTTGATTGCAAGATGTAAACCTAAGCAGGTTTTCTCAAGTGGTCTTAGGAATGCCAGCATTAACTTCAATATCCACTCCACCAACATCTTGATCAGCATTTGCTGTGTCTTATAGCTATAGTGGTCACATACAACTGTCTGTGTAACAGAATTTCTCCAAATGATTTTGAAGCCCTCTGAAGCAGCAAAGTGCTCTTTGGGTGAAAATTTAGTATTTTATTTTTACAGGTTTTTTCTTTTTGCTTTTTTTTTTTCCCCTGGATTGGAAAAGCTGGGTTTAAAACTGCCCCAATTTACCTTCTACTGCTGTACTTTTTTGTTCAATACAGGTTTGTAAAATCCCTTGCAGTGTTGTCCAAGTATGTCTTGACTTCTTTAGAAAAGACACTGTACATAGGTGAACTCAGACAACTATCTATAAGATTTAAAAAGCCTAGAGCAGAATGGGATCTTCAGGTTTCTAGGTCTAGTTCAAAACTTCAGTACTTAAGTCAACTTAAAGAAGCATTACGTTAAAAGCAATCAATGGAAAACAACAGGTTAGAACTGCTGTGGTACATGCAGGTAATATTGGCATCATATGATATCAACTGAACAATGAATAACAGACTGCAAAGGATGGAAGGAAGTCCTTGATAGGTAAGGAAGAGGAATATGCAGAAGATTAACAAAGTTAATAACATTGGCAGGTATGTTGAATACAACTGAATAATTAGCATGAAATGGAAGGGTCTAAGTCAGGTTCAGGGTAAGGTTAAACTGACCACACTATTATTAGCACTTTATGCTTTACACAAAAACGATTTCATGATTTCTGCATTATGCTTCACTGCTGATGTAGCTAAAATGACGCTGTATTAAAAAGGAAGGTGCTATGCCAAACTGTGAATTCATATCATTGTATAACTAGAATGAAACAGCATTCACCAAGGAGCACTTATGACTGAAAATTAGGAGTTTTCCAGAGAAGCTTTGGGAGTACGATGCACATTTTTCACTAAATGTTAATGGGATTTGGGTATCTAACTGCATTAGCGACCTTTGAAAATTCCTATCAAAGTGACTGAATTGCAAACAAAAAATGCAGAATTTCTCATTAATCTCCACTATTGTGCTAGTAGACTGGAGGGTAGCCAGCACTGTAGCCATCATTAAATGATGTGTTAGGGGTGAGCCTGAAAATTATAGACCAGTGAACATGACTTTAGTACTAGGTAAATTAGCTGAAAACACATTTAAAGAGACTTGCAAAACCCACAAATGAGTGTAATACAATAGAAATCAACACAGCTTCTGTAAAAGGAAATTGTACTGCTTAAAGCCTCATTTTGTTCAAAAGATTTGAAACAATAATGGATAAAAAAATTGTTAAATGTAGTTTAGCTGAACTTCTGAAAGGCACTCTGGAAAAAACCTGGCCCAAAGATGCCAGCAGGAAAAGCAGGTAGTCTTGGGAAAAAGTGTAATGATTAATAAGTGTACTGCCATGAAAGCACAAATTTGAAAGACATAGTGGTTATTAAAAGTAAATCTTTTCAAATATAACAAATTTGATAGAAATCAATATTGGAAATATTATTAAGCTATCATCTATGGAGGTGATGGGTCCCTATCCTGGCATTTATGGTTGGCTTTGGTCAACCAGCTTTAAAACTTCATAAAATAAGTCTGCAAACACAGAAACATGCAAACAAAATAACAGGCCTCATGACTGTCATTATTTTCATCATGCTGTAAGATAAATTTTAAAAGGCAATGACTTTAAAACTTTCAAAAAATAAATAATGATCAGTAGCAAAAGAGTAATTACATTGTATTTTAGCTATTTTTGCCAATTTTGTAATAACAAATTGCTTGACATTATTCCCTGTCATTGAGGCCACTATCTGACAAGCACTTATGTCCTTCCTATTAAACTTTCACAGATTCGTAATAAGAATAGCATCTAACTTTTCCATTGAATATTCTCTGCTAATATCAAGACATGCCTTATAATTATTTCACAGTTCTAATTGTTTATGGTGGGTTGACTTTGGCTGGATGCCAAGTGCCCACCAAGCCACTCTATCACTCCCCTCCTCAGCAGAACAGGAGAGAAGAAAATAAGATGGAAAAAAACCCTTGTGGGTCACGATACAGGCAGTTTAATGAAGCAATAGTCACACGTGTGGAAGCAAAGGAAAACAAAAGATGTTATCCTCTACTTCCCATCAGCAGGCGATGTTCAGCCACTTCCTGGGAATCCAGGCTTCAGTACATGTAGTGGTTGCTCCAGAAGACAAACATTGTAAATAATGAATACCCCCCCTTCCTTCTCCTTTCCCTTAGCTTTTATATCTGAGCAGACATCGTATGTTATGGAATATCACTTTGGTCAGTTTGGGTCAGCTGTCCTGGCTATGTCCCTTCTCAAGACCTTGCCCACCCCCAGCCTACTGGATGGGGTGGTGGGGAAGGTTGGAGAGACAGCCCTGATGCTGTGCCAGTGCTGCTCAGCCGTAGCCAAAACACTGGTGTGTTATCCCCACCTTTCTAGCTGCCAATACAATGCACCGCACTATGAGGGCTGCTATGGGGCTCAGCCAGACCCAATGCATTGCTATAAGCAAAAAAAAATGTCAAAGCCTTTTCTAACAATTTGATAGCATAAACACTCAAGTTCCAGTGCCCAGGAATGTTCCTTGACACTACTTAGTTGACTAGTGTGGAAGTAGCCACTATGTATGACTGAGGTCCAGGTTCATTATTAGAAAAAATAAAGTAAAAAAAAAAAGAAAAAACACCACAAGAAAAGCCCCCAGATCCACCAGAATTACCTACTTGTTTTGCTGTTTCCCTGTGTCATTTGTGATGATTCAAGCAAACATCAGGTGGTTACAGAGTTGCTACCAAGTCAGAACAAAATGCCAAGCTTGTATTCCCCTAGAACTGGTGTAAATGAATACAAAATATCTACATCCAATACAAGGCAAGATTTACAGTTGTAAAATTTTCATCTGTCAGTATGCCAGTACTCTTATAAAGCTACCAGCCACCTCTCATCTGATAACAATTTATCATTCATTACATGTATTTAGGAACAAGTTTGTTATGAACAACATAAGCCCCAGATTATACAAGGATTGCAGCTCCTTCTAGCCATGCTGACTCAGAAATGACACAGTCATTCGAAGACTCCATTTATCTAGGCCTGATTCTGAGGCCAGGTTGGGTCCTGTGAAGTACAATGTAGACATGCATTTTAAAATAGAAATTTAGCTGAAATCCATGAAGTTGGCAAGTTCTGTAATGAGGCACAGTTCTGAACCAGAAATACCACTCAAAACAGACCATAATTGATGACCTGTATAGAGTGACCATAATCTATATGTAACTTGAATACCACTCACATCTGGATCTGAGGGTCTACAGACAGTTTAAGGTCTAGGAGACCCCATTGCACAGGACTGAACCTCAATCCCGGTAGGAGCCATAGAGACACAGAGCTTAGTTCAGTTGTCTAAAGACTGCTTTCCAGAGGTTTTAGTGTGACTAACACTTAACAAGGGAAGCAAATATGACACTGAAGTGAGCAGACACATGCACTTTTTTGAAGCAAGTAGGGTACTCTATTAAATTTTGTCTGGCACTAGATGGAATAAGCAACAAAGCTGTGTCTACACATTTGAATGGACCCCTAGAAATCAGTACATGAACAGCAGCAGGACTGCGACCACAATCACTTTCAGCACACTTTCTCAGCAGACTAAGTACACTTGCACAAATGATATAAAAGGCTTTTGCGAATTGGACCCTCCATTTTCAAAGCTAAGCACTTTTTTCCGTTTACAAATCCCATTCATTTATTGCCAAGAGAAAAAGACACACATGCTCTTACATAATTTAGCATCTTCATTTGCTTGAGTGAATTATTTAAAAAACAAATTCAATTTCACGTTTTATTTTGCCCTGAAATAAATTTTTGAGCACAGTATATCATACAGAGCTAAGTTCCTTTTGTCAGTGAAAAAACACATCATCATATTAAATGCCAAAATCTTTCAAAGCACATCTTTCTTCCAACAGAAGAACTTTTAATTAACTCAGACATAATGATACATCACCTTACAGATGTAAAATATCCCATCTGTCAGCCTCTTTTTTTCTCTACCCTAATGCTGAAACTTATGAGGCCAAGAACCACCACATTGCTGGCTGACAAATTGCTTAGGTTTCAGCAGAGCAGTTTCTGTGAAGGTACTATTCAACCCTTGGTACTCCACATCCCACATTCGTATTTCCTATACAGTAACCTTTTTACTATTCTTCTCTACAAATTACTGACTTTCAGTGCATCTGAAGAGTACATCTTGTAATTAGGTCAGAAAAAAAGGCACTTTATTTTTAAATTGTGTGTCAACACACTCTGCAGTCCTACAGACTTTCTGTTCTTCACCTACACTAAATATTCCCACTTGTTTTTATGAGAAAATCTTCAGCTCCCTACATCTTTTGTGCTGGGGAACTTGTAATTTCTATTTGCTACATGCAAATAAGAACATGCAAAGATACTAGCATATGAAATGAAATAGTATTAACATTCCTATCAATTTATCACTTATTAAATACAGACATTCAGACATTCGCATACCTTTCCAATAGACTTTCTTATTGCACACAGCAAACTTTCATGACATGTACTCACAACGTTCATTTGCATGCTTTTGTTAAAAAATTCTCTGACTACTGTAGACCTTTGGCTTCAGCTGGATATTGAAATTAATATGTTTTTTAAGTTGGGTGTAAAAGGAATTTGTTGTTTCAGTGAAGAATTCAGGGTTGCATTTCAGCAGTATAATGTTTAGGTAAGCTGGACTGTGAGAGGAAGCTTGTCCATGCTAACTTCCAGTCAGTAATCTTTGTAGTGTTTGTAAAGAAGACAGAGACACTTCTTCAGTGTTTAACTTAATTTCAATTACCCAGGAATTACCTTTCAAAAAAGAAACTAAATTTTGAGGGTTGTTGATTCTATTGAGCTATAAAAGCTTATCTCTGTTACAGCCCACTGTTACTCATTTTTGCTCAGGTACCTAGCAGTTAGAGATAAATAAGAGGTCCATTTCCAAGTCAATTTAGAATTTTTCAGTGCTAGCTTAGTATTTTGTGTAGTAGAAGATCTAAACATGAATTATGCCATTCCTGTTGGCCAATTCCATTGTTCCTTGTCCTTCACAGCTTCTTAATCAGGAAGTGTTCCCCAAAAATTCTTTTTTTTTCCATCTTCTTTGTTGTTTTCCACAGCTTTCCCACAGAGCTGGTTTTGTTCTTGGAAGTTGGACAGATGAAGCTACTGCAAGTTACAGCATTAGTGAAAACAGGTAAGATTCACCTAACCTAAGACAGCTGTTCACTCATTTGGTTCCCTTTATATTCAGTGATGAGATGTAGACACTGTTGGTGTGTGATTGAATTATCTGGTCTAAATATACATATTGGTGAAATACATTACTGCAGTGAACCCTTAAATATATTGGCTATATTTCAGGGAAGACATGGAAGACAAAGATGACTAGTTCAAATGAAAACCTGCCTTTAGTCAGATGAATCCTATGCAAAGTATGTGCACTGTGCCACAACAGCATATTTTTCATAGTTTAGAGCAATATCAATATATGAACAGAGATAATGCAGGGAACTTAGGTGGAATATCAGCAGATATCAGGTGTACCCTCACAACAATTCAAATACTGTTTTGTATGCAGCGTATTGTACTGAGTTTATAATCCTTTATGAAATGCATTCTTTGTGTTTGTTAAAAATACTATGGGCTTTTTTATATTTTTATATATTACTTATTCCTAATGTCCTCTCTATATAAAGGAATTATACCTGACATTTTTGGTTCTGGAGCACTGGAAGTCCTATGAAGGGAGATACTTCCTTTCGTTTATTAGAAAACTGTAGGAAAAAGAGAGTAAAAAATAAATATACTTTATACTAAATTTCTAAACTTTATCTTTCCATCCAAACCCAATGCCATTCATGGAAATAATCTAGCATAAATTTCTTGCTGTTGTTCTACTGGTTTTGCTTCTCTTCTAGACAGTTATCATCATTTGGAAGTTGCTCTGGAATATGCTCCTCAAAATGGAAAAAAACCCCAACCGTATTCTGGAGAAAACATCAAAAAGCTAATTCACTACATGCTTAGCTTCTAGCAGAGCCCATAACCATCTTCTCAGAATGAAAAAGTAAATTATTTTAGTCCATAATGTCAAATAATTGGAAGCAAAATATGCTCAGACCCTTCTGTTTGCATTTTGTCTGACATTTGGGGAGTTAAAGGCATCCCTAAAGCATCATCAAAATGGATATATACAAGCTCAATGATTGCTAAAAGGATGATACTCAGGCACTGGAAAAATAGAAAAGATTTATCTGTGGTAAGAATTTTTGGTGGACCTTGTAAGAACAGCCTCATATGAAAAAGGTTACTTTGTGGCCAGAAGATAAACTGAATGATTTTAAAACAGCGTGGAAAGAGTCTACAGTGCATCTACACAGTTGTTTTGCAAAGGTGGCAACATAAGCAATGTCGGTATAAAATCAACTTTAGTCATAATACTCAAAGTAGGTACTTAAAAAGGAAATATATATTTTTGAGGAGGGCTGGGGTAATATGCTTTATCTCATGTATGAACAGAACTGTAGAGAGCAGTGAAAAGAGATTCTTCAGCAGCAGCATAAAAAGGTGTCTGTTTAGTTTGCCAATACTTCTAACTAGAGGACAAAACCTACATTATGTGGAAAATACATGTGGTATTTCCTAGAAAGCAATCTAACAACTTGGAGAATACATCTGCATGAAACAGAAACTTACTTTACTTCAGTTTGGAGTTGAAAATTCTTGAACATAATCAGTTCAAGTTTATGGCTGCCATATGGCTTTCCTGTGATAAATTGCTAGAGTGCATACGTAAATAAGAATACACAAAACAAATCATACAAATTAAATTATGCAATTCCTAACAGAATATTTAAGATCTAGGCTACTGTTGGCAGATCAATGGTCAAGCATATTTAATTTTCAAACTAGCAGAGGATGTTTATATGGATCCTTCTGATGGCTAATCAATTTATAGTATGTTTAGTATGCAACCTTCCTAGCATTAGAGTGAGGTAGTCTGTGAGCAATCCTTCTCCATTTCTGTTTAGTACTTCTCTTTCATACAAATTGGATGCTTTAAAAAATACTAGAGATGGAATATAGTTTTTTTTTTCACCAAGAGGTTAAGGGATTAAGGGACTCAGGTCCTTCTGAAATTGTTAAGGGGAGAAGAGGAAAAATGTGGTATCCACATTTTGTCAGCTCTTTTGGAAACCCCTTCTGTGGTGACCCATAGCAAAGATGTAAAATTGGAGATCTTTCCCAACTTTCTCTTATTCCTTTGCTAAGAAAGACATTTGGAGAAAAGTGAGATTGAGACAAGGGGTGGCATGGAGTGGGAATGAGGAAACATGGGCAGATCTTAAAAGCATCGGCCAGCTTTACAAGCACAGACATGACCAGGAGTTCATCACAGCACTCGCTAGTTGTTTTGATAAATGACAAATAATCAGACAGATCCTTTGTTGATGTAATTTAATATATTATTTTGGAGAAAGATGCCTGGAAAGACTATCATCCATAACATGTGGAGGAGGAACACAGTTGATGGAATGATACATTTTTTTCCCCAAAAATATGCTTGAATGGTGCAGAAATGTGTGGCTTTGGTGCCAATATAAAGGAATAAGGCAGAAAGAAGTAAAGTAGCAAATAATCACATTCACTTTGTACAATTATGCAGCTTTGCTGGTAACTCTGTTAGAAATAGTTGGATCCCTGCTTCTGGTAGACTTTTGAAATATTTCCTGTTAGGATGACTCAGATGTTTCTGAAAATTAGATTAGGGTAAGAATCATGTTGTCAATATACAAGCAATTACATTTTTAAGTAAAACCTTGTGCCTATACTTTGGAGAATGAACGTGAAATTTGGAGATGATGTCAGATGAGAATCAGGAAAGTTCCTCTGTTTCTGTGAATGCTGGTTTGAATTTCCACTTAATTAGTAGATCTATGTAATTCTTTTTCAAGTTATCTATTATCTTCCAAAACCCATGTAAAATGATATAGACCTATGTAACAAGATCACTGTGACTGCAATATCACAGTGCTAAAAGATTTAAGGAAGTGTCTAAATTTACTGGTCTCCATAAGTTTAATTTAACTTGGTGTATTCAAATTAAAAAAAAATTATCTTTAATAGTATAACAATGTACTAATTTGTTCCATGAAAATCTTGCCACAGAGTGGTGTAATGTCTACGTAGTGTAAGCCCTATGGGAAGTGTTCTTATTTTCTTGTCCTTTTTCATTTGAAAATTTATTTCCTGCTCAATAGGAAACAAAACTCTGCTTTCAAATGAAAATTAAGACATACATTTCAAAATGCTTATTTATAATGAATTATAATTAAAATCAACATATTTAACATTTGACTGTAAGGAAGAATTGATGTTCTGAGACAAAACCAATCATCTAAGAAACTACAGAATGTATTGTTTAATAATGGTCAGTCTAGAATACATCGATACAGATAAGTCATTACTCAATACTGAACACAAATACTGATTTATAGTAGATTAAGCAAAGTCAATATAATTTGAAGTAAAATCAAAGTAAAAATGAAATGTTTCAATGACAAGCAAAGGAGTGCAGATAGGTACTTGTTTAATAGGAAAAAACCCCCAAACCTGTCCTTCGCAATACATTTACCACTGACATGGTACACAATTCAAATGTACATCAAATACAGGGTTACTAATTTTCTCACCGACTTTTCAATAGTATCTCAAATTGAATTACCGTTGTATGTTTATGCTTATCTATGTACTTTTTGTTTTCAGTTATTTCAAATGCCTATTCATTACTGGGGGCACTTTAGAAGTATTGCGATATGTTCCACTGCCTCTTTTGTGATTGCATTTTACTTTTATCACAGCATAGTAATCAGTTATGTAAAGCTGAAGGCTTTTAAAACAACATAATTAAACTTTTATCAATGAAATGCACATTATACATTGCTATAAATATAATAAAAAAGGAAAGTATAAAATCTAGGATAAAACAGAAATACAGGTCACTGTTTCTGACATAACAGCTAGAAAGTGCTTGAAAATGGAGTAATAATAACTCAAAGGCACAACCTAGAATAGATCCTGTTTGAAGAATAACAGTAGATCAATAACTTCTTTTCCCTGTCTAAACTTCCATACAGTAAATCCTCCCATTAGGTCTGAGATAATCAAAAGAGTATTTAAACATTATTAATTTTTATTAACTATAGTATCCCTGTACTATAAAGACAACAGAAATGCTACTGCTAGTGATCAGCTTTATAATTTGGATCTGTTAAGCTTAGAAATAAGGCATACTCTTTTAACAGTGGCAGCAATTAACCTAAGGAGCAGTCAAGCAAGAGAAGAGCCCGATTTTCCCAGTTTCTTCAAGAGAAGACCTGGATACATGAGGGTGTCCTTCTATGCTGTATTTTCTATAGAAGAAACCTTTCTTCATCTCCTTTCCTGTATTTTTCTTATCTTTCATCTGTCAACAGCTGTTCATCATCTGCAGCTTGCTGCCACCTCTAATATAAACAGTTGCTGGACCACATTCTTCAGTAAAGAATCACTAAATTTATGCAGGTTAGAAAAAAGAGGAAAAATAATATCAATGTCCCTATTTCCTGCCTGCTCCCTTCCAACAGTTGTGTGGACCCTACAGCAGGATAAATGATCTCCAGCGTGGGAACAGGAGGGAATGGCCAAGATCAACAGAGCTGCCTACCGTGGATTCACCCAAATGCAAAATGAACCTTTTCTCAACAGGTATACTGTAGTCAAACACAAGTTATTAGCAACTGCATCAGCTATGAGGTCAGACTAAAAGATGTAGTATACCATCTGATTTTAAAGCATAACAATCCACGAAAGCCTTATGGGAACAGAGTGCTTGACTGGCAAAGCAAGTAGAGAAGGATTTGGTTACCCACTTGTCAAAGCTCAAATAATTAAATATTATTAACTGTATTTCAACATGTCCCATTAGAATTAAAACTAATATTTTATCTTTGACAAAGAAAATCTATAGTCCCTATATTGACTATTTACGTCACTGATGCTATATATGTCTCTTTTCAGTAAAATATCCACCACCAGTATCATTTAGCCTCAGCAGAGAAGTCTCTGTTCATTTTCTAATGAATATTATACTCCCTAAGCAGATTTGAAATATACAGGATTTCAGAGTTAAACATGTAAAACCAAAGCATTTTCTTTGTTAATTTTCAAAACTGACAGTTATCAGAGAGAAGAAAATTCAAATAAACATAGGGATATTGAGTCTTACTGCCTTTCAGTACTGTACTCTTCACTGAGGGCTGAATACAAACTGGATGTCGCCTATTTATAGCGTTTACCAGCCTCACTGTATCAGTATCTCCTGTGAGTTTTCACTGGAAGAGTTACGCATCTGTGTAGGTGCAGCTTGACACCAATATGGCTGATGTCATTGCAATGAACTTGAATCAGCTGTATCAGTCTGAGCTTTATTACAGCAATACCTCTGTGATTACATTAAGGAGAGCAGGGAGTGTGAGATTTCACCTGCAACACTGCTGACTGTAAAGACAGCCCTAATTTTGCAGTGAGACCAGTCTGATCAGAATGCAGCTAACCGCTAATTTTGTATGCCATAAAAATCAAAATTCTGTTAAAGAAACTATTCAAAGGTGGAAAAAAAGAGGAAAAGGCACAGAAAGCAAAGAAAAAAGGAGAAAAAAAAAAAAGAACATGGTATTGTTAAAGGCCAAGCAAAATTGGCAGAGGATCAGGAAAGGAAATAACACTTATTTAAAATAGTTTTTAATCAATAGCACCCTTCAAATCCTAACAGCAAGTTGGCTAATAAAGATATTCAAGCAGCTAATGGAGAGCCTTAAAGCCCACGTCTGAAGAGGTGCTGACATGATAAAACCTCTTATCTCAGAACAGTCCCTGCTCAGAGGTACCTACTTTGTCCAGTTTAGGAGATTGGTTTGCGCTCTCCCTGGTTGAGCAGGCCTTATAAAACAGGTCTTCTGCTTCGTGGGATGTTGTTGTAACATCGGAATGATTACCTGATACCAACATTGCCCCTAATCCCTGAATGAAATACTAAGGTTGCAGCTTTGGGTGGGATTTCAGCCAGAGGCCCTGCATTGCTGAGCTCTAGGCCAGGTCAGAAACCAGCATTGCAACTCTTTACATTTCACCCTGAGGCACCTGACTTTTCCTATCTAGCTGAAAAACCTTACAGACTGTTCTGCAATCCTCAGCTGAGTGTAGGTCTCTGTAGATTTTAGGACTATAAGACCTTTATTTACCCAGCCCCATGTAACCCTAGACAACTGAATTATCTGAAAATGTGGCAGTTGTAAAATATTCCGTAACATGAAATGCTCCATTTATGATTTGGTTCACATCTTCCAAATACATGCCTTTGAGCAGGACTTCTTCACCATTCAGAGAGGATAACGAGGTAATGATAAATTACTAGTTTTGATGTGTTTGGCTAGCAGCCACTAGCAGCGGTTAGGATCAAGAGAATGGCAGATGTCCTGTATCATATATCAGTTACTGAGGGGAAGATTCCAGATCTGAAGCACGTAAGGGTGGAAGGACGTAAGGGTGGAAAATATCACTGAGAGAGAATTAAATCATACAAAATCTATATTTCAGATGAGTACCTTGGGCATCTCTTAGATTTCTCAGGTCAGTCTGCTAAGTTTAGTTATAAAAGATTAAATCAAGCAGTTAGACTGCTGGAATAGATTGAAATAGAATAGTTAGTCTGTTCAGGACAATAAGTAAAGGAGGTTTATCGGTTTTATAGTGTATGACTAGATTTACAAATGATTTACTAGAAACAGTGTTGCTATGCTTCCCAGAGATAACCTTTCTCTCTTCTGTTTACTGGGTGATACAGACACTTTCAGATGGCAGATATTAAACTAGAAGCAGCTGCATCCTCTCCACAAAATATTTTATTACTGACAACCCATATGTCTGTTGCCTGTCCTTCTTTCTTAAACAGACAACTGCATGCCACACAGCACGTGGTGACTTCAGGCATACCATAGAGACCAAAAAAAAAAGAAAAACTGGCAGTCAAGACTGGTGTGGATTATGTTGTTTTGCCCTGTACCATAACTAGCTGTTTACACAGACAGGCACAGAAACAGAAGAGCATTTAACTTTGTTAAGGTAGGACAGTTCCCATATGGTGTTTGCTTGAGCCCTGCCCACACTGTTGCTCTGGCCTCCAGAAAGGACTGCGCCTTGTCCTTCCTGTCCATTGTCAGACACCAGGGTTTTCCTCTCCTCTCGGATGTTTTCCATAAGCCTTTGCTTTCTCACACTCAACAGTTTAAATTTACAACAAATTTCATGTTGCTTTTTCCCAAGGTCAATTTAGGCTGCTCTCTCTTGGCAGGCAGAGTATATGCAAGTCTCAGAATTTCTCATGAAAATGAAAACCAGAGATTTTTATTTTTTTTCCCCCTAAGCAGAACACTAGTTATAGAAAGTATCTGAATGGTAAAATAGGGCAAGAAAAAACCAGCAACTTGTAATTTGCCATAACGGACACACTTCTTACAATTTTACTTTGGGCTTAGACTGAAGTGACATTCAACAAGTTGCTGAAAACTTTTCTTTTGAAACAGTTCAACCTCACTACAGAGAATGTTGAAGCCCACTTAACACTGTGCAAGAGATATGTGGGCATACTGATATGGCTCTCCACATGGAACAACAGTCTGCAGCATTGTGCAAAATCACTGATTGGCTCCTGAATGCCATACAGATATGTCTGCTTATTTTCAGTGGTGTGTCATTCTTTCAGCAAGACTAACACTCTGTACATAAAGGGCAAATTTTACGTTCTCTATAATGGCCAAGTTACGCCATCAGTAATTTAACCCAGTGTAAAGTAACACATTAATCTTTGAGTATTCTCCAAAATTCCAGAGGCACTAAGTTTTTATATACACACACATACACACATATATATGTACAGTTTGTATGTGCATATGCATATATATATATGTATACACACACACACAAAAGAATATCTGGCCAATCATTGGGTTCAAGTCCTGACTAGCAAAGTACAACGTGCCTCGACTGTGTTAGAGATGACACTTTTCTGGTACACTGTCAGATATCTTTTCCCATTTTATATAGCATATGACTGGGATTGGAGAATTTCTCTGATGTAGAGTTCTATTGGTGTGAAACACAGTGATTGCAAGCTACACTCAACTGAAGTCCATTTAAACAGTTTAGAGAAGTCATGTCCCACTTTTTCATGTTTCCTTTTTTTTCATTTCTGTGAAGACTAAATTTAACATTCTTCAGTGGTCTGATCAATTTACTGGAGGGAGAGATTTTTCCATTCTTTCCCACAGTGGCTTATAGGGAGACTGAAAATTGAACATATTGCGGCTCCTAAGTTCCAAACAATTCCCACTCTAACCAATTATAGATGCAGTTCATCGTGCCTAATTTTCAGTTGTCCAAAAGTTAGATGTCTTAGTATTAGCCATCTGACACAGCCTTTAAATCCAGTGTGCAGAAATGTGTGAACTTCAGGAGAATGATTAATCTCATCCTAAAATAGGTATAAAAAATTGAACAAATGATTTAGCTGAAAAGGTTCCTGTTCCTTTCCATTAACTGGGATGATTAGCTGAGATTTAAACATTTAAGAACTTCTGAACATTTGAGTTCACCTGGATGAATTCCAGCTATGGTATTCATTGTGTTTTGGGGTTTATTTCCCCATACCCAGTCCCCAAATGTAAGCATGAGCTTTTCAGTAAAAACAGATACCAGAATCTGGGTATCACTTTGAACACTGAGAAACAGAAATACTGAAAAATAAGAGGCATATTATGAGAGATTTCACAGTGAACACTGAAAATTGTCAATAGAGACTTGTGAATTGGCATTTCAAAATTATTTTCTCCTTTGCTATTAAAGAGAGATGCAACCTTATCTTATTGTTCATATAAACCTCTGCCTCTGTATATAATCTGTAAAAGTATTTGTCTTCCTTGTTATTCAGAAATTAAAAGTTCAGGTCTTAACTGAGAAAAAAACATTAGGCATATTGTTTAACTATAACTGTCATTGTACAGAGTATTGTACAATTTGACTCACAACTGAAAAAGTTGTAAATGGAGAATTTAGAAGGCTATTTGACAAATATGCTGCGTGACAGAAATGCCAACAAAAGGAAATCTGTGGACTTTGATAGTACTATACTTGAGAATTTAGATGTGTACTAATAAGCGTACAAGAAAGATCAGTTATATATGGTCCTACTATATTATACAAGTAAATGCATTGGAAACACTCAACAAAGAAGAGACTATTTCACATTTCTTCCATTATATTATAGCATTTAATTAAAACACATTTGTCAAAAATATTAAGACTCAAACACTAAAGTACATGCAGCATCCTGTTGCATGATTGTTGAGTTTGCTAACTCCTCCATCTTTGCAAAAATAATGATCTCCACATTTTTTCCTGTCCTCCTCACTAAACAAATTTTTTTGTACAGAATCCTGGACCCACTGACAGCCCAGAGACAAAGCTTTTACTAAGGATCTCACTTTTGCCTCCTGTTACATACCACAGAGTAGGGTGATCCCCTACTTGAGTCAAAACTGTGGAAGGATCTTTATGTAATTATAATTTCAGCAGTAATGCTAAAAAGGAAAATATCCATACAACATGAAATAGAAATTTGATGAATACCCACACTGCATTGGTGAGATCCAAGCAATAAAGTGATTTCTTTTTTCTTGTCTTTCTACTTTGCCCCACTCAGTCACAGAAAGGAAAGTGAAATCACCATTGATAAATAAAAATTTTGGCTCTGCAAAAAACAATAAAGAAGAAGGTACTGCTTAATGGAAATACTAGGGAGTTTGGTTTGGTTTAAAGTTTTTTCTAATATCTCTGTATATTGACCATAATACAAGATATCAAATTTAGAATTACGGATTTAGAAATTTGGTTATAACTCTAATGATCTAAGTCTCACAGCCATAGGTAGCTTGAGGCACTATTACAGAGTCAGGGAATTTCATATGTGCAAGTTCCATTAACTTCTTTTCAAAATATAGCAAGATCCATTGTTCCAAACAAGTAATTTAAGTGACTGAAAAGTGGAAAGCAAGAGCTCTAAGAGTTCTTTCTTTTTGAAATGTTGGAAAGACATTTTTCTTTCTTCTTTTTTTTTTCTTCATTTTTCCCCTTTTTTTTCCTCTTTTTTACCCTTTTTTTTTCTTTTCTGGATGGGAACTGGTGTCAAATATTGTTGACAGATGTCCAATAACAACTGGAGCCAATACTTCTTGGCACTGTTTTCCAGTATGGTTTTATAGTCTACCTGACTTACCTTAATAGAAAGCAAAAGAATTAGGGAGAAAAAAAAAAAAAAAAAAAAAAAAAAAAGCCTCTATCACAGGCATAACAAAAGAAAAAACAATTCAAGACAAATTTCTGTGTTATATCCATATCACAAGAATTTATTCATCTACATTCTGTTTTGCAGGTTGTGGTTCATTCTGCTGCTGTCACTGTGAACATGACATTTCCACAATTATTTCATTATCAAATTTCAAAAACACTCTCTGTAAGTATTAACTTCATGAAAACCTTTTTAAATCACGCCTCGGAAAGGAATAGTTACACACTACCTGTGAAGTTGCATAAATTTATCAAATGCATATATCAGTGTAGTTATACCCAGGAAAAAATTTTGAAGGACCTCCATGAAAAAAATCCCTGAGTTTTATACTAATTTGTTTTAAGTCAAAGAGTTAAGTTTGTCTTAAAGTGAGTAAGAACTACTTACTCTTAACCAAAACGTGGGTATCTTTATTAGCTTTTACATGTGTGTGAAAAGAGACAAGTCATAATCCAAAAGAGCAATTGTTTATATGTGTCTGTTGGACTAGGATCCATTTATTTTTTTATACAAGGACCTGGATCCTTTGCTTTAGAACAAGTGTTCTCAGCAGAGACCAGACCTCACATACACAACTGCAATGCAAAACAGAGACTAATAGGTTAAAACCTGTAAGACCAGTCATAAACATTAGTAGATCTGGTGTGGGAAAATATGGAGGAGTTACTGTATTTGAGTTACAGAAAGATACTGGTATGGACATATCTAATCCTAAAAACTATGTGAAGATTAACAGGCACTGGAAGGAAATAAATGGACAAAATGAGTTTTGTTAGTAAGTCAGTTTGATCTTTAATGTCTATTTATGTATAATCCTCCTGCAAAAATATTTGCTTCTTTGAAGTTGACATGCTTTTCAAGGGACAGTTAGTAAAGTTGTCATGCAACCCCCACCCTTCTTTGGAGAACAAAACAGCTCATCCAGTTTCACAGATGTGCCACCCTATTCCTGGACTGAAATGTCAAACCTTTTGGGACAGCACACCCCATGGTTTGAGGCATTAAGGCATCAGTAATCTAAATTTAATTCAAGTCAACAGGAAAAGCTTCCTGTCGCAGTGCACTCTTTTAGTTGAAGGGAAGTGATAGAAGACTCATTGTTAAATAGATAAAAACCTCAACTTTAAAACTTTTGATGAGTGTAAATGGCTTAGTAGGAAAAAAACCCTTGTAATTAATAAATTTTCTCTTTCCACCTTTAGATTGTCTGAAGTCCTTCCTTGAATACTTTTGTAATAACTGATTACAGGAGAGATACAGCACAGATTACAGGAAAGATTCAATATCAAGCCTTTTGGCAATTCATGTTACATCAGCTGAGACACTACAGTTCTTGAGATGGAAATCCCAATGGAAATGTAATTTAATCCAATATTTGTTTTTAATATTTGGTTTGCACAATGCTAGAATTTAGTAAAAATTATTGTTCTGCATCTGAGGTTGTAATAAAGCAAACACAAAATATTATCCTACTGTCCTACTGTGAAGACAAGCAGCCAAAGTTACAGAAATTAGTTTTGAAATAGAGTTGGAAGAGGCACTGAAACACCATTTATTTTATCTACTTATAGATTTGTACTTCAACTTCTTCACTATGAGGGTGGTCAGGCACTAGAACAGGTTGCCCACAGAACCTGTGGATGCCCCATCCGTGGAAGTGTTCAAGGCCAGGCTGGATGGGGCTTTGAGCAACCTGGTCTAGTGGAAGGTGTCCCTGCCAATGGCCAAGGAGTTGGAACCAGATGATCTTTAAGCTCCGTTGCAACTCAAACTATCCTATGATTCTATGATTCTAACACTGAAATCAAGATATCTATAAAGTACCATGTTTGGGTAAGATCCAGAACTTTTCCTGTGTTCAAGAAAAAACCTTTGAATATGGGCCTCTCTGTTTTATCTATTTCTTTTAGCTGACACTTAGGTGAAAATGCAAAGACTATTCCTTCACTAAATGGTTATGTTATGGTCCATTTAAAGAAGTCCAACCATAAAAATCACTCTGGATACCAAGTAAAATTGTCAAGAAGCTGATTTTAAGAAGCAATAATGTGCAAACTAAATTGTTTTCCAGTGGGTGGGGTTGCAATATCTTTAATGCTCCCCACCCCTGTAAGTCTTCATGCTTCTCCTGGAAATAAAGGGCTTTTCTATTAATATGAATATAACTAGTTCCTTGACCATGTGAAGTATTACTGTCATAGCAAAACTATAAATAATATTTTTAGCTTTCCATAAACTTGTGTTCCCTATGAACTAAATTTATGCTTTAAAATTGACCTTATTTTAAACCAAACAAAGATGAGAAGCCAGAAGTTGAAACATGAAACCAATTGTTCCAATAAGAAAATGCCCTACTTTAACTATTAGGGTCTCAAATTACTATATCTTTTTATTTGAGGAAAAATGATTACTTTCCTGTTTCACAACATTTTTAAAACAAGTGAAGAAAAGAACACTAGAATGAAACTCTTTCAGGTAGGGCATTATGTGGGAAATCTCCATTAAAAATAAAAAAAGAGGCCATCAAGGGTAGCTTAATTTTATATAATAAGAGCTGTGGACACTCATACCTGGATTATTGCTTTCCTCAAACAGAGTCATTCCTCAGCGCTTCTGCTCCCCATCATCAGCATTCCAATCTGCAGGCCTCCGGCTGCAGCCACACACACAGGCACACACTCTGGTGCAGAGGAACTGATTGTATAGCCTGAAGTGTATGAATAAAGGCTTATTACAAAGCAAATGCGTAAGGGTCTCCTACAGTGTCACTCCCCTCAAGCAAGCAAGGCGGGAAATTGATCATGATTCTGAAAAGTAATTAAGTTTGAAAGGAAAAGTAAATCCTATTTATCTAAAGCAAGCTCTGGTTTAACTAAAGACAGCATCTCAAGCCCTAAAAATGCCTTCCTGAAGAAAAATTGTAAAATAAAGCAGTTGTGAAGGGTGAGACAAAATAGATGTAAATACAAGGCATGTAAATTCATGTTATGCAAACAAGGTTTTAAGTTAAACACACCAGACATCCTCACTTTCATACAATAAGAACATGAAAAGTCTACAGCACTGACAGAAATATTTTATGACAGGTATTTGATGACTGTGAAAGATCAGTAGCTCACTTACCACAGCAAAATCTGGGAACAAGGCCAGTAATATTTAAAAATCACAGTTAAAATACTTTAGCTAGTTGTTTTATAACTTAAAAGGATAGCATGCTCTAAATATTGGACTTTACAGTTGTAGAAGATTTAGTGGTAGGCACTCAGAACTTGTATTTACTGCTTGTGTGAATACCACTGATTTTCTTCTGTTTTTAAGTACCATATAAAGAATATCTAATAGGGTAAATACTGTCCAGGGGAAGGCCTGATTCCACTTATCCTAACATATCTAAAAAACTTCCCTGATTTCTTACAATGTAGCTGAAATTTGATTTCCACCTAATTCAGTGGTTGCAATTCCTTACAGCCAGGTTTTTATTTGTAGCATGGCTCAGTTTGTGAGTCATCTCATAATTAGATTCTTTAATACCTTGTGTACAGCTCACAGTTTTCAAGTATTAAAGTATAAGCTTAACAAGTTGTGAAATACAAAACACTAAGATACTTTTAGAAGTCATTCAAAAGAGAAATCAAGAAACCAATGCCTGTGGGCAGTTAGCTCTTCATGAGGTGATATAATATGTAAAAAGACAACCAGAGTGTTTTACCAAATTGAAATTCGTTCAGTAGGTTTGCTACTCTGTCTAGAAGAGAGCAACACCTGAAACAGCCAATGCCAACTACTGGAGAAGGCAGAAGTAAAACCAGCTCTAAACAGGGCACCCAGCCAGTGTCACGGAGTGCAGCTCTCCCACCCTGCAGTGGTTGCCTTGCACTATGACTCATCCAGCTCTGAAGTAATCTAATAAAGATATGATTCAGGGCAGTGTGATAGGAATCATGATTGATTTTGCATGCACAGGTTTCTGACATTTACAAATGGAGAGGACTATTTCGTAGATAATGATTTGATGCCTGCAGAAAGCCAAAGACATAATTCATAACACAAGCCACTTTTCTTTATAGGAGAGAATATTTTACATTATGTAAAAGCTGTGTAGAAAACAGTATTTAACTTGTAATAAACTTTAATTAAATAAAGTGCTAACTCTGAACTAGAGAAATAACAAACATATAAATGTTTTCTGTAAGTTGTTCTCTCAACTACTGGAATGAATTATTTTCAGCCATATCTTTTATGACTATACACTTGCTTGGATTTAATTAGCAGTTTTGCCATGAAAAACACGAATTTTCAGCTTATGACTAGAAAAATTCCAACACTGGATTATCAGATAGGTTTTCTGAGTTTCAGCAATCTATTTGAAAAATGTCCATCAAATCACAGTAAAGAAACAATATCACTTTACCTCATAGCATTCTTGAAAGTTAAGTAATACAATTTAAATGCCACATTGCAAACAGAAAAAAAATAAAGATCTGAAATTTTTTTGTTTGTTTCTTCATTTGTCTTTTAACAACTGTCTGTTTAGAAATCACTAATATGTGTAAGGAAGTCATGGTAGACAATTCACAACCATAAAAATCAATGAGTGTATTTGACAGATATTACAAAATGCATGTTCAACACCATTATAGAACAAAGCAAAACACAACTTTATCTTCCTCCACGCTTATGAATGAGCAGTCTCAGCAGTCAATACTAGAAATCAGGAAGCTTTTTCATATGGAATCTCTTTCCTTCTTCCCAGCCTTCCCCTTCTCTGACTTCCATAGACAATCATAACAAAACACCGGAAAACTTCAGATAAACAAATTTTCAAAACTGTTCATGAATTTATGTCAACTTTATCAAAGTGTTTCAAGAACTATTGAAATAATTGAACAATTGCCACCTTTTTCAAACACTAATATATGATACATTATTTTGAAACTCACTTTAATTTTAATTAAGTTTTGCATTAAATGAAGGTTTTATGCAAGCTCAAATGCAATTTCATTGGTTCTGATTAATCTATAAGTACCATATATCATATATACTATAGTATGCATGTAATGTGTATATATCTGTGTATGTATGTGTATGAATGATAAAACGTAAATATTTCACTGCTTTTTTTCCCAGTTTTTCAGCATAGTAGAAAAAGTAAAAGAACCCAAAACAGTTTGTCCTCTCCCCTCAACACTATACCTCACTGTGGCAATCTCCACTCTATTCCTGTGGCCCTCCAGGCATGTGTACATTTCTAACTAGAAAGATCAGTACTGGAAAGTGTTCCAAATCCTTCCTGAAGAATTTCTAGTTTTCTCTTCTTTCACTCAGCAGCTTCATTTTTGTCTGAATAGCTAATGTCAGTCAATCAGCAGAAAGAAAATAGCTAGATTAACTTCAGTAAAGGAAAAAAAAAAGATACAGTAAGGATAGATTTTACAGATATCAGAAGTCACATAAGCACTGGCATAAAATCTACAGACTGTAAAATCATAGCCTAGTTACTGCACATAGCCACCTTTCCAGCTTTTATTCCAAACTGTCAGTATCCATTACAGCTTCAATTCATTTATTACCATACCTTTCTTTCTTTCTGCCTGTAATCATTTATAAAGAAAAGCAAACTTCTGTTGCATTTACCACTGCTGCTGAGAACTTGAACAAAACTGTTTTTCATTGATATTAGCCAAGCCTATTCCCTTACCATGTCGAGTTATACTGTGAACCACATCTACATTTAGACCACTGGCCAACACATACGCTCATATATCTTGCTCTAAATTAATTAAATTGTTGTAAAACTACATAGACTAGCTGTATTCTCATACGCTTTAACCCAATTCTATACTTAGTCCTCTCTAAAACTGTAATGTCAGATTAAGTTAAACCACCTTACATTCTAAGTAAATGTTTTGTAACCTACAGGGTAGTTAAAGAAATTATGTTCCACACTATTCATTTCCATTTACCTGTTCAGCTCTACCTAAGTGATTTTATTTCCATGATTTCTCTCCAAATCTAACTTTATTTAATGATTTCCAAAGGGTTTTTTTCTCTCTCTTTTTATTCAGAAAATCCAGTAGTTTTTTGTTAGCTTGCCACTGGCTAAATTATAGGCCCTATCCACATCTGTCTTTATCACCAGCATCCATGTCTATAATATTGGCAGTTGTACATGTACAGAATTTTGCAATGCCCAATAGGAGGAAATTGTCTGCTCCGATACCTTGAGGCTTCTTGACGAGAGAGTGGAGACATTCAGGAATGCATTGGTGCCTGTGCCAGCAATGGCCCATGTCAGTGGACTCTAAACTACACCAAGGAAAGAATTGCCATCAGCAAGACTTGATGAAGTGAAACCCACAGACTGCACCATTTCTGCATCTAAAACCAGCTACAGTGAACAAAGTCTAAGGACTGCTAGATATCATATCCATCATTTTATTCATCACCTTTCTCAGAACTTTTGGGAAAGCTGAAAAGCTGGCGTTACCTCTCAGGAGTGTCAGATTTTAGTCAAGGCACTGACATAGTTACTACTTTAAAAGCAGGCAACACAAATGGCAAAGAAAGGAACAGTTATGCAACACAGTGAAAACAGTTTCTTTTCTGTCTCTAACCACTGAAATCTTCACTTCCTGGCCACTAACATTTTTTTCTTATCCTCTCCCCTGAACATTCACATATTTTAAAGGAGCTTTGGGGATGGAGACAGCTCCTGATCTCATCCAGGGGAATTTGTACAAGTCAGGATGCTCCACAGTTTTGAATATTTTGATGCTATTGTGCTGGTGAGGATTTTAATTAAACTCAGTGGCAAATAGTCTGAAGCAGCTGAGCCCCATAGCTATTGTGTATGAAGGAAATGCATTGAAGGAGTAGATGGATAATTATACTGAAATCAGGACACATTTCAGGCTCCCATGTAATTATCTAGGTCATCAAAACCGTCCCTCAAAAACAGGAAATCTTTGTAATTCAGACACATTTATATATTTTTTAAGTTATAATATCAAGCTAGGGCAATCTTATGTGCATAGTATAATTTCAAACCACATATTTATCCCACAAACTGTTTCTTAAAATACAAGATCCTGAAAAAATAACCTCATATTCCTTTAAATCCAGAAGTAGCCAAAAACCTACCCAACCTCACATCTGCATAACAAGTCCTGTTTTTTTAAAAGCTGATCTTCCAGTTTCTGGAAAATAAAGCAGAAAAGAAAGGTGAGAAGCCAAGACTTGCACAGGTAAGTCCACACTGCTGTAAAAGAAGGAAATAATGTTAGGAGGACCTTTGTCATCATGTTGTCATGATCTCATAAAAAATCCAAGACAAGAGTAAAGAATCTGCTATGACACTTGATTGGTGTCATAGGAATCTATAAAAATGTATATTAAAGATGTTGATATGTTTTTCAATAGATGTAAAAACTGATTGTTTTGGGAGTACTTTACTAAGCTTGAGTACAGTGCAGTAGCAGTGCAGAACTTCAATTAGGACTGAATCCTAAAAATAAAACTCTTCTGTCAAGTTCAAATTGGAATTTCTGTCAAGTATGATGATTATCATCTCATCACCTCTAACTCCTTGCTTAAAAAAAAAATAATAAATCAATGAAATTCTTCAAAAAGATTTTACTTTTTCCATTCTTTACACAACAGTGCCTTTGAACTTATGAAAATACCTGCTAGCTCATCAATTCTAGATCACTTTACAGTGAGGCTGAAGCAGGCAGGTATAATGTGCATTTTACATCAGACTGCCATAATCAGCATTGCTTGGGTGCTGACCATGGTGGTAATCACTACCATGGACAACACCCATGTGTGGCACCAGAACTATGTCACTGGTTGCATTCCTGCTTGTCCCCCTGCAAAAGTTCCACACACCATTGCCACCACTGTGATCACCACCACTATTTAGTGCATCCAGGCTGTACTCACACAGCTGGAGTCAAAGACCGTGGGCTGTAGCTGTTTATGGTGCACCATCAGCAGCTTTTTCTCTAGAAAGTTGGATCCTGTTGCCCTGAATATGCTACAGCTCTTTCACAGGGTGGTTTTCTGAAAGGAGGTAAGAGGAGGCAGAGCAGTGTTCCACACATCCAGCCATGCTGCTCTACTTATCCCTGCTTTACATTTCTTTTCCCCGCTTTACATTTCTTTTCCCCTTCTCCAACTCAGTGATTTCAAACAAAATTAATAATAAAAAAATAAAATATGTGCCTCCTCTTTTTTGTGTTTATTCTCCCTCCACCTCCCTAGTCTTTCTGCTCTTCCCCTGCACCTTTTTTTTTTGTCCCCTTCCCATCCAGTGTTCACCTCCTGGAGAGCTAGAGCACATTCTTTGCCAACCCCAGTTCTTAAACCTGCTTTGAAAGGTTACACCATCATTCTCTTCTTACTGACTTCCTCCCTATGCAAAGGCCCTGCAAGTAGTGTGACCTTCTCATCAGCCTTCTGACACTGGTGGGTTTGACTGTTTTCAGTACCAGGCAGTGGAAGCCTGCCAGGGAGGATGTCTGTGGCCATAGTCTCTGTTTCCATTCACTTGTTTTCTTGCATGTCTGGGCAGAGCTCTGCTAGGCATGTCTGCTGGCTTCTTGGATGCTTTCAGGAAACAGTGAAGTTGCTTGCTGGTGTCCCTGCACTCACACTTCCCTATTTTTCTCCATCTTTGATCCTTTGAATCTCATACTGCCTCCTCTTTTTCATTTCTTGGCACATGTGGTCACCTGACTCCTCCCTGTTCTTTTCTCTGTAACCTTCTGGTATCCCTTCCTTGAGAAGGCTTGAAGATTTTGTTGGACTGTTGTCTAAGTCGAATACAACAGGCTGTAACAAGACTGTGGCTGTAAGAGAACCTGTTTGAGGAAAGCATGCAAGCCTGCCCATTTCTGGCTGTACTTTCCGTACCTACTCCCCCATCATCCATAATTGTCGCAGTGAGGATGCTGAAGGATACATTCTTGCCTCTTTTTTTCAGCATATTTTCATGGACTTGCTGTCCAATAATTCCTTTCTACAGGTGTCTATATCATCAGCAACCACAACCTTCTACAGCAAAAGATTCCAGAAACTCTTTACCAGCAAGCAGAAGTATGGTCTTTTATGTGTTTTAAATTAAACTCCTACAATTTTCTTAAAGTGCCACCTAGTTTTATTACTGCAGACTCTTACACCAAAATTGTTTTCCTCTTTCGTGCCACCTTAATGATTTTGTAAACTTTGCTCACATCTCACTCCTAGCTGGATACTCCCTGACATTTTATCCTCTTCTCATAAGCCAGCTGTTCCATCACCTCCATCATCTTAATTGTCCCTTTGCCTTCTCCACTGTGTCCTTCTTGAGATACAGAGACCAGAATGGCCCACCATGCTCAAGATGTAAGCACATCAAAGTCTTGTGTCGGCAAACTGTCTCTCCCTGTCGTGCTCCCAGTAGCCTTCCTGATGATGGTAAGCTCTGCTAAGTTTTTGGTTTGGGTCTTTTTGGTGGGTTTGGTTGGGGTTTTTTTGGCCACCACTGCATGTCGAAAAAGTTATTTCAGACAATTGTCAGTCTAAGATCTGTTTATTGAGTTAAGTCTTATTTCCAGGTTCAGTACTGGAGAAAAGTACCATACAATGGAAAGTTAAACCACTTTCTCTCTGTCACAGCAGTTGAACCAGACATATTTCAAAGTATTTATCTTCTTGTTTTCTGCTGCAACCATCAGGCAACTCTAGCTTCTTGTGTGTTAAAGATCAGCTCTTCCTTTTCTCTCCAACTTCCCCTGTAATCTCTTTACTGACTTATCTCTCTTGATATATTATAAGGAATAAGTGAGGACTTCTAGAAAGCTATGGCTTCCTGGTCATCCTCAGAAACCTGATTTACCAAAGCATAACTCACTGCCTCCACAGCTGAGACCCTGAATTAGAACTAGCTACACTCATTGTCTGTAGCTGCAAAAGACAAAGCATCACAAATATAAAACAAATAGATAACATAGCATCACAGTGACACAAAAGTGTATTTAAAGAGAACATGTAACATTTCAAATATCCTTTGAAATCCCACTCCGAATATAGCAAACTTCAGAACACTGTTTACACACACGCTTTCAGAAAACCGTACTACACGTGCTATAGTGAAAGGTTTTTTAAGCTCTCATCCACATCTAAAACTGAGGAAAATTTAAATGCCTGAGCTTTCTCCTTGTCTCATGAGAACTGTCCCCACTGACTAATAGCTCTTCTGGTATCATAATGAAGCCTTTCCTCATTGGGCTTATTTTAAAGTATTTTTATTGTTTTCTGCTATGCACATTATGTTGGCTAGGTAACTCCCTAGCCAGTTTGTGTTCTCATTCAAAGCGACAGCCTACCAGTAAATAAAAATGTTCAATTACTAAATGAGATCTGAAACTGCAGCCCTATCACTTCAGACACCACTTAAAAAAAGTGATAGTGGGAAAACAGGAAATAACACTGATTTGGGATTCATTTTTGAGTAGCATTCACTAATTAACTATTCCAAACACATTAAGAGCCTGAGGGAATCTTCTGTGTCTCAGTGGTGGAGAGGCAGTTAGTCAAAACTTTTTATTTATAACAGTCACAAGAGTATTCAAACCAGGAGCTCTGTGCCTGCTAGCAAGGGAATTAAGTAGCACCTGAACTCACACTTCTATAATATGTCTTACAATAGTATTCTACATAATATACACATTAAACTAAGTTCTTTAAAAAGGAAAAAATAAAAAAAACCCACAGTTCTATGAATTTTCTTTTATAATGGACGAAGTTCCCTATAGGTTTTCCATACATACATAAACAAATCTCACAAGACTTATTCTCTTAGTTTTTCTCAACTGCTCAAATTAAGATAATCTTTATTAAATGAAGCATAATAATCTCAGAGTTAAGGGAGGGATAGATGACTAATGTATATACTCTCATATTTTTAATGCTTCCTTCACATTCCTCCTTCTGCTGCGACCAAAGTTCAGAGGTACTTCTGTCTTTATTGCATTACCTTGTCCTATTCCCAGCCTGCTAACCGGCATAAATACAGTGGTCCAAGCTCTTCCTGTCTCCTCAGTTAACATTGGTTCCTTCTAGTCCTCACGTAATTGCACCCCTAGACTTTAATCTTTGCATTACTTTTACTGGAACCTCTTCATTTTTTTTAATTTAATATTCTCAGTATTACCCCAAATTTTCCTCAATAGTCTAATTCTAAACTTGTGTTCTGAACATCTGTAGGTTAGCAGACAATGAATGTCTAGAAAAGTTAATTCCAGTCACTGATACTTCAAGTCCAGCATCTTGAATGATAAGAAGAGAAAATAACCAGAAAATGTGTTGTGGTTTTCCCTCTGCAGTAGCTGGAGCTGAAATTACTTTGATATACAAGTTATGTTTGGAGACTGCCACCAGATATCAAACTTTAATTTACCCTTTCTGAAACTGTCAGTCACACAGTAAAAATCATGTCTGCTTAATACACTCAACAGTTTTAATAATGGAGTAATTTTACCCAATAATTTTTGAACAAATTTTTATTCAAAAGTAGATGAGGAAACTTGGGCTACATACTGCCTCAGCTGCTTGACACTCAGCTTGACACTCAGCTCAGTTAGGCAACAAGTCAGAACAGCAGCGGTATTGACAGGCAGCAACGGTCTGAAAAGTAAATACAAGAACAGTCTACACAAAGTGTAGTGGTCACTCTCTTCAGCTGCCATCTATTAAAAAACCAAAGATATAAAAATTATTTTTTAGCCAGAACGGTATCAGCTCACACACTGCTTCTCTGCATGACTTTATATATGTTTGAAAACTATCTGCTTCCTCTCCATGGCAGCTAACCAAAATTTACTACTTTTATGTCCAAAGGTAGATTATTGACATACTGCCAGCAAAGCAGAGGAGAAAAAAACCCAACAAGTGTGTATCTTCAGATGATTCATTTATTCAAGACTTATCTAGGCCTAATTCTTCTTTTTTTCTGTCTTAGGTTTCTTAAGTATTCAGACTTCCGTCACTTTCCCTCTCGAAAAAATGCTATGAATTTTAAGCAGCAAATATGTAACTACATCTTTATACCACTGTGGCTATTAAATCTTGTTTTGATAAGGAAACAATTCAGAACCAAATTTGGTGAAATGCCTGCCTTTGTGGTGCTCAGATTTTCTTGCTGTGGACTGAGGCAAACATTCTTCTAGTTTTGTTCCGACCTCTGTTGACTCTCCTCTGCATTCCTTTCCCCTATATTTCCTAGTTCTGAGAACAATTAGCAACACCCACTGGTGATAGAAGGGCTGCAGCAACCTAACAGTGATATCTTGCCAACACCAGCTGTGCTTCAGTATTTATTTATTAAGATCACACTATTTACACAGGACAAACTTGCTGAGATGGCAAAGGGATGAATACAGTTGCAGCAGCTGAATTTCAGCTTTACTTTTGAAATGAAATAAAACCCATACTGGGTAACATTTATCTCTAAGAAGAGGAAATCCGAGCCTTTAATTCCACTTTCAAATTACGTTTTGCTGGCTCTTGAGTTTAGTCTATAGGTGATGGCGAGAAATCTTGTACTGCAGGGTGCAGCAGGATGAAACTCCTTTGTGCACTGCATTTAAACAGCTGATAGAGACATTGGACATGCAGAAAAAGGATGCAGCAGTGAGGCAGTCATCGCGTTCACATCGCCAAGGCCAAGTTTTGACTGGGCAAGCCAGAGGCTGGCTTTGTAAATCATGATACACTTGAATTTTCACATCTGCTTGTCAGAACTGCTGAGCAACGTGAAAACTAATGTCAGCAAGTCTGCTGCTTTCTAGTTCATTTTAGGTAGAAAAACAAAAATGTAGGCAGGTTTATGACTTACTGTGTGTGCTTTACAGTAGAGTGCTAGTGTAATTTAAAGGGCTAGACTCTTCCTTTAGGAGGTCTTTGTAAGGAGGGCTGCTAAAGTGCAACACAAGTTTACACTAGAAGACACTGTACATGTGGAAGATTCCTGGCTACTTTATGCCTTCTATTCAGAAAATTGTGTGTATTTTCTGTTCCTTTACCCTGATTTGATTATTATTGCAAATGATCCAGTAGTGATTTCAACCCCCCTCAGATCAAAGAATAAAGCAACTACCACTGACATACAAGCCTAAAATTAATGTCTAAGTATTCAGGAAAGGTTTTGCCAAACTCTTCATGATATACATAGGACAAGGTGCCTCAGTCATTTCAAAAGTAATGCCTTCTAAGGAAAAAGGTGAACCTAGGAAATATTTTTCTAGAAAGTGTATAAGCCAAAAAGGAGCTGTCTTTGGAGAAGTCTTAAAATTTTAGGTTGAAAAATGAAAGTACTTTTTTTCATTCAAATTTGTAGCAGTCATTTTGTAGCCTTTAATTGACTAAAACAGGAAAATATTATGTATTATTTTGGGGATATTTTTAAAGGCAATAAATGCCACAGGAGGAATCCAGAGTGAGAAGTTAAGAAGGAACACTCTCCAGCTTGTGAAGGCAGGAGTTACCAACGTGACCTTACTTCTGTCAATCTTGTTGACATTAGTACTTGCTATGGTTAAAATACAATAATTATCTTCTTTGATCTTAGATACCTGGGTGTCAGGGAACAGTGAGGCCTGACAGCTCGCCAAGGGAAGGGGAGCCAAGGGTGATCCCAGCGCAGACTGTACCCTTAGCAGTGGGACACCATCCTGCAAGATCTGAGATGGCAAGCAGAGCCAGGTGCTGATAACAGGGTCCATCAACAGTAAGTAAGCCATGAACCATGAACCAGGGACAGGGAACCCAGTGAGGAGCAGCAAGAGACAGGACTGGAGAGAAGACCACAGCATAAATTCCAGGCGTCCATCCAGGAGCTGGAGAGAGAGCTGGGGACCCTTTCAGCATAGCTTAGGCTGGGATTGCTGGTGCCGGATTGAGCTGAAATGGGGCTCCTGGACCCATGGGTGGGGGATCTCAGGTGGGGTTGGTCAGGGCCATTCAGACCTATTAGTGCCCTCAGGGCCCTGACATGGGGCCATCCTGAAATACGCTATATGGTGTCACTCAGTTGAAAAGCCGTTCTGGGAAACAGTATGTAAAAAGCTGAGGGTAAAGAACATTTACAGAATGCTACTTCACACCGGGACCGTGGGCTTCTCATCACCTCACTGAACGAAAATATAAAGTGACTTCCTTATGTATGAATGCAAAACTTTACTTAAAAAATTAATGTATGATCAGATAATAAATGCCTAAATGAAAGCATTATTTGAATCTTTTGCTTTGGCATTTTCTAATTTTTGAGTGCCGAGTCATACAGCCTCAGAGATTTATAAATACGTTCACGTGAGATTTGTATGAGACAGGTATGCCAAGAAGTCAAAACTGAAGACAACGGTTTTGTCTTACCTCTAGTTAACAATGGTTCATGTTCGTGCAACTGTTTTGTATGCATAATTTAAAGATTTTCAGGATATATTATTGTTCCAAAGTGGGCAGCTTCTCTGATTTTAATCAGTGTTGAGTGATTAGCATTCTTGAAGATATATGTGAGAAACATTCTTAAGTATGGCTCACCTGACCTCTCCAGCTATGTTAAGGGTGATGTTATTTTTTATGAGCCATGAATACAGAATCATTTACTGCTAGGAGGTAGCTGTAAAATCTGAAGTACATGATCAGAAGTAGTTATGCTTAGTAACTGTTTTCTGGTCTGCATAAAATAAATTGACCTTATATCCTTTTTTCATTAGCAAGCATCAATACCACAATAAACATCACTAGGGAATGTCACGCACTTTTCAGTCTAACAGCAGCCTCAATATTGAGGCCAAATAATGGCATGAAATGATGACCTGTCTCCTGTCCCACAGGTAGCAAAGATTCTGACACAAGGGTGAGGTAAAATGCAAATGTTTTCTGTGGTGGGAGTGTTCACATACCTATTTTTTAGACTAAGCTTTTTTATGAACAATTATAAAAGGAATCATTTTGTAAGAAAACCTGGAGCCTCTCGAGTCATTTCAACTTACTCCTTGCACAGACTGGATACCTGTACAAAATTCCAACTTTTCTCAATTAAAATCAAAAGTCTTTCTTCCAAGCTATTTTACTGAGGTTGTTCCCTAGCTTGGGATTCAAAAACCTGTGAGCAATCTATATATTGAGACATATATATATATATAATATATATTAAAATATAAAATACTGTATCTTGTTGATGTTTTCCACAGAACAATATTTTGTTGTTATATGGACATCTAATCCAATCCCCTAGCTTGTTAAAAGCATCTTATCCCATAGCAGTTCCTTGAGGTTTACATAAAAGGATTTAGGACATTTATCTAATGTTTTACTTGACTAGATCTCGGTATTATAAATGTCTTTTTGCAGATGCCAGAGTTAAAGGATTTGCTCAAACCACCAAGCAGGTCAGTTGTTGGTCTGGGAGAAAAGCAGGACCTCCGTGTTCCTGCCTAGGGTATAGCAGGATCTGAAACATTCCTGGAGTGTCTACATAGAGCTAGAGGGCCTGAGACAGGACTTGGGGAGGACTCACACTTTCTGAAGCATCAGGTGAAGGCTTCATGCCTAACCTAGGGCTTCTAAAATGACACTGAGCCCTATGCTGAGGCAACTGAAGTAAGAGCTGGTTTGAGATCAGGACATCTCAAAGTAGCTGTCTGCCTGCAAGCGGGGCACCCTGGCTGTTCATTTAGTTATGGATAGGCTGGATCCCTGTGCTCTGAACTGATCAGCTCTCCCTGGACTAGAGTTAAGACACCAATGCACAGACAGACACCTACCCGTAGATGCATACACAAGCGACACTTACCTTTTCTGTGAATACCTTTCACTAGATCTGTACCCCAGATTAGATATTGTAATATCACCTTTTACATGGATACACGTGCAAACCATGTAAAGGCAACAGCTGTCTAAAGAATAGTGAACAAAGATTTTTAAACAGAAAATAAGTTTTCAAATGCTTAAGTTACAGTATATTAAAAAACTTTAAAGTAACTAATACATCATATTTGATGTGTCTTTTTACATGTGTATTATTTAGTATTGAATGAACAATTTGCATATTTAAAGAAGTATGACCTTTAATAAGAAGTGAATAGCTGTGGGAACGTTGTACCAAATCATGCCTCTCCCTTTATGAAATATGATCAGTTATCCGTCACTGAAGAGAAAAACGGAAAAAAATACCACTGTCTGGATTATTATAAAGCAGTTTTTAAACTGTTTATAACAAATAAATATGTACATTCAAGCAATTTTACTAACACTATTGCTATGTCTGAATGTCATTTTTCTTCTCTTGTATGCATAAAGTTTGCTATTATTTATTTATATATAAATAATTTTATTTAAATGGGACAAGATCTCTTTCCTGGCATAGGCATAATAGCACCCTGTTTTACAAAATTATTGTTAGAAAGTGTTGTGTGAGGAATAAAGCACAAACATGTAACTGAGCTTACCAGAATAGAAAAATTCCTTAACTTTAAATGTAAAAGAATATACATATACCTAGCCTAGACATTTACTTTCGAAAAAAGAATTTCCTGACTACTCTGAGTTAACAAAACAGAGTGAAAGTCATTATGTAATCTTAACTTTAATATATTCTTTGTGCCTTCTATGATATTTTATGCATTAGATGAGTAAAAGACAATGCATGAGATTTTTTTAAATTTAATAAAAAAATTGAAAATATCAACCTAAATATGAATTAGTTCTTACTGTTAGCAAGAATCAACAACGTAAAATCAATAGCTGTAATGTCATAAAGGCTCTAGGATGTTAATTAACCCTCAGGCAAAATTTTCGTTTTTGACATTGAGGAGGTCATAAAATCACTCAAATATTTTCTTAATTAAAAGTCATATGCAAAACATCTGTCTTGGTACATGTTTACTTCTGCAGTATTGTGTTCGTGTTAGATTATGTTCTTGAAGACCTTGTAGAGCTTAATAAGGACAAAACAGAGGAACAGAGCTGTTATAGAATCTAAAAGACATTCAGAAATTGCACTGAAGTTGACAGGATTTAAAGATAGAAGACATTTAGTGAAAATCTTACAGAAAATCTAAAAAAGTAATTCCTAGAGCACTGCAGAATTTTTTTTTAATTAGTGAAATATCTTTAAGACCAATTATTCAACTGCATTCATTAATATTTACACTCTGTTTCTAAGTACATAGGACTGTGTCAGTGGAGACATAAGATGCAGCTTTTTTTTAGAGTAGAAATATAGCATAAATAAAGGGTCTGGAATGACTGCAAACACTCAGTGACATCATTTCTAAGAGATGATCTTTTTCCTTCTGCCGCCAGTTAGTGAAGAAATATGTTATTGTTATTAGAATAAGGTTAAGCCTACTGTATTTCAAAGTCACAAATAAAATTTTACAGTGTTTTAACCTATGGAATTTCAAATGAATGGCAATTAGTAGTGAAAGACATGAATGCTGGTTGCAAGGAGGTTTTCTGTTTCGTTGAAACCTATGTGTAGGAAATTTACTTGAAAACCAGAAGTGAAGGTTTAAAGACCAGATAATATGAATTGTGGTTTTATTCCTCTTTTTTTCCCTTCTTCTTAAGAACAACAAATACTTATTGTTCCACCTATGCTTATATATATGCAAAAGCAAAAATAACCACTTCCATCTGTAATAACCAAATGGGAAGTATTAGTCTTAAAGCAATAATCAATAGAGATGATCTCCTGTCAGTGTTGGAAATGCCACTAGATGAAGAGAAAATAAAACCAAAAACAAACGGAAAAAAAACCCCAAAATGTGGGGAGAAATAACAGCAAGGTTCACTCTATGTAATAGATCAATTATTTCCAGTCACATCAGAAACTAAGCTTCAAGCTTAGTGAACATAGCAGGTTTTCCGTTTGAGTCAGTAAGCATGAAACCACTTTGAAACCACAGTGCTTTTATTGTACTTCGACTACACTAAATTAATGTACTCTGGTTATGCTTCTCACATACATAAACTGTGATTACAGAATAGATAAACACAATTTCACTTAGCCACAGAGTAAGATTCCTTATTTTAAAAGTATATACAATTTAGATAACATGGAAAATAAATTGGATAACTTTTAAACTAATTATGCATTTCACTGATGCAGTTAATTTAAACTTAATAAAACAATAACATTATGATATGTATTAATTAACGGATCACTTTATGCATTTCTGTAAGTGTATACAAAATTAGAAAAGTTGACACAATAGGCATTAAAGTAATAGAAATAATTAATGTACTTTTATGAGATTGAAATAGAAAATCCAGCTAGCACTCGGCAAAGACTACGTGAAATACTGAGCTTTGGAAATCAGTTCAAGATTTGTCGTGACCTCTGGTGGGGTCAGGGAAAATCATTATTTAGGAAACTGTTTTAATATTCATGATTTTAAAACATGTCTAACAATAATTTAAAATGCCATTATTTCTATCAGCATGTCTCAATAAACTCTTAAATAATAATCAATATAATCTTAAAAGCTTATTTTTTTCTATAAGATAATAACTTTTTTTACAGATGCAAAATCAAATGAGATAAACTAACTTTGCTATCATAATTCCCACAGTGTACCAACTTCAAAATTTCACACACTTCTACAGTACTGTGGGCTTTTAAATCAGCAATATTAGGAGTGTCTCAACATCAGATATCTTTAGTTATCCTTTTTCTCTTGTATATATTTTACAATTAAAATCACCTATAATATGTTCACTTATAAAGAGTTATTTTTAATGATTACCATAGTGCTGAACACAGCCAATTCATTAAACAACAAATAAGAATAAATATGAAAAGGTTGCTTTTTAACTCTGGGCTGTCCATCATCTTACAGTAAAAAATCCATCTTGGTAAGCCAGATCTTTGATCTATTGTATGTATGTCTGACATATATCCAAATTTGATGGTTGCTTTGCTGGTCAAATATAAAAATCTACTAAAAACAATGAAGTCTGAGGCTGAATAACCAGGTCTATGTGACCTGAAATGACGTAGCCTCAGCTACTGATGCACTCACCTGTGGAGTTTTGGTCTGTTTAGATTTGGTAAGTGCTCCAGTCACACACTGTTACTGTTAGCTGTTGCACCTTTGACTTATTCTACGGTGGCTATCCTTTAAAAAGAGCACCTTCTACCGCATTTTGTGAGGGTCCTGCATATGTGTGCTATTGCTATAGGTTAAATAACTGGCTTTGAGCAACCTGGTCTAGTTGAAGGTGTCCCTGCCCATGGCAGGGGGGTTGGAACTAGAGGATCTTTAAGGTCCTTTCCAACCCAAACCATTCTATGATTCTGTGGTTCTATGATATATCCTCATAGGTCTTCCCTCCAGCAGTTGACCTCCTCTCAAGCAGCAATCTGCCAGCTGTGCTTCTGACATCCATGTTTCTAGTATTTTTAAGGATAATCTTTTCTCTTTTTTTCAGAATTTAAAGATGAGAAAAGCATTGGTACCCCCACAGGATGTGCATGGAAATGGATCCAAATATCTCCAACAATAGACCAACAATAGTCAGCAGACACTTTGATAGAAAAGGGATATTGAAGAGGGAAGTCTCAAATGAAAACTGAATGGTTACCTGAGTTTTTACCAAATAAAATCTGCATTGTATGTTGTATGCAATTAGATATGGACTTGATTTTAAGATTCTGGATGTCTTTCTGAAGAGTGATAGGAATATATTATCATTTCTCGAATGATAAAAATAGCAACAAAACATTATCTCATAATTTTACAGATGGATTACAAATCAAAGTAATTGCAGTTACATAGAATTTTGCCAAGTGTTGACCAGAAGTATTTTTATTATACAGAAAAACATGAGCAGTTTTGTCCCAGTACACATATTTCATAAACTATGTCCTGAAAATACTCTAACTTTGACAATACAAATATCTTATATATATGCTGGTACTCATTAATGAATTACATGAGTCACAATATATACACTTTAGAATTTAGATTAAGAAACAGAAATTTTTTCTGTCTGAAACACTTTACTATAAAAACCTGTGTGCATCTGTCTAATGCACTTCAATTATTCATTGTACCTTTTCATTCATTAAATTTTGACACCTTCTACCACCTTAACAAAGTTATTAGCCTCTTTACTTGATGTAAATGCTGTTCAGAGCATAATAAATTGTTGTTTAAGTATCTGATAATGGGTAGAGACGGGCAACATACCAACAAAAATGTAAGCTTCTATAGTAAAATTCAATGAAATCTCTACTAACAGCGAGGTATTAAAGATTAAAATACTCAATATTTCTGTTTTTACACTATTTTCAATAACATTTTATATTTTAGTTACATGAAAACTTAGTTGGCTAAAAGGAGATGATGTGCACAAATTGAAGAACAATTGGCTATTAACCATGGCTCCTCATCTTATTCTACCACCTGTAACACAAAAATCTAATTTACAGAAATCTTAAAACTAGACACTAAGGACAAGACTGTAAAATAAAAGATAAATGCAGAAATCAGTTCTTTTCAACTCCTAAGTGTAAAGACATTTCAAGTATTATTTAGTAATTTCTTCACTGTTAATAGAAAAAAAATATAATATTTCATCGAACACAGAAGGAGAAAGTTGGTATTGAGTTATATCGAGCTGAAAGGTTAGATTCAGTTCACATAAACCAAATTTATTATATTTAAAACAGCCTACTAGGATTAAAGGGGATTTAATCAGATCTTTGCTACCTAGTAGCTACGTTTTAGGAAGTGGTTGATCTGCCCCAAGATACCTCTAAATGGTTAATAGTTGCTTCAGAGGAGGTGGTTCGTGGAAGTTAAAATCTTGTTATGAATTTCACTGTAAATCCAAGTATTGAACATCACAGTGCAAGCACATGGCATGGATCAAACAGCGTGGTGTCTGTGGATTTCCTGTGTGAGAGGGTAAACCTTTGTTTAAGTAGAGACAAAGCAAATCTCTTTTATGAAACAAAACCAAAACAATACTGCCACAGGGTTTTATTTTGTAACCAAATGGAAAGGAACTGAAGACAGAGGAAGGGTGGTTTTGTGAGTGATGGGAAAGGCCTGAAAAGCTGCATTCTTTATATCCTTTAGATTCCCCCTGTGGTAACAAGAAAACTACTGCCATTGTTTTTTCCCAGGTGTACTGTAGCTGTGCACTTCTTACTTTTCCTAGTCCCAGTTTTAAAAACAACACAGATATTCTCTACTAATAGATGGTCTACCTACTAATAGACAGTGTAGATATTTCTATCTGAGTTGGTTATCTACACTCCCTTTGGAGTCAATTAAAACAAAAAGTCCCCTAGGTTTGTCTGAACCTGAGGTACATCGCTAAAATGAAATGAATTGGCTGAACCAGCTCCCTTTTTTTGAAATAATGACACTACCACAGTTCTCAGGAGTGTTACAAAGACATCAGGTGAGACATAAAGTGTATAATGTCACCTAATTCCTGTATAAAATACTTAATCAGTGGATTTCAAACATTTTAAAAACCAAACCTGTGGTTTTCATCTCTGTTTTCTCTGGGAAAACTGACCCTTGGACAAGACAAGTCATGTACTCAAGAGAGCTGCAAAGGCCAGGGATGCAGCCAGGCCCACAGCAGCTCAGACTGTCTTTGTCACTGGTCAACACCGATAGTTTTGGAAAAGATGCCAGATGAGACTTTGTAGAGAAACTAATTCCAGCAAGTGTATCCCTAGTTTTACTTTCAACAGTACACTTTGGGGAAATCTTTCCTCTTCTAAACTCCATGGGAGACTGCCATTCCTTTTTTTTTTTTTTTTTAAGAATAACTGATCCCCTCTCTGATTATTCAGGCTTTACAGAGATAAGATGTACTACTACAAAGTAATTTGCAAGAAAATTAAATGCATTATTCGTTCCATAATAATAATTTCTAAAAAACACAGTATAAATAAGTGCAGTTTGAATGGTGGCTTAATTGATATACAATGCTAGATTTCAAATTTTGATTCATTCCTGATGTCTTCTCTGCTTCAGCTTTTGATCTTCCTATAATCTCGATACTCTCAGTCAGAGAAGGATAAACTTTAGCTGTTGCTAAAAATAAAGTATATAAAAAACCTGTTTCAGCTGACAGTATTCAAGATTCCTTGTATTCCTAGAACAAAAAGTAGGAGTGCACTGGGGACCACTTAAAGGTCATTTTTTCCAGTATCAGATAATGTTAAAACTAAGAAAATAAACAGAATGTTCTTGGCTGCAAAGAGTCAGACCATTTTCACGTACACAGTATAAGCCATTAAGATTTGGTTCTGGCACATGATCACTCAAAAGAATAATGACTTTCACCAAAAAGGAGATGATTTAATTGCCCAACCTGCATTATCCTACATAATAACATGGTAAGCCTTCTTAGTGCCCTCTTCCCTTAAAATATTTTATCCATTGTGTGAAATTCTACTATTCTTTTCAGGTACACCAGAATGGTTTAGGCAACAGGGCTTCACTAACCTGATGAAGAGTGCAATCTAACCTGGTTTTGTGTGCTGATACAATACGCTTAGAGGCTGATCCTGAAAAGACTAATGCCTGTCTTAACTTTCTGTGCTACAACCATCTCCATTGACATCAATGAAACTCCTCAGAGTGTACAGGGAGTGTACACATCCATTAATCTTTGCAGAACTAGAGGCCTAAACTCTGGGAATGAAACAGAACAGGACTGTGTGCTATAAAGCAATATTTTACAATGGAGAACACCATGACATGGCAAGTACAGCTGTATGACTCTTTTGAATATTTTTCTGAAATTTTTGAAGTTGAGGTTTAATTTTATACTGCAGAAAGTATTTGTGAAAGCTGTATTTTTCTTACGTGACGTCATAAAGAATTGTGTAATTCTGCATATTTTTGCTGTAAAAAACAATCCCCTTTTTCTTAAGAATGGAAGGAAACATTTCAGCAAAATAAATTATTCCTCTAACATTCTTTTCAGTGGTTTCACACTGAAGTATGAACACTTTATACATAAATAAATACGTTCTGCTTTGCAGCAAACTTTCTATAGGTAGAAGAAGGTTTTATTGGATAGTTTTTCATTGCCTGTTATTTCCAACTCAGGCTATAGGCAAATCAAGATTAAACAGTGATCCTGAAAAGTTATTCTACATATCTTAAGTCTGGAATTCAACAGATATGTATGTACCTTAGCTTGACCTTAAATTCTAAGGAACTGGAGATTGAATAAGTCTTAAGGTTTTTTCCACTGAAATCTTTTCACTAATAAAGATTTGGAAAAGGTGGTGAGTCTGTCAATAACACATTTTTTTCTCTGAGTAGCCACATCACAGAATTTTATTTCACCAGAAAGAGACAGTCGGTTCCAGTCTATTCCAGACTAACATGTTTCATTTGTCTTCAGCGGTTTTTTCAAGAACTATTGCTTGTGTATAACTGTCCTACACAACTACTTTTCCCCTAGATGCCATTAAAGCAGCTTTTCCAGCTGATGACTTAAAGCTGTTGTATTATCTGAGAGGTTGTCTTTCTTATTCTTGACACGATAGAGCATATATGGATTATAGCAGAAAACAAAGTTAATTATATGAGATGAGTACAAATCAAAGGCTATTCTAAAGACACCCTGTTGTTGGGCAGATGACGAGTTGGTTTTCTGGGTCTTTGGTTAACATATGAAAAAGAAGAACAAGTGAAGATTTCACACTACTAAAACTTTATTTAAAGAAGAATGATAGGAGGGTGAACTGATGAATTTAAGATAACTGATTTACATTCAATACTGAAACCGCATATGCTTGTGTTTGACTTTTTGCTCTTAGCCATGAGGCTGATAAAGTCTGTAGGGCTAAGCACAGTTCACGTATATTTTATGAACAAAGCACAACAGAACAAATAATCTCTAACTTGGCTGAAAATACAGATGGAAGAAGCAAAGTTACACGTCAGTGCCTGAAACTAGTAAGAGAGGAAGCATGGGGTACTTGAACTGTGCTCAGGGAGCTAAAAGAAAGAAGCTAAACAAGAAGAATATTGCATTTGTTTGTCAGTTTCCTAAGTGCATGCTTTTATAGGGCTGCTTTCAACAGAAGTCAGAGAAAGAAAATTGTTATGAGCAGCTCTGCCCTGACAGGAGACATGAGTGCCTGGCTTTCGCTATAAAGAAGTAGCCTTTTCAGAAGAATCTTCTGTCCTTGCTCCTCCCAAGGAAAGGTCCCACCAGCACAGCAAGCTTCAGTTGCTGAAAAGAATTCTTAATGCAGGATTCTCCATAGGGTCCTTCTTTGCTTTGAATAGTCTGCACTGTAAGGAAAAGAGCAACTGTCATTTTTATTATATGATTCAGGGTGCTGATGCATATTTTCAGCTTGTTTCAGTGTATTTGTGTCTGCACCAAGTGGAATTCTAATAGAAAAGTCCAGAACACCACAGACATGGAAAGTAAATTAGAGAAATAATGTAGCTGCACTTAAATATTTATTAAATAAGCTTATCCTTGCCTTTCATGCTGTAGAGTATTAGGGCTGAGCTGAAAAGTGTTTTTATTAACAACTGAGGGGTCTAGCTGGATGTGTTGTATTCAGATTACATTGAATTAGATACCTAGTATTAGATACCTAACGTTGGATACCTGTTCTTGGTACCTACAGGTGCAAGATAGAGACAAATGATTCAAGAACGGTGTGTTCTTCTTGTCTTCATTTTCTTTCCTCAGTTCTCATTGTTCACACTGGATTTAAAAATTGGTTATATTAAAAAATAAGTAAAAATTTTTCTCATCCCTCAGAGTATCATAAGCACTAATGTTTATAAAGATATTAAAAAGTGTCTTGCATGAAGGAGTTACCATGTAAAGTATTACTGATTTTGAGAGTATTTCTTATGAATGTGTAAATGATAACTTATTGTTGTGGTTTAACCCCATCTGGCAACTAAGTACCACACAGCCACTTGCTCACTTCCCCTCCCCAGTGGGATGGGGAGGAGAATTGGGGGGAAAAAAGGTACTAGGACACTCATACAGTTAGCTGTCTAACGGAACACTTATATTCTAAAAATTGTGAAATCCCAGGAAAGGGTGTCATGATGGTCTTGGGGTTCAAACTTTTCAGATTATTGTTCAAAGTACCAGTACTTCTTTAGCTTCCTTTTTTTAAAGAAATCTTATAACACAAATCCATTCCACACATGCCACTTTTAATGAGTGCTAAAATTTTAAGTTAGCTCTCCATCATATCCAATAAAAATGGTTCCTGTAATACACAAGTTTTCTGATAACCATGATATATAAACTGCCTGCAGAAGGAAATCAGAAAAGTGTACCTTGAATTCATCTGTCAAAAGCTTAAAGATAATTTCTGATCACAGTGTTATAGGAACTGTTTTGAAAAGCCTGCTTCGCATGTTAGTAAACAACAGCTATTGGAGACATAAAAGCACCTGCTTGGAAAATGAGAACTCCTTTAAATTTCACTTAATGAAGCCTATTTCTAAGTAGTTACACACCATGAAGTTTTGATTTTGCTATTTAAAAACTTTAAGATGAAAAGGACAGCAACAGAAGGGTTATGACTGAGACATCAAGATTATTTTTTGAGATAGTACAGTAACACTAGGCACATAGATTATTTGCAGAGTGTTCCATGAAATTGTGAACCTGGTGGGTAACATCAATAAAATATTCTGAAGACGGACTACAGAGTACAGAAGAATTTAAAACATTTATATTTAAGGAATTCTGAGTAGAAGCTGCCAATTTATAAAGGGGGAAGAAAAGGAAATATCTAGATCACTAAAACAGAAGCATATACATCTAGTTAAGACTTCTTAAAGACTAACTAGCTGCTGTTAGCAGGAGGCTGATTTCTCCAAATAGGCAAAGCACTTGCACAGAAGCCCCCTGGGCACCCATGAGTAAGATTTAATGTTGTTATTTTGTATAACACTATGGAATGAAGTCTCCAGATGATGCAGTAAGAGCTTAGTGCATTTAGGCATGCTAGAGCGTAGGCTCCAGGTTTACACCTGGAAGCTTGCGGGACTGGACACAGTCATGGATGCACTGGGTTTTATATCTGATTAAGGTACAAATACTTAATCAGAGCCTAATTAAGGAGGTCTGTGTCCATTTAATATAACTTCCTTAGCTCCTCTGACCCTGTTCACCCGATATCACACTTTCCCTGTTAGGGCTTTTCGGAGGAAAGTTTCTGTTCAGCTACTGCATATTCTGGAGCACCTTCTCTTCCTGACCCACCTTCATCTTCTCCAGGGACTTCCTTCAGAAGCTGGGGATTAGAAATACTGCTCCTCAAACATAAAACACCTATATGTAAGAGACTGCTAGACAATGCCAACTCCAAAACTTGCACTCATGACCATAGACATACACATATACATGTACTCATACACATACTCACTCATTGATAATACTGCAAATGAAAGAAGAGAAAGTGTAAAGCAATGAGTGTGAAGATAATCAAGATTCATTGATGTAAAAGCTGGAAAGGGACTGTTGAGGCTATCTATTACAGAACTCCTATTTTGCCCCTCATAAAGAAGTTTCCTGAATTAATTTCTCTTTTAAATTGAACTGCAGCCTGTATTTAAAAAAAAAAAAATCCTCTCAGCCTTCATATACACATTTTCAGTGATGGAGATAATCTGTCTCAGGCCATGACAAGTTGTTCTAGTGGTTAATTATTTTTGCTGCAGAAAATGTTTGCCTTGCTTCTTGTTACTGAACACATCTAGCTTCTGTTTCCAGCTCACCGGACCTTGTTCTATTGTTGTTTTTCCTTATAGGTATAAGTAAACTAGATTACTTTGCCAAAATTACTCTTTGGCATTTTTTTCTTGATAGAATAAATAATTTAAAAAAATAAGCCTTTGGCTTTCTACTTAGATACATTTCATGGTGCTTTTCTAAAATCCATCCAATATTTCAATACATTTCCCATATCAATATAAGGCAGGAACACAGAATTCCAGAAGTGTTTGTGCCATTATCAAGATCACAAGGAATATAGTCTCTGTCTTCTCCTGCTCTTGTCTTTATATACGTCAGGATTATATTAGTCCTTTTGGTTCCATTATGGTACCATCACTTTTTCAGTTACTATTTCCTGGAATAAAGTTCTTACTCTTGAAGAACCGTGGGCTTCATCTTTTGCTGTTACATATAGGGCCCTATTTATTAATAAAATGTACGGCTTTTATCAGGGTAATGAACTGACCTAGATCACAAATATAGGCAGCTTCTTCCATGCTTGTATTGGTTGCACCTGTATTGGCAGTAGTTTAATATACTTTTCCAACTTTCTCCATGTAAAAGTTAGAGCACAGGGTCATGAAACATTCCCTGTGGGAGTTGTTGAAATGCAATCACTTGATTATGGCTCTCTATAATTATACTTTGAAAGGAGTTAGTTTTTCATAAATCTGTTCACTGAAATTCACATTTATATTTTTATTTTCTAAAAGTTAATTTTTAATAGATATTCATGTTGTATTGAAAAAAATTACAACATAAAGTAGATAAAATCCAAAGGTGTCTAGAAAGGAACTAGGATGCATTAGTTTCTCAGAATGTCTTGTGATTTTTATACCAAACTCATTAAGTGTATGTGGCAGGGGAAGGGAAGAGTGCCAAGGGCAACTTTCAGGTAGCCAATGATGGCACCTTCACAGTATTTGTCTAGTAAATAAAAATAAGTCGTATATTTTCAGGTTTTACATGAAGATAAGGTTGGTGCAAAAAGGCAAATAAAACATGACGTGCAGTTTAAGGCTCTGTGACTTTTTCTTTTCCTTTTTAAGAGTTCTAAAAGAGATTTGAAAAATAGTTCAGAAATTACTTCCAGAAATTCTGAACAAACGCTTTGAGAATTGGAAAAAGGAGTTATTTCCCATTAGGACTATCCTTCTGTCTGTTTTTTATAGAAAGAAGTAATATAGCGATATGGTTAAGAAATTCTTTGTTTAAATCATCCTCATTTACAGTATTATGAGTAATCAATATGTTATTTTGGGTGCATTCAGTCATAGCTATCAATTTAGCACTGATTTACCATCCTACTGTTTTTAATATTAGCTTCCAGCTTTTGCAAACGTCTAAAAGCCCAGGCCAGAAAACCAAAATTTCTTGAGAAATGTCAATTACACTTCTGCAGAGCAACTGCACACTGCATGAATAATGCAACTGACAAATATATATCAATGGTTTTGATGAATCATGTGCATGAATTTTTGGGTCATTAAATGCTAGCAGGTGTAAATACTGTAAATATCCGCTTGAAAATTTCATGTGTTAGGTAATCTTGAGTAGAGATAATAGACGTTTTAATAAATGTGTAATGGTGTTGAATATCAAGGTCAGTAGATGACTTCTGGTTATGTTTCAGAATACACTTTCATATAGAAGCATCATGGAGCAAACTGGCTTTTCCACATAGTCACAGGGAACTTGTGTTACTGCTTCTTACGAAATCCTGGAGCATCACCGTCCCCCAGTTTATAACTATAATAGAATGCATTGTTTCCATAGAAACCAAAGAATTTCAAATGAGGGGGAAAAGTAGGCTGCAACATAATTCTGGCCCTTCTTACAAGCAGAAAAAATAGTAAGCACACATGCAGAAAGAGAAAAATACTTGATCCTCTCCTCTCCTCTGCTATCCTCTCATTTTTGGAAAATCTTATATAGTACATGAATGGCAGTCATAAGAGCATCTCACACATAGAGAAAAAAGAACTGATGGTGCCACGTTCTGTCATATATTTCTTATATATGGATTTGCAGTATGCTAGCAACCAGCAAAAAAAATATTTTAAAAATCTCAACAACCTTTATTTATAAACCACTGAGAAGGCTTCCTTGCAGTGCCTGTTGCAGTTTACAGTGTCTTGCAGTGTTGCAGCTTGCACTAGTTTTGATATGACAAATCCTTGGCATCATTTCTGAAATCTGAAGCCTTTCAACATACTTTGACTGCCAATGTATATGCTTTCAGTGGTGTAACAGTTGTATAATGAAACTCCAAAAAAACTTTGAAATTATTAGCTTCAAATTGGTGGTATACTGCTATGTGGGAAACAAAAATGAAGAATAAGAATCTAACTACCACATTGGGTACCAGTACATCTTATTCACTGGGCAAAATTCCCATTTTTTTGCTAACCTATTATTTTAAAAAATGGTGATTTTTTTTTTTTAAGTCACCAGGGAATACTTTAAATAAAGCAATATCTATATTTTCATATTTAAATATATACCATCGAATTCACAAATCAAGTCCAGCATAGCAACTCTAAAAAATGAAAAGGAATAAGTTAATTTGCAGAGACATGTTTTATGACTGTGAAGAACCTAAGGTAATAAGTAACTACATATTTGTGTTCTGTTACTGTTTTAAAAAGCCATGTTTCTAACCATCTTCTGCTAATTAGGATAGTGAAATGAGTGCCAGTCTACAGCTGCCATTTCTGAAGTTACAGAGCTCTCGAAGAGCTTTTTATAACATGTAGAGCTTTGCAGGTTCCTATAAATAATAAGACCTTGTTAGTAAGAAGCCTTAGGCATTTGTTTGCGTGTCTTTAAATTGGTCCAATTAGAACGTCAATGTTTCACAATAAATACATAATTTTAATTGGACAACTGAATATGTACTCCCAAATGTTTGGATCTTCAAAGCATACAGATCAGAAGTTAGGAAAAAATATTCAATGATTTTTTTCACTTCTATGTAATCCCTAATTCTTGTCAGCATCATCCTCCATAAAGAACCCATAATCATCTGCAGTAAGTACAAAGCAGTACTGTTTAAAGAGTTTCATGAAACTAATGCCATGCTGTAAAACCTTGGCAGTATCCCAAGTCACCTACAGACTGGTCTATCAGATCACAGAACTGTTGCATTACTGTGACTACTGGTATTGTTTGACTTAGTATCCATGTCTTCTGTCAATAGAAAGGAAGACTAATAAACCAGAAATTCATGTAAAAATTTTTTGAAGACTTATATTTCAGTAGAGGGTTTCTTAATGACCCTAAATGTCCAAGCAAATAAAGATCTTGTCTGTGTTAAACTCCTAGAGATAGGTGCTTTGTAGCTTGGTCTGCTAAGGATAATGGGTCTTACATCCACACAACATACCTGTGTTTATGCATGTGGAGGTCTCCAACTGTCTGACTCAGAAAAAAGAGAAAAGAAAAAAAAAAGGCAACAACAAAAAACCCCCAGCGATGTTGGGTTCTCAAAGCTGTTCTGTTCCTAGGCTACCAAAAAAGATAAAGACATGAGTAATGCACCAACAGAGAGGGGAAAGCAGAAATTATAAGCACAGCTCCTCAGAGATTCCACAAAGGAAAGAGATACTATGAAAATCCCAGCTCCACAGAGGCTTCAGATGGATATTGCACCTCATACACACAAGACGCAACAGCAAGATGTAAGACCATCTTCCTTTTTTGTTATAGTGCTTATGATTTACCTGTTCAGACAAGAGTAGTAAGTGCCTTGAGGTCAATTTGGGTCAAAGTTTTGTTCTAGATATTGCTGTCCCACTGAAAGAACCTGTTAGCTGGGAATCAACAAATCATATCTTGTCTCCAAACACATAAGGTATCCCAAAAGAAGTTGCCGACCACCTCTAAGACACCATTTATAGACACAGGGGAGCACTTTTACTACAGAAACTGAGCTCTGATCTTGGAAGGAAAGGCTGACATAAGGGACAAGACATGTCTTAACATAAATACATAATACAGTTACCAGGTATCATTCTGAAATGGAGATGTAAGTAGTTTTCCAACATAACTTCCAAATTAAAAACCAAAACCAAACAAACAGGAAAAAAAAAACAACAAAGAAAAAACAATCAACCAACCAACCAAAACTTTATGTCTAAGACCACATTCAGTTTGGGGAAAATTGTTTTTATTGGTAGAGCAAGTTTTCCCGTAACATAAGATAAATACCACAAAAACTGGTTAAAGTGTGCTGAGAACTACAGGAGGGAGATACTGTTTTAAAGACAGAAAGACCTACTAGGTTTTGAGTGTGCTTACAAGCTGCGTTGGGGAAATAACCAGGTTACCTGGGAGCGTTAGCAAAAGATTGTCAAGCTTCACGTGAGAATACGTGGTTATAGCTGAAAATACTGCTTTTTCCTCTGTTGCGCATCTTTGAGCAAGGTTCAATTCACATTTAAGCACCAGCTGGACACGTGAAAATGGAGGAAAGCCACTTGTATCAGCAGAGTCACCGTCAAGATTTTTCTGCTGATTTCTGGATTCAAAACCATCAAAGGAGCAAGCACCCTGTCTTAAAGGTGTGATAAGCCTTATTTATCTGCAGTGGAAAGACAGCTGATTCCTTTGCTTTCCAAGATGCAGCCATTCACATTCCCTTTTGGTGTTAATGAGGGTAGTTTTCCTGGACTCTACATTTTGTGTTTGGTTGTTGGCTGCCTTATTGATAGTTGTTCTGATCATCATTTTACTGAGAGAAATTCAGGCAGAATTCCTCTGGAAGCTTGTGATAGGAAGCAAGGAAGGGATACAACCATAGCCTGATGGAGACACCACTGGTTTGGGGCATGTCAGCACCCTGAAATGGACCATTATGCTGGAGTTGTACTGCAAGGGCTGTTCCCTTCTGCAGATTCTGCCTGGCATCAGACAGAGTGCATACGGGGTGGGACAGAGACATGACAAGATATTTACTCGGTCCACAAAGCAGAATAGTCCTGCCCTCACCACATTAGCATCCTTCTACTCCTTCCAGGTCCAATGTTAGTGAAGATCAGCTCTCTCTGCAGTTTTCCTGAGGTGAACATGTATGATGTTAGGCAGTTCCTTATTCTTATATTTCTAGGCTAATATGGCTGTGTATTCTGTGAGAAAATATGTACACTCCCTGAGGTGTATACAGAATCTGAGATTATGCTACCACAGCGAAAAACTTATTTATACACCTATATTAAGCAATAAACAAGGAATGCTGTTTAAACTAACAATTTGGTTAATGAAAACTGAAAACAACAAATTTTATATTAAAAAAATGTGTATACACTGTACAGTTGCAATAGACACTTCTTGCATTAGAATTTACTGAATCATCTGCACATCTCTATTAATAAAATTCATGTAAACCACTCTATTATCTGCCTTAAAAGTACTGCAGCTGGAAAATCTGCTTGCTTGAATGCAGGTCAATGCTTCCAGCTGCTCAGGTTACCTCAGAGATACCCATCTAGTACCAGACCCTTCATTCCTGTACCCTGAGGTCCAGACTGGATTTATTCCCTACAAAATTAAGCTAAACCCTTGGCAAACGTGTGTGTCTTGCCTCAAGAACAACATTCTGTATCAAGTAAGCCAAATAATATAAAACCTGACACAATTACAGCTTATTAAATATGTATTTACCAGTCCTCATATTGGTAGTGACGTGCGGAATAGTAACTTTACAACCTTGGAGGGTTATAAAGGAGGTATGTTTATTCAGCGCCGGGCGCACAT
>JAVJGI010000062.1:51446263-51457284 GCA_035590275.1 Ibycter americanus
TCTATGCTAATCACAATGGTTATCCTACAAGATTCATTTAAATGCTCACCCTACAAAACTTATTTAACTCTTACCTACCTCATCCCCTTCTATCAATCCCCCCTTTTCTATAAGATTAATAAATTCTTTTACTACTGATTAATACGAGGATTCCCGTTTCAATAGGTCAAAGAGATATTTTCACTGTAGCTATGTCAGAGCAGTCAGGCTAAGGCAGCTGGGGTAGTATCTATAGATCCCAGGCAGGTATATAGGTAGAGTAGATAAACAGTATAGCTCAATACCATACGTTTCTAAGATGACTAGCAGTTGTGGGGAAGAGACCTGGTTTTCTTCTGGGGATTCAGTGAAAGGAACTTCATAAGATCTTTATGAAATGTTAAACTTTTACCCAGTGAGAACCATGCTCCTCCAACTACACGTCTAAAATCACTAGTCACATCTTAAAATCTTAGTCAATCTTTTTTTCCTTTCTATACATATTAGCACATATATTACTTGCCATTGACAAGACATTTGAACATAAATAGTCACTGAATTTCTAAGAAGACATGCTTTAAACATAGCAATGTAATGGACAAGCAGAGTAACCACCTGCCATGTCACATGTAAATTTGGAAATACTATACAATGCTTGAGATTTCTTTGATATATACGTACATTATGTAATTTTGTTGTATACTTAACAGAACAACCATTGCATAAAACCTAAATAGATCACATTACGGGACAGGCACATTAAAGCTAAAGCTGAGCCCAGAAGTGGGAATTACAAACATCTAAGTTTTGTTCTCTTTTGTTGATCCTAAGGGAAGATGCCCCAAATCAGCTTTTCCAACTGACTCACACCCATCACTTCAGAGTTACACAACACAGAAGACCTTGTATGTATGGAGAACTTCCATTTGGAGGTGAAAATGGTTTGACATGGCATAAAGACACACAGGTTTTATGAAACAAGCTCCAAACTGAGGCAGCCAAAATGAAAAGCTTAGTCTGAAGATTTCTTTATTCTTACCTCAAAGGTAAGGATAATGATTGATCCATCTGGCAAGAGGTTTTTTTATGGAGTAATTAGTGTTTGAAAGGACTGCTGAATATGAAAAAAACCCAATGTAAAATGGTATGTGTCATTATTAAAAGAAAATCAGTTGTAGCTCTAGAGCTCTCTGAAAGCTTTAATCGTTATTGTTGAACTCAAGCACATATCCACAGTCAGTCATTATCTTTAAGAGAATGCCACCTTTAAAGGGAAAAGTACGGATTTTAAACACCACTTTACACATTAGTGTTTCAATAAAAGTTAAGAGGCCTCACTATATAATAAATCCTGAACACAAGAATAGATAACAATTCTAATATTAATATTACTAATGATCACTGATGACAAATGATATGCAGCTTATTATTTCAAGTAATTGTCCATGACGACTTCACCAAATTTTTAGAGAAATATGTTTGACTCTGCTTGTATCTCTTTCCACTCCTGCTGATCTGGCATAAACATTAATGGAGAGTAAATGTTAAACTCCTTACAAAGAGTCACAGAAACAGAATGTGAAGGACCTAATTCTCTGGTGGTGCAACTGTGGAATTTTGCCAGCACAAAAATTTGGCTCTACACGCTCACATACAAGCAGTTGGCTGCCAGTTTTTGTGCGTACAGCCAAATGCAGAACAGAAACAATAACACGTAACTTAGCTAGGCTCTCACAAGTAACCAACACGTTCTGATTACAAATAGCAAATAGTCACACAGGCACATGATTAATGCAGAGTAAAATTCAGCCACATTCCAAAAATACCTTTGTGAAACAAAGGCATTAATGGAAATCTATCTAAAGAGGCTAAATTTGTCAGATTAATTATTCATTGTGCGGTAGTCCTTTATGTGTAGTGCTGGGGTTAGCAATAAAGCAAGGAAGAGTTACAGTATACAACAGCAATGCAGAGCAGTTCTTCAGCAAAACAAGCAAATAGAACAGTAAGGTAAACAAAGAGAACAATGAAAAAGCAGGGTGCCACTGAAGATGTAAGCAGTATTTAGTCCAAATTCAGCAGGATCTAGAAAGCAAGGCATCTTCTGTAACCAAAAAGTAGCTGAGAATATGATACAGTTGTGGAACTCTGTATTCATGGAGAACTTTAGTATCTTTTTTAAAGCAGGAATAAAAAGGTATTTCAAGCATACTCTGGACCTGTACAAAATTCAGTTAGTAGTCTCTGTCATAGCTAGAGAACTATTGGGAAACAAACCATTAAAAATCCCACAGGGCAGCATTGCTAGACATCAAAACAAATTTACGTTACAGTGAGAGAGTGAAACAGCTGTACAAGAGACACCTGGTCATTCCTCTTGTGTCACAGCTGGAAAGCCACAGATGCATTGGGCTGCCTTGCTGAGAGGATTAATGTGTCTTTGCAGGATGACTTTTGGTCCTGGGTGTTCTGCCTTTTCTGTTTTCGACTAATGAACTGGGGTTGGATGAGCCACTGAGCCTACGCTGATGATATTAATACATCAGAGATACAAAGCTGAAACTCTCTGCACCAATTTGGGGTTCAGATGTGGTTTTGTTAATATTCAGCCACCTAAATTTGTCTCCTGCTGGTGATCTCCTCTGTTTCCACAGGCAACCACCTCACATTACTGTCATAAGCAAGGTGAATTAGCATGTCTGTCTGGAATTTGTACGCACAAAGAGATCCCATCTACCTTTAAAAGCCACAGAGAAAGGAACCTTTTAAAACCATTTTCCTTTTGGGAGACCACTTGTTTGGCCCTTGTTTTCCATGAGCACTCCTCTTTCACATACAGTTTGCAGACCTTTCAAGACACCACAGATTCAGGAAGGTCTTCCAGGCTGAGGTCTCTGAGGTTATGGAATAGCATAGCCTGGATATCTCTGCAGACTAAACTTTCTATTCCTAATTTTTAAAAACTATTTGTCATCTCTTCTTTCCTCCTGTCTTGTATTTTCTGGAAAAGGACACTTTCCTGTTTTTACACATGTATTATTATTTCATCAACATAAGAGCAGAACGCCACGGTTGAGATTAGGCTGGTTTACTGTATTTTACAGTTAGTAAATTCTGAACAGAAAAGCTAATAAATTAGCAAGGGTACACTGTACCAGCTAGAGCTGTCTGAGACTGAGCTGAGACACAGAAACTTTTCCTGGAGCAACTCAGTCATACCGAGCCAAGCAACCTTTGTTCACTGACAGCTGACGGTTATTCTATTTTTCCCGAAGACACTCATTTGTTGATACATAATGCAATGGAACCAAGGCTCACTGTGTTCTTGGCTTCCTGCACAAAACATCTGTTCCTCCAGGAGCAAAGGGAACAATGTCTTATGACCTCCTTCAATTGTACTAATTTAAGAAGAAATACAATCCATATTTCCATATTTAATCTACACTTTCTGATTACCTGATCATCTACCAAAGGTATTTATATGTTATGAGATCAGTAAGAAGGTTTTGGAAATATTGCTTCCAGAAGTGACTTTTCAGCTTTTCTTCTCTTGTCAAATTGCACATTACTCCTAGCGATGAATAATAGGCTATATTGCTGCTCAACATGTATGACAGGAGAAGGTAGTGATCAGTAATGATGAATTTGGATCATTTTGATAGACCAAACTGAATTCCTTAGGCTTTGTAAACAATAGGCTTTTGTGCAGCCAGTGTCATATATATGAAAGCAGGAAAGGAAATCCTACTTTAAAGGGTATCCATTCCTACAGACCAGAGACATTCAAATCAAAGCTTCTGCTACAAAGCAAATGTGACCTTCCATTGTTAGACAGTGTACTTACTTCTTTCATTTACTTTTGTAAATGAAATTAGTGAGACTATTATTAGAAACATTTAAGCAGCTGCTGCACATTTGAACAATTTGAAGATTCATTTCAAAACAGAAATTGGAACAAAAAGCAGAAAGTACAAATAAGCTCAGAACAAATATGACATAAAACTCAACAGAATTTGGCAAAAAATATAGAACACCAATAAAACGTAACTTCAAGGGTAAAAATTAGACAAATCAATCTGTTCTATTTGCTCCCCAAAAAGGTTTACCTCAAGAGAGGTTTTACACTAAGGAGTTCTCTCATGTGAAATAAAAAGGCACAATGAGATCAGGTTTTCATTGCTGCACACAATCAGACTGAGTGGAAAGAGATGTATTTTGCCACCTGGAAGATAATTAAATTCTGTCATAACCTATAAGGATGTGATGGAGTCCCTATCATTTTAAATCAGGACTGCATAACTGGATAAAAATATTCTATTCTCAAGTTATAGACATGGTTCAAAAATTAGCAGTAAAGTTGCCCACCTGATATTGTACTAAAAATGAGACTGATTTCACTAATGGAGTTCTCAGGCATTTATATCTATAAAAGTAAGTAGAAATTACTATGCGTTTCATCCTATACCAAATTATAAGCTATACCAGCTTCATACGATATACATGTAGCAAAATACTCATTGATAACTTTAGCAATGTTAGCCTATATTTAGAGATGTGCAAGCAGTCTCATACGCTGTTTCATAGGTGGTAGCACAATCCATATTTATTTTCTGTATAAGCAAGAGGTCATGCTATAGAATTTACTATTTTGAAGATCAGCTATTTGAATTACCTTACACACAGACATACATCTAGTGTCTCTTAAAAGGCATCCTTCTTATGTGTTTTAAAACATGTTTTCTGAAGTTTTCAGTGAATGTGACTAGGAACTCTCCTGATCGTTCAAGACTGTTTAGGTCTTAGAAATTAATTATTCTTGCAGTCATAAAGTGTCCTTTAGTCCTGTATTTCCGAATTTTCTCTCTCTAGCTTTCACAGCTTTCCATAAGATATTGAAATGACTTACTATACCTTCAACTTAAAAGATTAATGTAGTACAGCTGTTACGGCTGTGACAGTCTGAGGATACAGGCAAGGAGGAGTTTGTCCAGAGAGTCAATATGCCCATTGGATCACTGACATTTCTGGGAAAAACAACAAGGTAAATTTGGGGCCAAATGTTATTACTTAGAATTTTCAACACACAGTTTTCATCTTTCTGTTCTATATGGAAGCTTGAATTATTTCACATCCTTGACTAAATTTTTGTGTAGGTCAATCCATTCCCATCTACTATATTCTTCATTCTGTTCTTTAGGTATGCTTCATCCCTAGTAAAAAATTATGTAAAAGTCTGAGATAATTTTATACGGCATATCTAAAATGTTATGTGGTGATTTTGTTCACTGCTCATTCTCAAGCAAGGAACAGAGTTATATCTTACAGAAAGTAAAGAAATATAATAAAGGTAATAGATACAAGATAAAAGAAACAAAGAATAAAAATGTAGCTTGGGCATTCATGATGGAAAAATAAATATGCAAGGATTTAACTTCATTCCCCAAACTGTAGAATACATATATATATATATATATGTATATATACATACACACACACTCCCCATATAATTCCATATTAAAAAAAAGAATAAAAATAGACTTAATAACTTAGAAGCTGATACATATCTGCATTGGGTTTAAACTAGCATTGTGGTTAAACTGATTTAGAACTGTGTGCAATATTCATAGTTCACAGCTCTAAGCTTCATTGCTGGCTTATTTGGTACACTGCCTGGGTTCTTTCCTCTTTTGTGGAAATGGGACACCAAGACCCAGATACCTTTATGTCCTGAGTCAGAGCCAAAATTTAAACATAAGTTTCCACTGATATCCATCCTTTGAGGAACACAGTTGCACAGGTAATCTCAAAGAGGTAGAACAGAGTTTGTACAGCAGTAGAAACATATAGATTCACAAGTGTTGTGCAGCTAAAGCTTATCACATTTTACTTGAACTAGACCATGAAATACAGGGCAGGATTCAATTACCTAAATAAATGTTTGTGCCATTTGAAATATCCTTGCACATCCTATGATATGTCTAGTTGCTGTTCCAGAGAAAAAAAGGAACATGATAGTGCCCTTTAGGTCCTGTGTCATACATGCCAGTCCCGTGCAGATGTCTCTCATAAACCAGCATTACTGGAATGGCACTAATTCTCTGTATTGAGGAAGCTGAATTTGAGCTGATGGAGAACAAAGAAAAACAAGAAATGCACTCAATATCCCCATTTCTTCCATGTCTTCCAGAATTATAACTAGGTCATAAGTCAGACTTGTCCAGGGATTCGTGATCCTACACACGGGTTTCTTTTGAAAAGAGGGGTCTATCTACCTACAATGTCTCCAAATAGTTTGCTCCTTCCTTGCCTGGTCATACAATTGAAAAGGTTACCTTTAGTATAAAATAAAACCAAAACCAATCAAACAAAAAAAAATCAACCAAATGAGTGAAAAATGCACCCTACCAAAAAGCAAAAACAGCCCAAACCCAAATACCCTCACAAAACCTCTCCTCCCCTTTCCTCTCCTGCCACATTTTATTTTAATATTTCTGATGCTAGATTCTTCCTTCTAGACTCACCAAACCTCAGAGAATTCCCTGTCAGAAGGTCCCAAATGAGCATCATTAGGACATCAAAGTTTTCGAACAGTTGATCTGTTGCTTAGTTACCGACTCCCTGGAGTTATGACTTGACAAACTGCTTTGTCCTGAACAGAAGTCGACATTTTGTCCAAAGGGGCTTCCACCTGAAAAGAGGAACATCAGGATTTAACAACTCACCGATGTCACCTTGGATTACCCTCCGTTGAAACTGCAGCATAGAAAATACTGAAAAAAGGAGGTAAAAAGACAATAGAGACAGTGGTCTCACACAAAATGGATTTTACAGTCTTACCGTATAGACTCTGGAGCACCTCCAATATCAAACAGAAATCAAAAGTTCTGCACAGACAGGTTCATTGTGTCATATCACAGTTGGATATGGAAATTAAAACTCAGCCTTCTGAAACTCCAAATGTGAAGGACAACCAAGTTAAAAGTTCTGGCACAGGCTTATCTTAAATTTAATAGAGAGCTGTTTAATTTAAGATGTTACCATTAAAAAATATCTGGATAGCACCCAAGACATTATAAAGCTATGATTTTCTAAATATTCATCACTTTGTACATTCTCTAAAACCATCTTTCCCATGCAAATAATTAGGCATTTAATTTTTAAAAAAATGTGTATTGGGAATTAGCAAAAAGTCAATTAACTGTTCCAAATTCTGAGTGCAAATATGGAAAAGAAAGTACCTAGTACAAAGGGGTCATGTAATTTTTTCTACAGAAAGTTTGGAGTGGGCCAAAGGATTTTCATGTCAGTATCACCCTTTACATCCTGCTCAATCTTCACCTTGCAAGAAAGTAATGCATTTTATTATTTTTCAAAATGAAAGCCTATTTTTTCTGCAAGCAATTCTTGATCAATAACAAATTCCCCACATAGTTTTATTTGAGTACATTTGATATCTGGGCATTCATCATTCTTTTAAGACTGAAATAGATAAAATTTAAAATCAAATTAAATGTCTCCTCCCAGCTGTTTTTCATAAAAAACCCCAGTTTAATTCATCAGGATAATCACCAAGGAAAAACCTACACTTTCAATGCATATGAACATGGACCACAACAGAATGCATTATATATTCATGTTATGCATCCATATTTGGACTATAAAAGAAAAAACATAATAAATATTGTATACTGACACAGATGTACATATACATACATATACACATACACTTGCATGAAATATTCTAGCACAACAGATTTGTCTATGTCCTAAAAGAGTAATTCTCAGAGAACCCCAGAATTAAAAAAAAAACCACCAGTTTCTCCCTTTCGTCTTATTCTCATCACCTGGTGATGGCTGAATAATTGCTCCTTGTTGTCTTTCTAGTCCTTCACACAAGCCCAGAGTATCCTAAAAATATATGCCACCATTTCCCAATCTTGGGTCACTGTTAAAAAAACATGCAAACAACCAAAAAAACACCCCACCAGAAGCATTTATTTGACTTCAAAATTCATAAAGGCCTTTTTTGCAGTCCCTGTAGGATGCATAGGGCTCATATGTTTTCCTACTTAAGAAACAGTGTCCTTTTGCAGAAACAATGACCTCTTTTGCAGGACTAAATAAAGATCTATGTCTGAACTAGAAATCAGAGGCTTAGAGTGAAACTAACAACAGAACTTTAATAAATACTGAAATACTCTCAATTTTATTCATATGAAATCTGTCACATGACAATTCTATAAAACTGGTAGTGTTCTTTTGAAATCCGTCAGGTTCGATGAAACTGTCCGGAGGCTGCACTTGTAGGGCCTTAGACTTCACGGCAAGAAACCAACATTTGCTTGACAAAAACCAGTTTTATTACCATGGAGGAGAAGATGATGCATTGCACAGCTCCTCATTCAGCAGTCAGTGTCTTCTGAAAGCCTCTCTAGTCTATGGCACTGCAGTGGAGAAGTGTGAATAGAGTCCTATTTGCAGTTTGACTCGCAGTTGAGCTGGCATTTGGCAGTAGTTAACTCAGGTATGGGGCCACTCAGGGCTGGCTGGCCTTGCCAAGAGTGACACTCAGCCTCAAGCTGTTGCTACAGATAGGCAGACGCATGTCTTGGGGATCGCAAACCTTTGGAGAGCATGGTGGCACAGGATGTCATTTGCAGAGGGAGCTTGGCTGGTGGAACAATATTCATGGACTGCCGTGGAGCCACTCCTCAGCAGGAGGGAAGGATATTCCAGCCCAGAACAATGCTCCAGTTGCAGAGCCGAGGTAGCCCTGATGGGCCGGGGCAAGCCTCCAAGGCCACATTCTCATGCAGATTTGGGCCTGTCAGTGTGCAGTGAACCTGAAATCGGTACAAGGAGAGCAAATGTGGGCCCCTTTCAGAACAACTAGCCTCGCTCATTCAGCTGTTTGGAGAAACTAACTCTGAACTTTGATCATATTTCTTGGGGAAGAAAAACTGATTAACAGTCCCCCCCGCTGGGGTAAGAAACCAAATATGTGCGGTACAGCCTCAGAGAGCAGCACAGCCCACGCCATACAGCCTTGCATGTGTTACCTGCGTGAAGGCTCTCTGTGAAAGCACAGCTGCACGTTTCAAAACTATCTGCTTTGCAGAGAAGGAAAGTTTTAACAAGTGCCTATTGTAGAAGCAAAGTACTGCAAGGAGGTAGATCCATAGGATTACAACTGAAATATTCAGCAAAAAGTGTTGTAGGGATGAGCCAGTGGCTCCCGCATTCCCACTGTGGTTTTGGTAAATTGGAGGTGCTATTCCCTGGGGAGGAGCGGGAAGCAGAAACACGACATTTTGGATAAAGACCTCCATGAGAGTAGCAGTGCATGCATCATAGTGTATCTCCTCACTCAGAGCTGGCAACCTTTACACAGTTTGTTGGAGTAATTCAGCAAGGTTTGGGTTGGTGAAGATTCCAGAAATAAAAAGGAATATCACTGGGAGAAAAATCCTATCTTGAACATATCTTTGCAGCAGACTCTTCTGCACAGTATTTTCAAAACCTGCACAATTGGATATGGTTCATGGAGCTGGACATGGTTCATTAGACAAGTGTTCATAATGGCCTCCTGTTACATCTGCTGAAAGTAAAATGCTTTGATCTTGCATCCAGGAGCAGATTTTGAGACTGCCTACAATATCATGCATGCTGGTGGTAATTTACCCTTAATTTTCCCATTCAGTTTGCATTGCAAAGCAGCAGGGAGATTGGCTTAACTCTAAATGCTGTAGTGTCAAAAGAATCAGCAGGAGCCACTGCCAGCATTCATGTGGATTTCTTCAGATTTGAAACAGAAAGATCCTGTGTTTGTTTAATATGCCACAGACAAGCAGACATTCAAAGACTCTACCAGCTTCCTGAACTTTTATGAAACTCTTGGACATTTATTAAAATCAATTAATTAATTTACTGACCTTCAGCACTCATCTATATATGTCTTTATCTACTAACACAAATTCCATATTAATTAAACACTATATTAGTTCATTATCACTCCCATCAGTATATTACTAATATGTATTGACAAGCCACTTCATTTTTGGTTCTTAGTGAAGCTTCTGGTATATGGCCAATGTTCTATTGTTTAGGACTGTTTTTATTTTTATTTTCCTATTTTTTAATGATATCAATTCAGTTTGTTGGAAAAAAAACCCACTTTTTTTTCTTTTTCTTTTATTTGTTTCCAAATTCCCACATTAGTCTGGAATCAGAAAACCCTGGAGGGTTTTTGTTGTTGCTGTTATAAAGCAGATTGTTGCATGCACCTGGTGTATTTATGTTCAAAATGGGAAACAAACTAAGCATTGGTCTAAAAGGTCTTGAGATACAGTGAATCTGATTCAATAAATTCCTTTGATAAACAAATGCAGCCCAAAAACCATTAACTGAGCCAGAAGATTTTTCTGCTTGGGAACAGACATTACCAAGGTGTAATTTTAAACCCAAATATATGGCACTTCTGTTGCTTTTTTCATCAGAAAGAGGATTTCACTCTCTTATCATGGCATCCAAAATCTCCCTGTCATACAGACCCTCAAACTTGATCTCAGCCACAGGCTGCTGCTTCTGCTCCACAGCAACAGGTTCTCTCAACAGCCCCCTGCGGTGGGTTTTCTCTCAACAGCCCCCTGTGGTGGGTTGACCCTGGCTGGATGCCAGGTGCCACCAAAGCCGCTCTGTCACTCCCCTCCTCAGCTGGGCAGGGGAGAGAACATGTAATGAAAGGCTCATGGATTGGGATAAGGGCAGGGAGAGATCACTCAGCAATTACTGTCATAGGCAAAACAAGCTCAACTTGGGGCAATTAGTTTAATTGATTACCAATCAAATCAGAGCAGGGTAACGAAAAATACAACCAAAACTTATAAACACCTTCCCCCCATACCTCCCTTCTTCCCAGGCTTAATTTCACTCCCGATTTTCTCTCCCCCCTCCCCACCAGCGGCACAGGGACACGGGGAATGGGGCTGGGGTCAGTCCATCACACGCTGTCTCTGCCGCTCCTTCCCCCTCAGCGGGAGGCT
>JAVJGI010000062.1:51457685-51604582 GCA_035590275.1 Ibycter americanus
GGGAACCCCTGCTCCGGCGCCTGGAGCCCCCCCTGCCCCTCCTTCTGCACCGGCCTGGCTGTCTGCAGGGCTGTTGCTCTCACGTGTTCTCACTCCTCTCTTTGGCTGCAACTGCTGTTGCCCATGTTTTTTCCCCTTTCTTAAATATGCTATCCTAGAGGCACTATCACCATCACTGATGGGCTCGGAGTTGGCCAGCGTTGGGTCTATCTTGGAGCCGGCCGGCATTGGCTCCATTGGATATGGTGGAAGTTTCTAGCAGCTTCTCACAGAAGCCACCCATGTAGATGCCCGCTACCAAAATTTTGCCATGTGAACCAAATACACCCTCTCTCAGCAGTCTGCAGAGAGAATTCAGCTGGACTTTTCCTCCTCACTAGAATGAACTGTGAATGATTTAGGTATACAGAAATGTGACAGCCACTTAAAAATACATGCAATCAAAATCCACCTCAACAGTAAATTATTAGCTAGAACCTGCTCCACAGTGAAGGGTAGGTGGCAGAGTTAGTTTTAATAAATGAGTAAAAGCTCTATTCTGTAAAATACACCTTTGAAGTGCAAGTACAGGAACACAGATAATAAACCTAAAGTATTCTTTTGAATTTTTCATGGTGGTTTGATTAAAAATAAATTGAAATAAAAAGAATAACAAAATCTTTAAAAAAAACCCCTTCTGGTATTTTTTCACTGGATTGTCTTAATTTCCTATGCAACCCCTTGGTAAAAATCTGTAACAGTCTAAGACCTGTATTTTGAGTACAGTACTGCTCTTCATAAACTGATTATTAGATCATCAATTATATCCCACAATTTTATGTCTATGTATATTATGTCTTGTTATTTGTATGAAGAAAAAAAAAAGGGCCACCTATATTAATGCATCACATTTTAATGGGGTAAAAAAACTACTTAATGACAAACATCCTTATTTCTGAGATGTACTATACAAATGCAAAATGTGGAAGTTTAATAATATTTTAAAATAAAATCCAGGATCTGTGTAACATCAGCCAGCACATGACCAATGTAATTTGTTTCACAACTGCTAGAAGGTATTCACAAACTACAATGATGAATAGAAGCTATGAACTTGTGGGAATAAGATATCAGGAGCCCAAATCTTACTTCTAAATGCTTTTAAATCCCCCCTGAGGTTATGAGCTCTTAGGGTACAAACAGCTATTGTTGGATGCATCTCACTTCGTATAGACATCTAAAAGTTAGTAGCCTGCATCTAAGCTAGTTCTCCAAGGATATCTTCAGCAAATTGCTCCTTTCCTGGGCAGAAACTTGCATTTCCAAAAAGCAGTTGCTCTCATACAAAGATAGATATTAAAGACTGGTGAGATGCCTTGTCATCTCTAAGCATCCCTCCATAGTCTGTGAAGGGTCAATATCTTAAACTTTGAGTATTTATTTTTCAACAAAGTGAGATGAATTCCTCTGTCACTGAACATGCAATACTACTTAAAAAGACTTTAGGCGTGAGCTTAGGCAATATCACAGCAAATGTACAATTACACTGGAAAGGAATACATTGACCTTAAGGTGATTCTTGTCAAAATATTATTCTTTTCCAACCCAAAATGTTTTGCAGAACTGTATCATGTTTCTACTTCTTACTAATTATGTAGTTCTTATTATATGCTATATAAGGATACAGTTAGCTGCTTACCAGTGGCTCATTTTCAAACGACCACCTCTCCTGTAGCTTAATCAACAAGGTCTGATCCTTCCCAATGTAAGGGAATAAAATAATACCTCTGGAGACTTGAATCACTGTCTAGAAATGTCATGTCTTTTCATTGGCTGCTGACAAAGGTGGATGAGGCAGAAAGCTGGCAGGCATCTAGGTTCCTAATTGGATTCAGTGAAATGTTGGAACTTGGATGGAATGGGTCCAGGTAGAGCATCCACCTCAGGAATCAGAAAAGAAAAACAAACCCAGCTACCAAAGTATATAGGATAGTAAGGTGGTTAAATGAGACTTCCATAAACCAGGTCTTTAAAAGATGATGCTACCACTAAACTGCAGTGCAAGTCATGAAAATTGAACTAAGTTTCTGCTACTGTCTTGGATTTTGTTGAAAAAGTCCACTGCTGTTTCTGCTTCCCTGAGTTTTTGTACAAGTTATGGAACTTGGTGTCTGCTCCACAAAGGATGTGAATCTATGACAGGTTTCAGTTTGGGACTTGACTTCTGACAAAAAATCTTAACTGGGTGATCAGCAGTGTTAAGTCAAGATAACTTCCTAAATGCATGGGGTGCGTGACTCTGCAGATGTGATGTGTTGACAACAGTGCTGATGAGGTCAATGTTAAGCCTATCCGCTTGAGAATAAGATGGATGGAGCTAGAGCCTGTACCTGTATTTGGCAGCTGTGAAAGACTGCCAGTCTTACAGTGAAATGAGAGGTGATATGTAATCAAAAACATTTCAGACACACTAAGATTACAGCTATGTGATTGTAAAACCATAAAGCAATGAAAAGAGCAATCAGGTGTGGGTATAATTCTTGAAAATACTTCTAACTCTTCTATTAAAACTAAATATCATGTTTTCCTCCACTAAATTTAACTTATTAATAAAACTAAAATTGAGAAAAAAATTTTGCAGAAATATAATTCAGAAGTTTGTGTGACTTCTGACAGAAAAAAAATAGTATAGTTCTGCAATTTTGCAACTCAAATGCTGTATCATTGTGATATAAAGCTCACAGACAGGCTGCACAGAGAATATTTCTTAATAGATATTTTTAATGGATAAAACACAGCACTCAGTAGAAGTGTTAAAGATTAACCTACTTTTAAAATAATTATTTCAATTTTAATAAGCAAGTTTCTACCAGTGTCCCAGTTCTACTCTGCCTCTTTATTTTGGCTGGATCACCAGGTAATGTTTGAGATTTTTGAAAAGGTATATTCCTGAAGAAGCTATAGCTGATCATTTTAAGAAGCTAAGTTAAATGGGATAAGCTGGTTGCTTCATTCCTATACACCTGCAGAAACCTAATGACATTGATAAAGATATTCCTTTATCCAACTTATAGCCACACATTTCTTTAAACAAGTACTAACCATATTTCAAAAGACCTGAAGAAGTTCAATTCCTCATTCTTACCACCATTATTTACTGGTCACAATAACAGCAACAGAAACACGTGTTGAGTTTTTAAAGGCTAACTAGAACAGAGCTATGCTTATGAGCAGTGTTACATTTGCAAGGGTTAGTCAGAAAAGACAACATAGAAGAGCTCACCATGTAATTTACACATCTGGGTATATTTTTGGACAGTGAACTCTTAGACTGGTTTATCTTGATTTCTCATTCAGAATTCCTTATGCTAGTTCTGAGAGAAGAGGAGGCAAACACGTCTTTCTTGAAACTGATAAATGGAAAGGTTAACATTTTCTAGTGTCTAGATTTTTTAAGAAAAAAATACAAAGATTTTGAGAGTAACTCATGGTTTTGTATGCCCGGTAAAATCTTTACTTAATAGCAATGACAATCTGGCAGATTAGCTTCAGTTCTTTGACCTGTCAGGATTTTAATCCATATGCAAATTACACTGGAATTAACTCAGGGAAATTGCATCATTTTCAATGCTATAATGAGAGCAAATTCAAATCCATCATTCCAAACTGCTGTATATGTAACTTTCAATGTCCTATCATTTGTTTTCCAACAAGGAGAAAGTCCATACTCCATGCATATTTCCACATGTGAAATAAGCTTTGAGCATTAAAGTGTAGTATTTGTATGTTCAGTTTTATTTTCTCTAGCTAGCATTTGACTCAAATTTACATCTTTCACAGCATTATAAATACAAGAGCACAAGTCAATAGAAAATGGGAAGCATGCCTCTTTAAAAATTTTTATTTTTATTTTTTTCTTTGTCATTGGTAGAACACTGTCCTACTTTGCCAAGTTTCTGAAATGAACTTTGTCCTGCTGGTTCACTGCATGTTCCCAAATGAATAGTGTTACAGGGTAAAAATGGAATTCCTGAATATGCCACAATGCAGAAGAATACATCTCCTTTTTAAGTTCTTGTAATGAATTTTCTAAAAATAAAAGACAATGAACACAGTTTTCTGAACAGTGAGAGATCTGTATCGGAACTACAATTTGAGCTATTGTAGGTTTTTGTCACATTTTCCTGAGGTTTGTTACTTTTTAAACTGATTTGCATGTAGCATGAAAGTTACCCAGCTGTTCAGATGAATACATTACTTTTGGCTTTCAAACATAAAAAAAGGAAGCAAGACTATGCTCTCTGTGTGTGGAGAAAAAGAAAGGGGGAATAGACTAGATTATATATTATGCATTATAAATAAAGGAAATATATTCATATAGGGAAAACCAAAAAAAAAAAGGGGGGGGGGAGGGGGGATACATATGGCATATGAATAAGTAGTAAAAGCCTTTCTATATTGTGGAACTTTGGGAAAGATTAATAAACCCTGGGAAATGGGAAAGTACACTCTAGGAAATTAATAAAGACAGCTTCAACAGTTTTGAAAGCTGACGTTGGCTAAAAGAAGACAGAAGATTAAGATGAAGGTCTCCTAACATGTATTGAACGGTTCTTAAGCAGTGTCTAACACCAAATTAGGAAGCAGAAACAACATCATAGAGCATTATCTGTTGCATTGTTTCTCTGAAATTCATGCATATTTTTTCTAATCTGTTCCCAGAACTTACAAACTCCTTGTACTGCATTCTAAAAACCTCCTGAGAAAAGATGGCTTTTAAAATTCAGACTGAATAAGGTTTAGATCGTAACTGATTTTCTAGTTGGAATCAAAGCCTCATATATGTGCCTGTACAAGTCCTACCAAGAGTCAAAGTCCTGTTTAAAACTGATATCTTTGTTGTATCACAGAATGATAGAATAGTTGATATAGGAAGGAACCTATGGAGATTATCTAGTCCAACCTCCTTCTCAAAGGTTCCTCAGGGCCATGTCTATTCAGGTTTTTAATATTTACACAGATGGAGACTCCAAAACCTCTCTGGGAAACCTGAATTTGACCACCCTCTCAGTAAACATTTTCTAATCTGAATCTCAGTAAACATTTTTTCTAATGTTTAAAGGTAAGTTCCTTTATTTCCATTAGCGCCCACTGCCTCTTCTCTTGTCACTGGGCACCACAGAGAAAAGTCTGGCTCTATCTTCTTTACTTCCTCCAGTCAGGTTTATACGCATTGACAAGATCCCCCTGAGCCTTTTCTTCTTCTGGCTGAACAGTGCCAGCATTGCTTTTTGTTTGTGTGACAGATGCTTCAGTACTTTAATTTTTGTGGCCCTTTGCTGGACTCGCTCTGGTACCACCTTGTCTTTCTTGCACTGGGAGCTCAGAACTGGACCCAGCCCTCCAGATACATCTCACCAGTGCTAAGCAGAGGGGAACGATCATTTCTTTTGACCTGCTGGCAATACTCCTCTTAATGAAGCCCTGGAGGCTGTTGACCATCTCTGCTGCAGGGGCACATTGCTGGCTTTTGGTCAACTTGGTGTCCATTCAGACCCCTCGTCTTCTTTCACAAAGCTGGTGTCCAGCCAGATAGCCCTGAGCCTCTAGTGTTGCATGGGATTATTCCTCCTCAAGTGCAGGACTTTGCACTTGCACACTTCATGAATTTCCTTTCTGCCTGTTTTTCCAGACAGTTCAGGTCCCTCTGAATGGCAGTACACCCATTTGACGTATCAGCCACTCCTCCTGGATTTATATTGTCAGCAAACTTGCTGACCCAGGTCACTCGTGAAGATTTTAAATATAATTTCCCCACTATGGACCCCTAGGGTACACCACTAGTGACTGGCCTCCAGATGGACTTTGTGCCATTGATTGAATGCCTTTGAGCCTGACAGTTTAGCGATAGCTTCTTTGTTTAAAAGCCTGATTTATGGAGGTCTCATTTAATCACCTTGTCATCTTATATACTTTGGTGGCTGAGTTGGTTTGATTCAGGCAACTTTCAGTCCATCTCTGTCCACTTATCTAGTCTGTACTTCATCAGTTTGTTTGTGAGAATGTTATGGGAGACAGTGTTGAAAGCCTGCTGAAATGGAGATAGACAATGTTAGTTACTTTCCCCTTGTCCACAGAACTGGTCACTTCTTCATAAAAGGCTGTTGGGTTTGTCAAACATATAAATTCACAAATTCATGCTGACTACTCCCAAATTCCTTTTTGTCCTTCATATGTTTGGAAGTGGCTTACAGGAAGATTTCCTCTCCCACCTTTGCAGGGAATGAGATGATGCTCACCAGCCTGTAGTTCCTCAGACCTTTCAAAGATGGTTGTGATATTGTAATGACACTGGCCAGCTTCATCAGTTCTCATGAGTGCATTCCATTACAGCCCATGGACTCAAGGAAGTCCAGTTTGTTTAAGTGTTCACTGACACGATCCTCCTCCACTGAGAGTAAGTCTTCCTTGCAACAGGCTTCCTCACTGGCCTCAGGGACCTGGAAGTGCTGAAGGCAAGTTTTGCCAGTAAAGACTGAGGTGAGTGAAGTCATTCACTCTTCTCCATGTAATTGTTAGTACAAATATATGATACTTCTGTGGAACCTAGACAAGTTCAAGATTTCTACAGTTAATTTCCATCTGACCCTCCCTTCCTCACCCCCAAGTGAAAAGGGCTGGTTTTCTTCTCTGAAATTATGGGACAGTTAATTCTGTGGTGAATTCATACCTCAGCAGTCCAGATACACCTTTTGTATGACTGACTGACTATCTTTGCTTTTCTTGGTCAGCCGTAATACTCTTTTGGTATGCCTAGGTATAGTGCTTAATATAAGATAATATAAGATAGCCATTAAAGATAGAATAAGTAATGAATATGAGCAGCAGTTTAGTGTTATGTGTCACTATTATAAGCACATTTGATATATTAGCTTTGGTTAGGCTAAGCACAAATTAGAGGAGTCAGGGCCTTCCAAGGGCAAAAGATCAGAAGAAATAGTCCAAGTAGCCAATATAGTTTTTCCCTTATTCAGATGCTGACAAAATCTTAAAATCATAGTCATACCTGGATTAAGATGAGGAACAAGTTCCCATCTGAAGACGTCTGAATTGTTCTTGAAACTTCATTGCTGAACTTCAGTAAAATAAGTAAAGTTCCCACCTTAATAGTAATGTCCTTATTAATGCTTTTTTGAATTTTACCTTTGATATTACATATATGCATTTCACATGTAATAGAAGTTACTTCATTCTGTATTTATGTAATTACATAAAATGATCATTATTTTGTTTTACATATATTGCTTTAGCAAATTATTTGCCATGTATATCTGTTATGCACTGTTTGTCATTCACTTCTTGTTTTAGCTGTTCGAGCACAATATTTTCATCTGTGATCACGAAAGACTTTGGGCTTTTCCACTTACTGTGGTCGGCTCCTTGAATTATTGTGATTAATCACCTCACCTCTGAGGAAGTTAAGGTGAACAGTGAATAATCCAGACCTGTCAACAGGACTTTTTGTTTTCTAATATCCACTTAGGGTCTAAAGCTTCATTTGGGTCTTCACTCATGTGGTTTCAGTTTCACATCTGGTAGGCTTAGCAGAAGAGGCAGCTGGCAATAGTTGTGTCAGTGGGTTATTTGAGCCTTTGACCTCAGATTAATTACCTTCAAAACCTTAATAAAGGAAGAAATGTTATGTAAAAATAGAAATGGGCAAGAATTTTTTTTTTCCAGACCGTCATTTCAAAAGTTTCCTTATTTCTCAGTGGGACAAAGCTGACCTTTTGAAGTTTTCAGTGAAGAAACAATCACAAATCCAAAACAAACAATACTGCAATAGCAACGTACTCAACAGTAGTGTTATGCCTGGTTGGCAGATGAAAACTCGTGTCCTACAAAGCAACGTAGTGACTTTATTGTCAAAAAGCAGGTTATTTTAGAGAGCCTAAAAGAGAAGGAGAAAGGATAGTGGGAATGGGAAAGAACAACTGGATTAAAAAGACCATTTTGCACAGATCTCCAAAAGCACAAATAAAGTTAGGAATTCTAGACAAAGCACAGAAAGAGGTAATAGCGTCATTTTTGTTATGAATATATTGAGTGTAGTTTCTCTGGTTATGCCTAAATGCTCTCAGTAATCTCCAGTCCTCCAGCCAGGGGATCAAGCAGAGGATGCTGTAGTTCTCTGCATACTTAGAGAAACTGGGCTCCAGAGGAACCTACATGGGGAGTGGAAAAGGAAACAAAGATTGGGATGGTATATAACTAGGCACATCAATCCTATATGCAATCAACATGTATCTGGGATGTGAACCCAGATCAAAAAGATTTGCAAGTCTTGTCCAATTTCTGAAAGACATCTCCAAGTTCTACAGTTTAGAGTTAGCCTTTAGAACTAAGAAATGCAGAATTTCCAGGACACGGAAACATATTTGTAAAATATTCAAATATTCTAAAGAATATGGGATTGACTGATAATTTTTCTAGAGTCTTGCAAATATTGTGATAGTAAGCAAATATGCAACTAGGACAAATGTGATAATTAAAAACAGTCACAGTAATGTAAACTCCAGAGATTTCCCCTTTTCCTTCTTTCCCTTCCTTTTTGGAAAAAAAAGCAGGAACAAAGGAGGAATTGGAACTGGTAATCCAGCTGCTCCAAGTGAAGGGAGAAAGGAAGAATTATGGCAGTCATACCTGGTCTAAAAACTAAAATTAAGTTCCTAGTATGGGGGGTGGGGGGTGGGTGGGCAGGATAGGACATCTAATGAGAAAACAAGAGAAAACAGGAGGGAAACCAGTAGATACTCCAATTGCATCTCAGTCCAGAAGAAAGAGAGGACCCCCAGAGGGTGCAGCTTTAATAAGAACAGATGGAGTGTTAGAAGACTCCCCAGTTCAAATGATGCTTTAGTTGCGCATGTGTGGGAAATAGAATAAATAAGAGATAAGAAAGAAAATATTAATTATAAACAATTAAACAGAATTTAAATTAACTTACTAAAGCTAACCTACCCTTGAAAAAAGATGAGGGGATGGACCTTGTAGGAGATACATATTATCTCCCGTGGAAACATTATTGAAGATTCTGTGGGGTTTTTAAGATTACTTTGGTTTTTTTCAAACTAAGTTTACCATTTTGTAATCAAGAATATCATGTTCTATTTTCCTAGAATAACTGTACATCATTTTCTTCATTACCTTTGCCTGGTAATGAGCACTTCAAGGAAGATCTGACAGGAACTGAGCATTTTTTTCCTAACTGAAAGGCAAATGCATGGAGCTATGTTCAGGCATAGTCTTCCCAGAGGCCCCTCTACCCAAAATGTCATTTGATAGTCTCAGGATTCAGGCCATGTTTTCTTCGCATGTTTCGCAGCAAGTGAATCTGAGAACCAGTAATGCCTCTGGTAATGCCTAGTGCCTGTAATGCTAGGCTGCTAGAGAGAAATACTTCTGACAAACCTAACTGGTACCTCTATTGCAAACTGCAACTAGCAAACAAATAACTTTTGTGTTCAGGAATGCCTACAAACATCTCTGTAGCGGAAAATGTAAAAGGAAGGAAAAAAGTAAAAAGCATAATAAGAAGAGATGCAGCAGGACAGAAAGAATGAAAACTGTAACACAGGGCACCAGAAAAATATCCATATTCAAACACTGACAACCAAATAAGACACAATGAAGAAAATAATATTGGGAAGGCAAAGGAACTGAGAGGGTCTTGACTTTCTCCATGTATCCTTGATATCTTTTTTAGGATAAAGGAAAGAGCTGAGACAGTCTGGGGTTTATTACAATCCTCATTCAATTTTCCTTTGTTAATTAAGAAAAATCAAGCAAGAGATACACAGACTCTATTTGATTACAAGTATTTATGCAACTTTGTGTCCTAACAGATTGCATTTCAAAGTCATCCACAAAGTCATGAGTGCTTTAAAGTAGCTTTCTTCTGATCTTTTAAATTCAATTATTCAGACTTTTTTTTCTGGAGATGCTAACATCACATCACATGCAGAGTCTGTCTCATATTTGTCCAACACAGTTTATAAGACAAGGCTTTAAACCTGGGACATTTAAGCTGTTGTGCTCTGCTTTTATACAGCAGCCAGACACTCAAGCTGTCATCTTCATTAGCATCAATTCTCTTGAGCTCCTGAATCCCAACATCTTTTTCGGCAGTACCTGCACCTCCCAGTGCTCTCCACAGAGGAGCAACTTTTCATTAGATAAAACAGGTAGATTAGTGCTTTCAGGACTAGATCCTAGCCAATATCCTCTGTTCCCTTCAGTCCCTTCTTCCTATTAAAATGTAAGTAGGTAGCACTTCCTCTGTATGTAATGGATAACCAAAGAATCGTATAGAGAGACATAGATGTCCTATCAGTAAAGCATGTGAGCCTGCATAAAAGGTAAAAGATCTGCTTTTACCAGACCAAATTTTAAAATCGTGTCCAGCACTTATGCTTGCTCCCTCATCTTCTTGCAATACCTTCTGTGTCAGTATTATTAATTTTCCCATTACATGAATTTCTCCACATTTCATTTCTAATTTATGTCATATTCTTCAGTGCCATTTGTACCGCTGTTGTTATTTTAGGAGGTCCAGTAGATTAGGCTTGGTAGATACTTTTCTCCCTCTAATCAGACATACTAATTAGCAATAAACTGCACTGACACACTCACAGTAATTTATTTCTATTTCTGCACAAGAATAGATTCAAAGCAGTATGTTCAAACTTCAACTTAGGTATAACTGAAGACAGAATATATCCTACATGTATATTGGGTTTAACATTCAAATTCCTCTGTGATAGCTGTGACACATTTTTTCTGTACAAGGCACTTGTCTCATGTATCTGTATGATTATTAATAGTGAGTAATTACTTCAGAATTGCAAAAGCCACAGTGCCTTTTTCTCTTTCACTTTTACTGTATCAGTACCAGTCACAAGCTAACTTGGATATTATTAACCTTGTTCCTTTACTGTATAAAATGAAAACAAGAGGTAACAAAACCTTGCAAAACCTTCCTGAGCCTGACAACAAACACTATGCTGAGCTCTTTCTAGTGTAAATTAACATAACTCTCTCTTTGTTTACTTAAACTTGCTGACATTTTTGCCTCCAGCTTTTTAATGTTCCAGAGGTGATTCTCAGAGCTGCAGTGTATCTCAGCTTTTACTGGTGCACCTGGGTTAAAGTCAATTAGAGAGGAGATATTCAGCAGCTCTTCAAATCAGACCTATGTATTAAAGCCATTCAAGAGATGTATCCTTTTATCTGAAGGCTGGAGTGAGGTATAAATATTTCATTTTGGGTCACTTTTTTCATTCTGGCAGGTATAGTTTTTTTCCTTTTTGTTGGAAAGAAAACCCAGTCACTTGGGGTTCATGCAAAACGTTTTGTTCAGTCTGAAACAGAATATTTTATTTTGGCGTACTTAAAATAAAAGGCAAGAGAAGTCACATTTTAGATAAGCAAAATGTATCCTGATTTTACATTTTTATCTAATAACCTAGTGCTCAGGGGATTCATGTAATGTTATGAAAAGCACAGGGTCAAGACCTTCCTTGATGTAGGGATCTGACCATTTACAGCACATCGAGGTTACTAAAACAGTCTCAAATATTTTGGTAGAGGTAGCTCTCCCTCAGACTTTTCTGTCAGACCTATGATGTTCCACACAGACTATTTAAATATTCATCGGGAAGAGGAAAGCATAAAAATGACTACGTGGTCTGCTTTTTCAGGTGTTCTTCTGGGCAGGATACATTAATTCAAATCCCTGCTCTGAGTCAGCCAAAAATAGAACTGCGATTTCGCAGGGTTCCTGCACCTCGCTTATGGGGAAAGCGACTTTGACTAACTAGATTTTATGGCAAATGCTCATAAGCTGTCTTCACGTTTCAGAATGCTCTGTCACTCTTATTTGGGACAATAACAATTTGGTAGATTTGTCTCTGAGCTGTGTTTCCCAGTGAATGACTGACTTGTTGACAATGTAATACCCAGCTATACTTGATATCTATTATAAAACACACGCACTGAAAAGAAAAAGAGATGAGCCAATGAAGAACTACCTCCACTTATCAGACAACACTTATCATCTGAACTTGAGAACACTAAATTTTTTTTCATTCTAGTCAGTTAGTACTCTAGTTTTCTTTTTCTTTTTTCCCCTTACATGATATTTTAAAGAAATGTTAGGAAGTAAGAGTTCTCATGATCACATCCAACACTGATTCCATTTCAAAGGAAGCGATTATTCCAAAACTATCTGCAGAGGTCTGAAGTAGTGTTTGAAGAACATTGCTTCAAGTAAACTCCCAAGGCATGTATTTTTTGGCAGTTTGAATAATGTTTCTACACAATTTAAAGAAATTGTCTGCATTTGTGTTCGGGCTGCACCTAGCACAACAGAGATATGTTGCTACAGTGGATCTCATTCTGTAATCTCTGGGACAACGAAAATATGCTGTGGGGGCTGATGGAAAAAAGCAACTTCAATACCAAAAGCATCAGAAAGTGAGGAAAGATAGCAATACCTGGAAGATATTCAGCTTTACCAGACTTTGGTGGTCTTCATCAGTAGGACTATTAAAGAGTCTTGCAGCCTCCTGAAGTCAAGCCTTCCTGACAACCACAGGGAAGAATGCATGTGTCTTTTGGAGCAATTATCTCTTTGGCTGAACAGTTGTGAGGAAGACCAAAGCCTCTGATAAGAAATGGTTTAAATATTTTAGAAAGAATGGCGAAGGACTGTTGCACAGGTCCTTAGCCACCCTACTTCCTTAGCCACCATCACCTGCTGTGTGGGAGAGGACATCTAGATAAGGACGTTCATCTCTACTGTGGCAGGGGACCCCAACGCTGCTCTTCCTGATTGGCTGCTAGGGGAAGTTTTATTTTCTCATCTTTCTTGCTTTTCTTTTTTTTTTTACTCCCCCCCCACACACACATCTTTTGCCTGCTTTTTATCCCCTCCTTCTGTCCTCAATGCTTCCATCTCTAGCTCTCTCTTCCCCCTCCTTTGTAACTTTCACCATTAACAATCCATGTGTGCCATCAGCTATGAGCCCTGCTAATATATCTCTGTGCAGATGAATCTGTCCCAATATCCTTTGTGCAATAGGACCTATGATTAGGATGGTGAAAGTTGCAAAGCAAGAGATATACTATGGTAGATGACACATACTAAAAAGAATTTTGAACAGTAATGGAGAAAAATTTGGAGACACAATAACCAACAATGGAAAAATAACAATGAATATTCCACAGAGAAGATTCAGAAACCAGAAACAAAGAAGCTGAAGTCTGAAAACATATTCCTAAGGCAAAGGCAGTATTAGCAATCCTGATATTGTAAAGACAACAGCAAAGGGTACCAAGTACTAATGTCCAACTCTCCCTTAACAATGTATTTGATTATTTTCTTTACCACCCATGTTCACTGCTCTTTTTTGACAATTTTATTAAATGAAGCCTAAAGAAAGGGTCTGGTATTTATCTATTTGATCATCTGTACAAAAATGCCTATGGGTAATCTCCCTTTTTCCACCTAAATTTCATTTCTTTTGCCATCTGTCTGAATGATTATAAATAAAGAAGAAATAAAGCAAGCTTGATATTTTATGTTACATTTTATATTTTCAGGTTTCAGATTTGAGACTAAGGCTCAAAGTCTGAAAGAAGGATAGCAGAGATTTTCTATTTTCCTATTCATAAGCAGAAGAATTGGGTATTTCTGAAGCACATGAAGCAAATAAAAGTCTCTTTTATTATTATTCATAACTAAAATTCTGGTCTATTTTTACACTTACTGTAGCTTTTATGGAAAGCTATGCATCTGAGTCAGCACCTCAAAGCAAAACTCATTTCCAATTCATGACATCTCTTTTTCCTCCAATTACTTAGCTTCATTTCCTTCTCGTTTCATTTTTTCCCTTTCGACTCTCACTCACTCAGATGAAATTGCTACACAGTGCAATTCTCCATTTGAGAGAGATATATCATATACTTGAGTAGGTTTTAGTTTAACTAGGCTTTCTTCTTTGTTTTTTTAAACTACCATAATTACATGGCCTTGACATATAGAGCTAGAATGTAGGAAGGAGAAAGACTGTATGGGAAGAGTGCCCATTTGTGCATTTTATTATGGCTGTTGCGGTCATATCTTCGAAGTGTCATTTTTCACTCTTCCTTTCCATACTGTTGTGCTGATGACCTGTCAGGTTTCTAAATTTATCTCTTTCATGTTTTTTGTACTCTTCGGCTTTCCTCAAAGCTTGATTCTATTTATTCTAGCTCCTCTACTTCTCTTTCTTTTCCATACTGTATGTCATTTTTTCTGCTCTGCTGTATCGTCAGCTGTGATTGACAAAACTTGAGTTATTTTCAGCAATACTAGGGTGCAAGGAGATGTCAGGCATATGATTTTGTGTGCACTTCCTCTTTAAAACTCAAGGTACTCAGTGTTCTTCAATAGTAAGAATTTCCAGAGAGGATCCTATAAAGCATCTGACAGAAGTGTTAAGATATTCATTAAAAAATTCATCCCAGTCTGTAAATATATTTCTAATCACTGCCTTTGCAGTGGATTTTCTTGGCACATATCCTGCACTTGCCTAGAAAGACATTGGCTCTTTTAAGGGTTCCAGTGCAGCAAGGTTTTCAGTATACACCTTGAGAGGTAGTTCTGTGAATCATCCACTCACAGCAGTACAGAGGAAAAAGATCCTCATCCAGGCCTGTGGGTAGGGAGGTATTTTTTTGTTATTTTCTCAAACAAGAGTCTTTGTCTTAATGATGGCAGAGGAAAAGGAGCTTGACTTACATGTACAGGGAATCACTAAACTGAGCTTGATCCTCCACCGTATTTGATGCCTGGGCATTGCTGCAACCTCCATGATCTATGATATCACAGAGCGCCAGCAGATTAGGAAAATTTGAAATGTATTTTGTTTACTCACAAAGCAAGGACAGAAAAAAATGTCCTGACTGTTATACATACTATTTTCCACAATAGCTGTGGTTGTTTTTTTAAAGACTACTTTGCAGAAAGAGAAATGGCAGGTATAGCAGTAAGTCTGCTATTAAAAATCATGTGCTCAATGCACTAGAGTGCTGATTCAAAAATAGCTTATACACAGAAAAATATACCCCCTGTAGCATTGCCAAGGTCAGTGAGACTTAAGATGGTCTGAAAAAATGTGGATTCTGCAACTGAAAGCTTAGCGTTAAACATCAAGTACTTCTGAAGCATCCCTTGAATCCAAGCAAGTCAGATCACTGTAACTAACTTCTCTTAGCAGGATGCTTCTCTCCAGTGACATCCAGACATTATTTAATATTATATGACTGAGTGACATGATGACAACTGTATAAAAGTGTAGTATCACTGGGTCAGATTCTTCAGTGAAATCAAGACAACGTTCTCAATTTACCTTATTTGATGACATGAGCAAGGATCCTAAAGCCCAATTCCTACTGCAAAACAGATATGCCAAACAGAGAGTGTTCAGCTGCTCAGAGGGGAACACTTTCCAAATAGAAGGTGCCCAAAAGACTGACAAAGGCTCTCATTTGTAACTCAGACAGGATTAACTGGCAGATTTGGAAGGCTCTTTTTTGTGGGTCTTTTGATTTGCAGAGAGCAAAAGCAAGGATCTAACACCAAAGAACAATATGAGTAATAATAAACCCAAAGGTAATAAAAAATTTTCTGAGCCATCAAGCTGTAAGTAATCATGCAGTAGGGAGCAAGAAGCTAAGTGCACTCTTAGCATTGGTACAGTATATTAATATATGCTCGTTCTGAGTAGTTCCAGATGCCACTCTTGATCAAAGAAGACTTATTGTCTTTGTTTTCAGTTGTGATGGAAATGCCTGAAGTGAAAAACATCTGAAAATTTTTCAGTGAATCTGTGAAATAAATGAATTCTCTCAGACCAGAGTCATACCTGTGTTCATTCTGCAGGGCTAAAAGGAGTAAAACTAAAAATACCTTTATGTTGGTCAGCAGCTACAAATACCTAGAGGGAGCAGAGCTGAGTTAGGCAGTGCTATTTTTACATAGCCACTTTTCGCAGTACAGTACTTCAAATATAAATAAGATGCAGTCATAGCAATGTTAACAGTGAACAATTGAAATCACCAGAACTCTTTGGGTGGGGCTTTGCTTGGGTTAGAAGTGAGCGCATACCCAGAAACAAGCCGAGAATCTGTATTCAAAGGAATGGTGTTTTCAGCAAGAGCAGAAGGTGCCTGAAGACAGGCGAACACACTCTCCCTGCACTCTAGGTGCAGGACTCCCATTAATAGTTAACGGCAACAATGCACAGGGAACAAGGTGAGAACAACTCCTTATACAAGAGTTCAAGAAAGCAATTAAATCTGAATTCCCAAAGAACATTTTTGGCAAGCTTACAATTAGTTCAGATGTGAATATCCTCCTTCCCCAGTGTGTTTACACTTACAAGCAAACACACAGCAGAGGCAATAACTGCGGCCCTGATTCTGTGAGTTCATCTATCAAGACTGAGGTATTTATATCTTCCTTGCACACCTGTACACAGTGCTTTGTAAATGGTTCTGCAAATATCGTATTCCATATGTTTTATTATACATATGTTACTGTATTTAATACAGAGATCCATTACCCTGAGTATAAAGTGGCTTCCATCATCTGGATATGTTTATTTTTGAAAGCTTTTAGCACTTTCATGGCTGCATGACAAGTTTAGACTATTACTGTATATCCTAAGTGTAAACTGAGATTTTGAATCAAAGTACAGCTTCGTTTATTCAGTATTTGCTGCTTGTTAATTTTTTTTTCTTGAAAATGCCCACCAACTATTTAACAACCCACAGTGCACTGTAATGTCATATATAAACTTGTCTTGTGGTTATAATAAATAACATTTCTCAAGATCACATGGAGTCTCTCAGTATTCTTCAACTGTGTGGTCAAAATGGAGCTGTAAAAGTTTCACTAGTCCATGTCCAACAAAGTGCTGGTATTATTTATACCATTTTGTGGGTCAGCTCACTGATTACTATAGATGTATGCATGTATGTATGTATGTTTATACATCAATACATATACATAAATAAAGGCAAGCAAAGACAAGATATGTTGGTATGTACCAAAAAAAACATTCTACCCATAAAGGACCACCCATAAAACTTAAAAGTATAATTGAAGTGCGTGACTTCAATTTATATTTCTATTTTCCTTAACAATGTTTTCACGAGTTTGTAAGCTCTGTTACTTATAAAGTCCCAGAACATCACAACTGACAGATAATTCAGTATCTTCCTTGCATAGGGAACATCTAGAAGAGACAGTTACATGAACTGACTTTGCCAACAGTAAGACAGAAGTATTTCACCCCATTTTCCACTCAAAATATTGACCTTCCTTACTGAGACATTTTGGTCAAAATCTGTCCTGCTTTCAAAACTAAAGAGGCCTCTAGTTCTGTAATCTGGAGAGCCAGGAGACCGGTAGGTGTGTTTTTAGAGTAGCATCATGACTGAATACATGTTAGATAGTTATAGCTATCCAGAACAAGTGTCTGTTTTCTATAGCAGCTGCAGGATCTGCATGCAGTAATGGCAACTGGACTGCAGAAAAGAATGACCTCTTTCTTCCCAGCTCATGTGGCTTTCTTCACAGATTGTATAACCTTGTAGTCTGTAAGATTATGCATAAAAGCTTGGTCCTATGGATACAAATAAAGATAACAGGACTAAAAGCAGGATTGGATTGCATTAGAAATTGATGTGAAAACATCCATGCTTCATAGCTATCAAGAAGATAGCTATGACTCTTTGACTTGATGAAGAGCACAAAAGCAAACACTAGAAGATTATATTCATGCATAAAATGAAAATGATGTTTTCATTAATTCATTCTCTACATGCTTACATTAGGTTATACAAAACAGTTTGAAGTTCAAAATTGCCTTTTCTTAAGTAGTACACTGGAGAAGAAAAAGGCAGATTACGCTTGGCTTAGGTACACTACAATTACAAATGTGTGAATATAATCTTTACTATTGGTAAAACCAGTGCAAATATATTAAAATGTAGTACATGCATTATGCATTTTGCTGGTTTTCTGTCATACAAGAAACAATTTACCACAAAATTTAATATGCTTCAGCTTTGAAGTACTGTGCTTTTGGTTTTGATTTAACAACAAGCAAGCTGCAGAAAAAAACCAGGATCAGCTCTTTCTGATATTTTACTGTTTCCAAAAACACCTCAAATTTCAGAACAAAAAGTAATACCCAGAAATTCAACCTGTGTTCTATGAGCTTAAAAATCTTAATTAAACATTCAATTTTCTCCAGAAGTTCACTGAGCCTTGCCCAGGTTGAGCTGGTAATGAAATATTGCCATCACAGAGAAGTCAAAGGGAGTATATTTATGAGGAATTTGGTCAATATGAGTGGAAATTGCTCAACGACTTCACTGATTACTGATATATATGCCTTTTATGTTAATATTTCTTTGTATTCTCATCGTTTCTGTTTGTTTCCTTAAATATTCAACTGTAATGTTCGTTGACAGTATTATTCATTTAAAGAGATGTTTATAGATAATTATGCCATATGGAAACTGAACTGTGAGATACAACTGGAATATGACACTGGAAACTTCATTCTACAAATTAAGAGGAGCTGATCATTTTACACCAGCTTACAACTTCCCCAAACTGAAAACCTGCTTTCTTGGGAAATTCTAACTTTTCATCTGACCATGATATGCTGAATTACCTTACATGTTCCACTCCAGCTTTAACTCTTAGAATCATGTTCTGACTGAGATATGGGAAGATCTTCCTAAATCAGGCTGCAGTTGTAGCTTTGCTATGAGCCCTGAGAAAATGGTACAGATGTCAATAATCACTGGAAATCAAAAGCTTTGCTTGCTGTATCCTTCCCTACTCCTGCAGACCATCTTTCTCCAGAAGCACCAAAGGAAAGGGGAGAAGGCAAGAAAGAGTAGAAGGCCCTGTCTACCATTCTGTCCAATGCACAATGGGAAGGAGAACAGCAACTCTATGAAGGCTGCTTTACTTTTGCTGTCATTAGAAAGCAAATGCAGCCTTACACCATTGTACCAAAAAACAAGGCAAGCAGCAACATCACTCATTAAGAGCAGTATCTGCTAAAATGAGTGATGTACATTTTTTCCTCTGATTTGCTGTTTGATAAGGAGGGAGCTCTAGTGAAGAAGGAGTGGAGGAGTGTGGCTGAAGCAGATTATCCTAAACTTCAGCAGCCTTTCAATCCAGGAGTTAGCCTACTTGTGCTTTGTAGACCGTGGAGATCTGTGTAAATACTACGAGCCATTAATATTTGGGAAGGTTTCCTGTAGTTAAAGAAATGCATTGTAGAGGGTTAATTAACATTGATAACATACAGTTGTGGGCTTGCTTCTGGGGTGGTGGGTTGGCTGATATGGGTAATGTACAGCTGTGGCTTGTTCGGGCTAAATAGCACTGAGGAGCCTGGAAGAGAGGAGGACTGGTGGAAGAGGAGCACTGGGGAGAGAGAGAAATTTTTTTCTTGTATTGAAGAAATATGATACAAGCTCTTACTATGCTGGCACCAATATTTAATTCCATTCTCTTCACCAGAAAACACCAACAGAGTTCGCTAGGTCTTGTCTAAGGCTTGGGAAGGGAAAATAGACTCACAATACATAGTCTTATGAAACATGAAGATGACATCAAAAGAGCGATCAAGATGATATGGATGCTATTTATAACTAAAAAGAGAACATCCATGGACAAGAGAAGTATTGAAACCATTGAGCCTGGAGCATTTGTAGGGTACCCTAGAACTGTGTGAAAAGCATGCTTTTGCCTTAAATAGAAAAGAAAATATTAGAAAACCATGAATAGTCTCCATATGTAACAAAGGTCACTGCTTTTTAAAAGGTCACCTCAGACAAACCTTAAATTCCTCTGAAATCTTTCCTCTGGACCATAACCTAAGTTAATGCAGAACATTCCTACAAGCCTCAGCTGTGTGTCTGTGTCATTAGCTGTAGCACACTACGTGTCCCAGGGCTACTCAAAGTAAGAATTGTTCTGTCACTTTATAACATGGCGAACAGTGGCATACATAGCCTAGGATCAGTCAATAGTGAACATTTACGTGACTTATTACACCTATAACAAGATACTTAAACATTTAATTGGTTGTTAGACTGTGTAAAGTGCAATTCTACATGGACAGAGAAAATACCTCTAGTTTCCATTTGAACATGCATTGTTATTGTTGTCCATTTAAGTGCTCATAATCGAACATGTTACTTTTTTATGGTCAGAAATGCAAAAAAGTGTGGTTTTTAAAGCTTTTATGATGTTGGACTTGCTTCTGAGATGGAAGGAGGAAAATAATAAATTCTTCTAGCACTTAGAAGCAATTAATATTCAGCTCTTGCCTGATCTGGTGCTGAATTTGTCTTGAATTACTTGGAAAATTGTCGTCTTCATAATATTTTTGTTATGGGCCTGTAAAGCAATCCTAATGATCTGGACAAGCCCTGAAGCATCTCTAAGGCTTTATGGAAAAATTAATTGAGAATTCACTGCCCTTGGAATTTACTACAAGTGGAACCTAATAGCTCAGGCAAATTCTCTCCCATGTGTTAATAAACTACTGTGACACTGTGGTGCTTCTGTCTTGGCTTCTCCTCCGTTATTATCCCTGTGTCATCTCAATTAGATGCTACAGGATCTTATTAATGTAATTCCCACCTAATCCCCTTTCCCTTTTTCCCTTTCCTGTGTCAGCAGCATTTCAGTATGTAATCTTTTACTATGTACACTTGTTTGTTCCATGTATTTCAGCATACTTTCTAATGGCCACTTCCCATTCTATTCTACTCTGCACAACATGTTAACATTAATTCCATAATTAACTAGAGATCCTTCCCAGAACTCCTATGGCTGGCTTGCTCTTTCTTGCTCTCTCTTTCAACCTTTTCCTCCCCATCTGTCTCATACATCAAAAAAAAAAATAATAGTTTCCAGTTTTAAATAATCTAGAAATATATATCAGGAGTCAGGAAGCTCTGGTGTGATACTGCTTTTGCCAGAGCCTTGCTGTGTGATCTCTTTATCGGCCTTGTCTCCCAGGTCTGTAGCTTGGTACAAGAAGGGATGGAGCCATTGTGTCCTACTGAGCCACCAGTAGCTGTGTTCCACTGAGTGACCACATACTTGCTTCTAGTCCATAGTAGGAAGTTATAAACGCATGAAAGCTCATACAAGCATGAGCTGTCTTCATGGTGCTGTGCAAAAGTGCAAATATACAGGTACTTATCTTGATATAGATAATGCTCCTCACTCCATCGACTTGCAACAGTAGCTAAAGGTACTGTTTGCTCCTCCTATTGCAGCTTAACCAGTAGTTTGGAAAAAATATGAGAATACATATTCACCCACATTGCTCCCACTGCATTTCCAGCCCACTTCTAATTACTGAGTGCAGGCAGTTACAACATCGTTCAGGTTGGGAGACATGCAGAAACTCACCTTGCAGGAGGCAGTTGCTATTTGTACTTATGTTCTGCAGGACAAAGAAACAATATTGTAGGGAGGAACTGGGTATTTTTATCGTCTCCTTCCCCCTTCCTCGCCAGCATGCCATCTAACTTAGGTAGACCTCAAACCAATGTAAACAGAAAATTCCACTTTATTATCAGAAACAGTGGTGAATTATGGTTAACATGTTTGTTAAATTAGACAATCCTTTGTGGCACTACCGAAGTCTAAAGTGCCTGAAGGCCGGTTCCAAATACTGTTAGTATAGTCTAAACTGAAACATGTTTTCCATAGAAAGAAGCCACTTCTTTTAAAGAGAAAAACCTCGGCATTTTCTAAAAAGAAACAAGCTTAGTTTGCTGTGCCTAATGCAGCATGTCTTTAAGAAACTTCTCAGTATTGATGCTATAACATTTTATTTCCACAGGGAAGTTAAAGTGCTTGTTTAAAGTATTTTGAGAGACACAGAAACAAGACCATTATTTTTCTGTTTGATCCTGCATTTACTACCAAACAAAGTGTTTACTCCTGTGAATAGTCTTAGGAATTTTAGATTTCTACCACTTCCATATGAATTGTTCTTCACTTCACCTTACTCTTTCTTTTTTAATAAGAATTAATTTCAGTGGGACCACTGGCACCACTAACCAGTACTTTACTATCAAATCTTTTCAAGCTAGACAATAAGCACAAGTCTGATACCTGGTACAATTGAAATAACCAATAAATGGCATTAAAATGATAAAAAAAATTTGCCTATTAAATTTGTATTAGATTTTGGCCGTAGCATAATAATAGCAAAATAATGGTGTGCTTGACTTTGCTGGAATAACAATATTTACCCCAGGGAAGGATTCTGATATTTAAGTTCCTACTGTTCACCCTGTAATTTGTTTCAGCATGCCTGTTCATCAATAACATTTTTATATTTCTTGATGTTGTCATGACAATCCATATTTGGGCTCTAAATCTAGTCTTTCAAGTCCTCCACCCTGCTCTGATCTTTGCACTGATCTGATCTTTTTCTTTTCCTTTTTTTTTTTTGTATTTACATTTTGCTTCACACAAAAGCAAAAAAAGGCAATAGCAATTACAGTCTGAAATTACTGCTTAAAAAGGCAACAGCAATTACCAAAAGGTAGTGTCTTGAAAAATGATGACTGTAGATGCTTAAATTTTGGCTCAGGATTTTTGCCTGAATACAGACTGAGATTTGTCCCAGTTAAAGCTTTAATTTAGTATCTTTGGCTACAATATGTAGCAAAGATGTTACTGCATGTTTCTTCACAGACATGAAGAAAGAAGCTTCTGGTACATTTTTTCTATGCCTTTATTTTTTCTTGAATGGCCAAACGACAATGACCATGGTTTCACTTTTAAAAACAAACAGTGCATCAAACACAGTAAGTAATAGCCCTTTCCAATTTAAAGGTAAAACTCTGAAATGAAATGAACACCTATGAACATGACTTTGGTATATAGGTCTGGGCGGCTAATAATTTCAAGATGTGATCAAGATTCTGAAATTATTTAATGCTGTCTTCCTCTTTCCTAAAAGCAATCTAGGATTCCACTTTTAATGTAATTCTAAATAACCTTTAAATATTTCTTTAAAATATCCTAAACTCTCAAGAAATACAAGTTGAATATTAAGGAGAAAATCTTAAAAATTCTAAAGTTCTTATTAAATTTAACTCAGGAACACTGATACAATCAACAAATAGTAGCAAATTCAAAAGCTTTGTTGAACACTGAGAAATGAAGTAGCCTAGGAAATATCCTGTCAAAATGTTTTATGGTTTAGTTGTTTTTGTGAGGAGTGATTATAGAAGCAGACCTCAAATGAAAACACTTTTTATGAGAAAAGTTCATAGTTTGAGAAAGGTTCATAGTCTTCTGTAATTAGAAAGAAAATGTTCCCAGTTTTAGTCTGCTGAGCCTGGGGTGGGGGGATAAGGGGGTGCAGGGATAAGGCGGTGGTGGAAAACAGGAAAGAAGATCTTAGTATTAAATAATAGAGAAATAATGGTGGTCAATGAGACAGAGAGTATATAGTCACTAAGCAGAAACTATGGTCATAACAAGATTTTCTGCCAAAGAAAATTTTCAAAAAACTTAAAGCATACAGAGCTGTCATCTCCTTCCCTTCCCTTCCCTTCCCTTCCCTTCCCTTCCCTTCCTTTCCCTTCCCCTGCACAAAGACCCACCAAAAAATTTCCTTTCTTTCTCATGATGAAGTAAAAATACACTATATTTTGAATGACAACATTTGAAATCCTCCAGTGCTCTAAGTACTGTCTTCTGTAGGAGTTTAAACAAAATGCCTAAGGCAAATCAATATTCTCCTGCCTTATTCTGTCATGCTTAGGCCTTTTGTGATTTGGCAAAGTTTGATACTGCTGTATCTGAGCCAGTGGTGAAACCTGTGAGACTGTATATGGCTAAAAGGCTCTCATACATGTGATTACCTGCACTTAAAAACAAAATTAAAAAATAAACCACAAAACACAATCCACAAAACATTTTGCTCTCAGGCTTAAATTGAATAAGAAATCCACATGCCCTGGTTTATTATGAAGAAGACCTCAGGAAGCATTCAAAAGGATAGCTCTCCAGCTGTAAACATCCATTCCGAACTTAACCGCAAGTATGTCCACTTTCATATGTTCTGTCAATACATGCATCATTGATTGCATTCATTACTAAGCAATGGCTCATATCTTCAGTACCAAACAGATCCCTTAAAATGTTCATGAAACACAAATATTTCAGCTGGTGCCTTGTAGAAAAATGTAACTAGACCATTTTAGCCATCTCTATCTCTAGTTTAGCAACTTGAATTGCAATTTCGTTTTTTTCTCTTGAAAATATGAGAAAGAAGGATGAAGGCTCTCTGTTAGGGGCTGCCAAGAGAATCAGCCTTCCTACTCCACTAAGTAGGAATTAACTCTCTGCCCTTCAGTTTGCTTCCGTTCATACCTGCCTCTGTACACTTGGAGAAGGCAGCTGACATCTCCAGGGCTAGTAATAATGTTGCCAGATAGGAACGTTGTTCCTGGAACAGATTGCCACAGACCAACAGGCTCTAACAACAGGCTGAGGCAGTTAAGGTGAGCAACAGCAGAAGTGATGAGTTACTTTCTGGCTGAGACAGTCTGTTGCTCTGTTTGCCTAAGGGATTAAGGGATTTTCCCACTGATATTAGCTCTGACCATTAAATGCCCAATTATAGCAGCTAACGGAGAGGTGGAGCATGTCTGTCATCAGTGGGGACAGCCAAGACTGTAAACTAAAGTAAAATAAAGCAGCCTTTGCTTCGTAGCACAAAGTTCCTGGAATCCTGATTACAAGGGCCAACAGAGAGAGGGAATGAGCATGAGGATGTGTCAGGTATTAGGGAAGAGCTGAACTGCAGAGAGGTTGGTAAAGGAGGTTCGACAAAAAGACTCCTCTAACTCTCAGCCAACAGGGCTTGAAGAAAGAAGGCAACAAAGACATATTTTGCCTTCTCATGCATAGCTGCAGCTGCACCTTGTTGCATGGTGCACGCATGCATGCATGGAAGTTGGATATTGTCAGTCACAACTTAGGCTGGCAGGACTCAGTAGCACAGTGAGCTGCCAGAAATTGTTTCCTAGCTACAACCAGTTTTAATTAGCATAGATCCAGTGAAAAAACTGTTAGCCCTGATCACAGGAACCATGATTAATTTAGGGGGTGGCTGGGATAGAGTTAGTTTTCTTCCTAGTAACTGGTATAGGACTATGTTTTGGATTTAGGATGAGAATAACGCTGATAACACACTGATGTTTTCATTGTTGCTAAGCAATGCTTACACCAAGTCAAGAACTTTTCAGCTTCTCATGCTGCCCTGCCAACAACAGAACATTGTTACAATTATTGGCTTTATCAGTGCTACAACTAAAGAAAGCTACAACAGAGATCCTATGAGGTACTGATGGAATGGGTAGTGACTGCTTGTTTCCATCTCTCTTATCCATTGACAGGCAAAGTCCAAATGAAACTCCCATGCTAAAGGCAGAATTTGTGCAAGCACAGATACTTGTTTTCAACATAGTTGTCTTGCTGTTGACCTGAAGTTTCTGTGGTTTATGATGGACTTTCCAACACCTGGTTTAATTACCTTCTTCCACCTACTATATTTACAGAACCATAGGTATCTTAGATAAGAGACGAAAAGAATTAATCATGCGTTCTTTTAAATAACGTACAAACATGGAACAAGATCTGCCTTCATTTGCTCCAACTGCACATCATGCTCACCTTCAGGATATACTTCTCAACATTATTTTTCTTTTTTCACAGAATCACTGAATAGTTGGGATTGGAAGGGACCTCTGGAGATCATTTAGTCCAACAGCCCTGCTAAAGAAAGTTCACCTAGAGCAGGTTGCACAGGACTGCATCCAGGCAGGTTTTGAATATCTCCAGAGAAGCAGAACAAGTTTAACAAAATGTATTAGCAGTGGCAAAAAACCTTGAGAGGAGAGTTTGAGAGGTTCCAAAGCTCTGGAGTTTTGTGGGTTTCATGGGTAGGAACATTCATATTCTTGTTTGCCTGAAACGCTGAGGCACGTTGAAGCCAGTCCTCCAAATCACTAAAATGCATTGTACATACAGGACTTCCTTCTGGCTTCACCTCTCACTCACAGTACTTCAAAAGAAGAAGAAAGAAAAAAGGAAGGAAAAAAACCCCAAACAAAAGAAAGAAAACCTTTCTTCAGTTGTAGGAACATACACTTCATAACGAGAAAAGATTAAGTTTCTTGAGTCACACATGGTTGTTGTGATTTCTGCTCAGCTGCTTGTCCCTTTCCTGCCTCGTATATGTTGGTTCTTTCTTTAAGTATGCTGCAGTTGCTTAACCTCAAGGTTCTACACCCTGACACAGCAAGAAAAGATGAAATTGGTGCCAGTTTCGCCTTCATAAATCTGAGTATAAACTACTGGTGTCCAATAACTCCTGCACAAACACAGCACCTGCACTGGGGTGGGGAACCTCCAAAGTTTGAATGTCTTCCCTAGAGAAGGGCAGAAGCCACTGCTGCGGTGCCAAGGTTAGCCATGCCCTGCCCTCTTATGAACCAGACTCCAGCATTATACAAACCATTACACCATAAGCTACTTGTCAGGCGTCACACATCCATCTGGATCTCAGGGATAACTGAGGAAGAGAATTACAAACTTCCTCACACACACCCACAGTAGTGTATTGTGACATATTTTCTCAGCCTTCACAAAAATGAACTGTGGCAAATGTAAATCTCTACCTAGAATAATGACCTTTCTGATGTCAAAATTAAAGCAACCCTGAAGTATTGGTTTACCTTATAATGATGTTAATTGCAACTAAGAAAAAGGAACATCTTGAGACACATTCAGAATCCAGTTGTACTATCTGAAATTTTCCCCCAGATCCATAAATCAATTTTTTATATTTCATTCTTTATATCAATCTTCCATTTTTTTACATATTTCAAAACCTAAAGGAAGGAATAAACATGCTAAATAACACTCTTGCCTAAATAAGCTCTTTGGCTGGATGGCACCATTTTTAGCCACTGTTTGAGTAGTAAAAGAATGTGAGATGTAAAAGAAAAGTAGTTGCGCTGAAAAAGTAAAGCAATGAATGGAAAGAATTTGAAGTTAAGCTATGGAGATACGAAGCTAAACTCTACAAGCAGTGGATTATTTTTTCCCAGCAATTTTGTCAAAATAGAACTAGATTTATGAAGATTAAAATCTTACAGTTTTAAAGTTCTTTCTAAACCGAGTTTCTACTTCCTGAGATAAGAGCCAGTCAGTTTGTGTGTTCCCAGCTATAACTTCCCAGGCTACATTTGAAAACATCGCCCTTTGTAGACACAGGACTAAATCCTGTATCCTTTGCAGATCAAGTAAATAATTCCATCTATTTCTATGAGTTACAGATATCGCCATAATTCTATTTTTTTCCATATTTGTTAGCTCTTATTGCACATAACATTTTGCTTCTCATTACACTTTCTCTCACAGACTGTACCCAACAATAGGCGAAGGAATCCCAGACTTGTCAGGATGGAAAAAGAGATTCATACTGCACTAATCTTTTAATTCCTCCTTTTTTCAAGCTCAGTGTTTGAGATTCTTTCATCATCATTTTTATTCATGCCTGAAACTAAATGCTTTTTTATTATTGAATTACGGTTCCTCACCCAAACTGTTCTTTTCCACCAAATTCTAAGAGCTTGCATGAGGCTATGTTCTGGATATGTGATGAAAACAGTGTTGATAACACAAGGATATTTGAGGTACTGCTGAGCAATGCTTACACAGCATCAAGGCCTTTTTAATTTCTCACTGCCCCACAAGCAAGTAGACTGGAGTGCACAAGAAGCTGGGAGGAGACACAGCCGGCACGGATGACCCCAAATGACCAAAGGGATATTCTGTACCATATGACATAACGCTCAGCAATAAAAGCTGGGGGAAGAGGAAGGAAGAAAGGGGGGAAGTTCAGCGTTATGGCATTTCTCTTCCCAAATAACTGTTACATATGATAGAGCCCTGCTTTCCTGGAAATGGCTAAAAGTCTCTGCCTGCTTACGGGAAGTAGTGAATGAATTCCTTATTTTGCTTTGCTTGCACACACAGCTTTTTCTTTACCTTTTAAACTGTCTTTGTCTTAACCCAGAGTTTTCTCACTTCTACCCTTCCAATTCTCTTCCCCATCCCACTGAGGGTAAGTGAGTGAGTGAGTGGCTGGGTGAGGCTTAGGTGCCTACCAGAACTAAACAACGACAGAGACAATTTCCATTGTTGAATCCAGCACTTTCTTATGGAGCCATCTCTGAAGCCACATTTTTTACAAGAACATACAGTCCTGCTGTACAGCTGATGAAACTTCGGATTGAGTACTGTGCATGTATGTAGAAACACATCAATCCATGAAAAAAATATTCTGTTGTTCATTTTCAAGATCTGAGAAACAGAACGTAAGAAACAACATTCACTCCAAATATTTTAGAATAATAATAGTAAATTAATATTCATCACTAGAACAGACTTATTTCTAGTCAATGTTTTACCCAGCATATTGTTGTTTCCTAAATATACTATTTTCTTGGGAAAATTCTTTCTTACATTCTCCTATTTTGAATAGTCTTTCCATTGCTCATGTATGAAAGATAATGTAGTTATGGGATAACCTCTGCCTTCTCTACGGGCTTCATTTCTTTCTTTTCTCAGTTCTTTACATTTTTACTAATCCATTCCTAAGTCTGGAACGTCACACTACATCTGGCATGTACTTCCATCTCCTCTTTTGGATCCTACCTTTAAACAGACTCCTCACTTTTCTGAAAGTGCTTACAATGTTAATTCACCTCAGTAAATACACTGTCTCCAGCCAGCAGTGTTTTTTATTAAAATGTTTACATTTAAACTAGAACCATCCTTTGATTGCCATCTGTAAGGCCCAAACTCTCCTACCATGTCATGAAATTGTTAAGAAGAATCATCTATGTGTTTTCATATTTTATACTGCTGAGTCACTCTAGTACGAAAATTAAGATTTCAGTAAGCTTAAATTTAGTTAATTCTATTCAAATAGATCTGTGCAGGGCTGGAAATGGATAGACTCTGAAGGAAAAGTGGAAGTCCACAAGGTAGATAACAGAGGAGAAAACTCTTTTAATCTGATTTTGGACCGAACAATAGGTGAAGGGGATGCACAGCCTCTAGTAGCTCTTTCCCTCTCGCAGAAATGGAGCAATGACCCTGGCAGCCTCATTCTGCCAAGCACTCCAGCACCTGCTCCAGCAAAGCCCCTCAGCCCATACTCAGCTCTGGTTTGCAAATTATCCCAGGGGGCAACTGAAAGCTACATCTACCTTCTGCACTTCGCTGGATCAGAACCAGAATATTCAGTGTCTTCAAGCAATTCCTGAAACATTAAATCTATTTCTGAAAGTGTTTGAAAGGGGTGTAAGAAAGCTTGGTGGATTAGTAAAGCAGTAAACCCTTGCATATTTAGTTAAATTTCTTGTTCACAAGAGTGAACTTAAGGTCACTTATATCTTTAATCTAACTATATCTGAAGCTTCCTTGATACATGTCCATGCGAAACCTGCCTACAGGAAAACCGAAGAACATAAACAGAAGAACATAACTGAGAAAAAAAAAATGCACATACACTTCTGCAAAATATTCTGCATGCTTGACTCTAGTTTTAAGCAAAGGTGTCAGTTCTCATTTTTTATAAATCAGTTCACCGATTCCTACTTGTGAGGTAACTGCTCAGAGTTCTCACATGGTTGCTCTTCTAGGGGAATCTAATTTCTCAGTTTCAACATGCCCAAGGCATCTGCTTTCCTTACCGACAAGACACAATCTTTCTTTCACTGACATCAGAGGAATTATCAGTACATTTGACAACAGTGATGTTCAGCACTGAATATAGCTATCATATCAGCAAAAACAACATGGCAGCTTACTAGAAATGTTGTGAAAAGAAGGACTTGGAAAGCTTTCATTTATGCAAAAAAAAAAATATTAAAAATCAATATTGTTTTAATTTGACTATTAACATTTTAAGAAATGGTTTTTTAAAACAGAAAAAGGGTCTCTTGGTCACAGCAAACTTTGCCTGGGGATACCAAGAAGGCACTCAAGAAATGATTGCTTGGCAGTGTTTTATATCAATTATAGATAAACTAGTAAATAATTTGAAACTGTTGCTCAGAGAAAAGTTGATCTTCACAGCAAGAAATGACATTTGGATTTTTTTCTTTTTTTTCTATTCAGAGACAAAAATTAGATACTTCTGTACATGGCTTCTTCTTAATGATATTTCACTCTTTGAAGACTGTGCTGCAAGCTTCAACAAGCCTTCAGAACAAGCCTGTAGATCATTCTAAGCTATATAAAAAGTGACATAATCAAATTCAAGCATTAGCAAATATCTGCACATAAGGGTTTTGGTATTATGGCTCTTGACTCTTTACTAGAAACACAAATACCCTGTCAATATTACAGAACACAAACCACATGTTTTATATACAGATGCGTATTTTAACAGAAGAACTTGTTAGGGAAGTGGAGGTCAGTTTGTGTTAAAGAATTTGTGTTAAAAGGTATCTAAGCCTTGGCTCTGCAATAGTCTTCCAGCTTGCATTTGTATAATAAACCACTTAGGTTCTTCTTTTTGAGTACATCTAATATACAATTAACAATATGGATATATACAACAGTTTAAGAACTAGGAATAATGTTTTCAAGTGGGTTTTTTGTTTGTTTGTTTTTTTGCTTTAGAAGCCAAAATTCAAGTTTCAAATGTCTGAAAATGGTATGCAAATGGTCTCCTGAGGTTTTTTGTTGTTTAAGTGAACCTGGTACCACTGAGCTATCATCGTGCTCAGGAAATAGTGATGGCCTGATTAGAGTCTGCTGAACTCAACACCTGTCTTCTCATGTTTTATAGTGAACACCAGTGCTTTGTTCTCCTAGAGGCTTATTTGGACCTCTCTTGGTAAGCTAACTCAGGAGACTTTCTTTTGTCATTTATTATTGACACTCATAAAACCAAATTTTATATAAACATTAAATAAACATTATATAAAACATTATATAGCTCGTAACATACTTCTCAGCATGAGGCAATCAGGTGATTGATACCTTTGATGAATTGTCAGAATTCACTGAAATTAGCAAAACTTGCAGTTTGGAAATTCAAGTTAACTTGGAGGAACCAGGCATCCATTTCAATATTTGTGGGCTAGAATTTTATAATACAAATAAAATATAATACCAATGGCACTAGAGATTTCTTTTCCTCTTTAAAATCAGAAAATAGTAATAGCAGCAGTGTAAGATACAGTGGCTGTTTACAGTACAGTAGCAGATTGAAAGGCCCCACCAAAACATGATAATCTCACAGTGTTAGGTGCTGCTTTACAGAATGAGTGCCAGAGCTTACAGTTTAAATAAGCACGGAAGAAGGAGCCTGGATTTATAGTGTCATTTCCACTGAGGCTTAGAGGAAGGTAAACCAAATCCTTAGAGCTGGTTAAGTGCCTTTCTTTCTTTGCCTTTGCTTCTTGAATCTTTCTACCTGCTGCTCCCTAATTTGAAACTGGTCATTAAGTATCAACAGAAGTACCCTCTCCCTTGCATTTCTTTTCAGCACAATATCAATAACTTCAGTTCAGTGGGACAGGGGATGAGATACTGTATGCAAAGCAGACTGAAAAATGTAGTCCGTTTGACATCCACTGGACTACAAGGATAGAGAAAAATTTAACATTTCTATTACGACCTATAGACTTTGTACAGTATCTATTAAAACAAAACAAAACAAAGCAAAACAGTGTAAGATTTAGGGTGCATCAAATGTTTTTCTAAGTTTCCCTACTGGAGTGAATGCACACACAAGCTTACTGTCCCTTAAAATATTGTGCCTTGAAAACAACCTCACTGAAAAATAAGATAAAATAAATGCCCTTTTGGTTTTTTTGGTCTTTTGCTCAAACAGAAGGCAGAGTATAGTCCATCTGCTTTATAAGAAACTTTATAAACAGTTTGTTTACTGTGTAAGACTTGTACAGAAGATCAACACTATGCAGACTAGCAGTAGGAAAGTGATAAGTATATATTCGCACCTGAAAGAATGGCGTCATACCCTATTTGTCTCCAGAATCATTGAATTAAGGTACTGAAGGAATGAAAGATTAAATTCACAATCTAATCATTCTCTCACAATTCTTTCATGAAACATGCTGAGGGCAATTTTTGGTATAGACATTTGAAACCATTAACATGAATTAATATTTATACAAGCAAATAAAAATGACTGTTGGCCACTAGTTAATTGTCTTCTATGGCCACTGGAAGTATAAGCCGTTAGGATTTTACTGTTTGTAAATATGATGTTAAGTTCTCATGGCTTTGATAATTTGACAGAATTTAATATAAATGTATGTCAGAGGAATGGAGTTAACTTCCCTAGGATCTTTTCCATGTCTATACTTTTCCTTGCTTTTTGTAGATGTTTATCTGATAGGACTTAGATACAGTTACAGAATTGGAGTTTGGAATGCCAACGGTTTGACTGTAATGCCTTTATAATACCCATAAAATTTTAGATATCACAGCATGGAGACAGCAGAAGCAGCTGAAGACTAAATGAATTCTAACAGTACCTGTGATATATTTTCTTCTGTTAATTTTTGGATTTAAAAATATTTACTAGCAATACTTACTTTGTTGGTTGGCCAAGGGAAAAACCCACTGTCTTCCTAACATTCCTGCAAAAGAAATAAAAAAGTCTGTCAAAGGGATGAATAGCCTATCACTCCTCACAAGGATTAAAGTTTTAAGCACTGATAAAAAGAAAGTGAGCACAAAGGAGTGAAATCAGTCCAAGTTTTACCTTTGGGCCACTTGGAAATTCCCGAGTAACACACCTGCCATCTTTGAACACACAGACAGTTGAAAACTTGCCAGCATGTACTTCTTTTCCTGCATTCCTCTAAATTTCCACTTCCCTCTGCCATTCTTTCTCCGTCACATACACAAAAGAATCAGAAATCTCATTTCATGCCTTGCTTTAACAAGCCGGAGAGTCCTCCAAACTTTTGACTCTACTTAGATGTTGGTGTGACTCAGAAACCTACCTGCTAGGAATAGCAGGGATGCTCTGACAGAATTGCCAGCTTAAGGCCTTAATAGTTTCATTTATTCAACTGATTAGCAACAGTAAAGAAGGAAATTATGAGTTACTAGCACTAAACTTACTGTATTCTACAAGTGGTTCAGGTGAAGTCAACAGGAAGGTTGAAGGAATAAAATGTTCTTCAGCTGATCAAAGCAAGTCAAATATTGAAAGTAGTTATTAAACCATCCGGTGTCATATTGACATGAATGTCAAGCAAGTTTCTGTATGGAGTCCATCCTAGACCATTCAATACTTTGATTAACCCCTGTGTGAGATATGGCAGAACACAGACTAAACCAATTCACGGCTGATTTAAAGCTAGAAGACAATAAATTCTTTGGAGGTTACATACAGAGGCATCTTAATAAGTAATAACAAGTATTAAAAAAAATCTTAATTACTTAATAACTAAAATTAACAAAAACTCCTCTCCAATAGGGACAATGTGTAACTGAGGTGTAAAGGTGAAAGAATAATCATATGTTCAAACACAGAAGGCAAGATGAGTAACAGGATGGATGCAGAGGAAGGACAAGGAGTTTGTGCTGGATGACAAAGTACTTATGAGTCGAACAACACTTTCACAACAAAAAACAGGTGCAAGGGAAGAAAATGCTACAGTATATTAAGCTGCATTAAGAGTAATAAATCTGAAACCAAATAAGTTAATTACCCTGTTCTACTTGGTGCTTATTAAGAATCAGTTGGAGTCTTACATTCACTTTTAAGCATCACATTTGAAAAATGACAAGCAAATTAGGGAGTTCAGAGAAAAACAAAAAATTATTAAGCATTTAGAAAACTGGTCCCACAAGACACCATCTAGGAAAACAAACAGGCTGAGGGGATACACGATAACTGACAAAATATGTTAGGGGATGTAACAAAAGGGACAGTGAGCAATTTTTCTTGCTTAGTCTTCATTGACTGACAGCTTGTAGGTTTACTGGGAAACTACAGCAAGAAAAGTATACTTTAGATAAACAATCTTTATAAGAAAAGTCTATGCTTTAGGGAATAAGTCACAGGGGGACGTTGTTTGATCGCCTTCACCGGAGGTCTTTAAGGTTAAATAGATAACATCAGTCAGCAAGATTTAGGGATAGTATACAGTCTGTCTACATTGTAGGGAACGGACATGTTGGCTTAAGAAGTCCCTTGTGAGCCAAGTCCTTCATCTGTCTTTATATGCATGTGGATATGCAAATACACACCTAAATATTTCACAGCTGTATAGGGAGGAGGAGATGTGATGGATAAGCCTTCTCTTATGACACACATACACTATCCAGTATCTCCTCATAAGTGAAGACACGATAAATGTCCTAACAGGGACTGGTCATTTATTATACAGAATGGATTTCTTCTTTTCACTGTCATGCAGGCTGAAATGCTTTTTACTTGACAGGTGTGCAGTGCTGAAACTGCTTATATGGTGGAGAGCAGAGAAATACAAGACTTTAACTTTCACTAACTTCCAAGGTCTGCTAACAAGTAGCGTAAATAGACATGGACCCTGAATTAGAATTCTGAATTTGAACAACCTTTGCAGATCTCAATCTTTATTTTACAGACTGCATCTGCATTAAAAGTCGTTGCAGAGCTGCACCTAAAAGCTGTTAACTCTTAGAAAGTTGGGAGTAACGCAGGGGTAGGAAGGATTCCCAGCAGAAGCTTGTCTGAAAGGCTGAAAGGGCAGGAATGCCACAGCCACCTCCTTTATGGCTGCTTTGATCTGGTTACTCTATCTTTCCTTTTACATAGTCTGGGCAAGCTCCACTCTACAGCTAAGGAAGTTCTTTGTTTTGACATCGTTGCTACCAAATGAATTGGTTACCTGCCTTATTCTCAGTCTAGGCAAGTGGTATCTCAATGTATGCATTTGTGCTGCTAATGAGGACTCTTACCTGCAGAAAGAAGGGTAAGATTGAAAGGTAACTGTTAAACACATTGTATTTTTGCTCTAAAACCTCTGTCTCCAAAAGCCAAGGAACTATTGACTTCAGCATGCTTGGAGAGCTCAAGAAGTGAAAGATCATTGCACAAATACCGGATATCTTACTTTTTTTCATAAATGTCTGCTATTAGTTGAAGTCAGAGACAGACAGGATATTTAAGGTGACCCAGTATGGTAGTTCTTTATACCACCTAGACACACACAGATCTGTGGTGCTGGATGGGATCCACCCAAGGGTACTGAGGGAGCTGGCAGAGGTGTTCACCAAGCCACTTTCAGTCATTTATCAACAGTCCTGGCTGACCGGGGAGGTCCCAGTTGACAGGAGGTTGGCCAATGTGATGCCCATCTGCAAGAAGGGCAGGAAGGAGGATCTGGTTCAGGCCTTGTCTTTTGCTGTATTGATACCAACTAAACTGTCTCTCTCTTTTTCTAGTGCTGAAGACTGCATATGGTTTCTGGTCTGAATAATTTCATCACTTCATCCTATAGTCACTGTGGCAAATCAGATGATGTATTTCCTCATTTTATATAGGGCAGTACAACAGAAAGCTACTCCCTTTTTAAGTGTAGAGAGATGCAAACAGCTATAACATATACTGTGAAATATTGCCTTCAGAAATTTTCATTTTAATGGTAACTCTCAGCACTGTTTCATGTGTGAAACGTCGTAAGTCCCTTTTAATTCAGTAGGACTGTAAAGCACTATCATTTGATGAAGATCATCACACAAAACATTCAGTTAGCAAAACACTGCAAAAGAGCTAGAAAAGTTTTTCTAATGTGCAATACTTGATGGTGTCATCTAACAAAGGGGGAATGGAAGCAAGCTGTAAGTAAATTCCCTTCTCAGAATGGAAATCATGTTAGAAGCTCTACTGTTGCCAGAAGAGCCCAGGCCACCTCCAGCAGGGCTATGATCCCTTTGCTCCACGAGTTGTTAAGACTAGGAAATGGGCCAGCATGTGTAGAAGTGAAACAGTGTGCCGATCCAAAAGATGAGCTACCAAAGTTGTTGGGTTTTTTTTCAGTTTACTGATTTTTAAACAAACTGCTTAATTCTTATATTTCCCCCCTTTTCAAATCATTCAGTATGAATCCTAAAATCTTTTTTCTTTTTTTCTTTTTTTTGTTGTCTGCAGTGATGTTGGCTGCACTGAGCTCTGCTAACTCTAACTCTCCCTAGATATCAGGGGTAGCATCTGCAACTAGTCTTACCTACAACAAAAATCTCCCTTTACCCCATCCCTGTCATCAACAACCCTCCTGGTACCTCACCTTGGTGTACAAAAGTAGCAAACAGATCCCTGTAGGGCTGTCAGTGCTGCTTCACCAGCTGAAAGACAGGCCCTTCTGTCTAGTGATGCAGTCAGTCTCCTTCTCCTCTTTCCTTCTGGATTTTGTGTCACCTTGAGGTACAACCAGGGTCTCCTCTATCAGTCCACGGGAAGGGTCCCAAATCCATTGGTATGAAACGGCAGTCTGACAGGACTTGCTGTAGCTACAGGTGCCTTTGACTCCAAATCACGCGGTTAAATTTTGCTGTATGCTATTTTATACTGCTTCTATGCCCCTGCCACTACTGAGAAAGATGCCTTTAAATTTTCCCTTTCCCTGCAGATATCTTTACATGAATTTGAAGATAATAAATGTGTAGCCTTTAAATGAAGTGTGCAAAGTCTAAATACATTGTTGAGAATTAAGTCACAGTAAATTAATCACTGATTATACAAATGAAGATAAAAAGTGGAGCTCACGCATGGGATTCACAATGCAGTGTAAACAGTACAGGGCAGGGACTGCCGCTTGCCATGGCAACCTCATCCAAAGATTTCTCCTCAGCCTTCTACATGAAAGAGCTGCACCGCTGCCATAGTGCATTGTGTCAGTGACCTGAGGAAAGGGACGGCTCCCACCCTGGCTGGGGAGGAACCAGAACTGGGGACTGCAAGAAGGAAAAGTATACTTATCCCAGAAACAGGAAAACTGTCCACGTTTATATGCCTCACCCAACGTAACTCCACAAACTTCCTGCAAAGCTTGGAAGGAACTTTATGTTTTTCACATAATCCTTTCAGAGAGCTGCAAGAAGTGCACTAGTGATCTATGGTGAAGAGATGGTACAGAATGTTAGCTCCACATCTGTCTCAAGTTTTACTCAATATAACGTATTTCTCAATGCTAAGAAGTAACAAAATGCTTGATGATTTGTTCTAGTCAACAGTGATATACTGACTACTGACAGTGAATATGTTATCAACAAGTATCAACAAAGATTAAAAAGATGTAATAGAATGAAAAGAAGACCTAAACATATATGTAAGTGTTGATATATATAAAAACATATACACTAAATGTATATGTGAAGTATATAAATGTGTGTGTATCTAGTGCGTGTAAAGTGCATATTTGTATTTAATGTATAAATATATATATATAGGCAGTCTAAACTTAGAGTTAAAAAATAACAAACTTGGCCATGCAGAAAAGCAAACATGTTGAGCTCATATGAGACTTACATTTCCAAGGATATCAGTTCTGTAGATGCTATGTGGTATGATTACACTACAAACCATGCATTCTCATTCTTTCTAACTGGGCTACCATTAAAACATATAGAACAGAAGAGAGTTTGTTGCAGAATTCAAAACTGGGGCAAATAAACCTTTATTCTCCAGTTATATTGGATAAGTCAAAGCATTGTATTTCTAATATCACAGCATTCCAACTTCAAAATCCATCAGTAATTTCATTGTGCTTACAGAGAAATAAAAATTTAGTGATACTAAATTAGTTGAAAGAGAGGAAAGACTACATATTATGATAGTTATGAAGTCCTGCCACATTTAATGGAATATCTAGTTCCTGAGATGACAAGTAGAGTTTTTAGGGCAATAAAGTAATAAAGGCCCTGAGTGAGCAAATCAGTAGAATGGAACTACCCTGGAGATTAAACCATGCATGTACTTAATGTTTTGCTTAACTGAGATCACAGAACAAAAATTACTTACTATAACATGTCCCAAGACAGTTACAGTTTCTTTAATATTAAAAAAAAACACAAGAGATGTAATATTACAAAAAGTACAGATGAATATTACCAATTTTGCATGAAGTTCTCTGGAGTATTTTTTTATTTAAAATCAAAGTCCTAAATTCATTTGGCCGTATACCAGCTGCAGCTGACAATTATGTTTCTGTTTGCTTTAGAAGGGTAGGATTACAGAAACAAGGCTGTGGTTAGTAAAAAAAAAAAAAAAATCAAGACTTAGACCTTACATATATGCCAAAGGCCCAGCTTGTTTTTCTTAAATAGTCCAGTGTATGTGACTTACAAAGAAAAGGTGAGAAGTTATTGCCATGAGGTTGAGTGCTTACTGTTCTGAGTGCATTTTCTGAGACATTTCCACCACATTCCAGCAGATATCACATCTGGAGAATTCTTACGAGTCTAGTGATAAGCCCATTCCTCTAGACCAGCCAAAGACAACACAGTCATGTTCCTTGGCTTCTCTAGAAAGTATCATCTCTCCTTGAAAGCTAAAGTTCCTTTAGCTGCTTCTTAATCAACATGGATTCTTTCCATTCACTGGGGAACAGTCTTTAGAAAATTAAATCTCATTTTTTAAAATTAACAAAACATATTAATGCATCTAATAAGCACACAAAAGCTTGATTGTTGCTTCATCTCTCCAGCACTGTGTGAAATTTAAGAACAGAGTCCCTGCTGGAAATGGCCATTTTAAAAAAATAAAGAATGCAGATAGAAGACAAGTTCTTTCAGCATATCAACAGCACTATTGAGAACAAAAGCATTATATTAGATTTCTTTTCCTCACTCCAGTTTATTCAAATGTAGTATATTTATAACATAACAAAAGACCAGCAGTGAGGACTCTACTAATGGTGTATATCTACATGGTGACTGGATTGTGGACCATTTCTTTTAGCAGAGTGCCATTTGGAAGACAAATCAACAACAACAGCAACAAAAAAGCGGTTCTAAAAATAAGCCAGATACAAGGTAATCTACATCCTCATCTGCTTCAGCGTTTGGTAAATAATCTGATATAACTGGAAAACAAACGCATCAAGAAGTGTTTGTTTATGTTGCTATGGCTAGTAATCTCCTACTTCAGGATGTAAGCTTCTTTCCTCTTGTCTATTAGTGTCTGAATTAATTCCTTCATTGTACAGCTCCATTTCATCTTTGATTGACTGCTCTGGTTACATCAGTGTCTTACATGGTAGGCTTAATGGATGTATTTTCCATGTCAAAATAACTAACCAGTGTTATGTGTCTGTGTTTTGTGTCGGCTAACCAAAGATAAGCCAAAATGGATAAAAATGTAATTTTAACACTCTATATTACATTTTTTTCTAGCACTATTAGTCTCCTACTATCCACTAACAATAAATAAAATTGGATTGTACAATATATTGCACAAAAGCTGTTGTCTTAAAGGCTGTGTGATATATCTCTCCTCTTTGCCATTAGCTCATTTCTATAATTTCACAACACTGTAGTCAGTTACTTCAGACTCAAGGAAAGATGAGTACCACTTCAAGCTGGATGTGTACAAAACTGAGTCCAGATGAATTGAAAAGTCAAAAGAAGTGGAAAACATTTCATAAAGAGTAATTTACTCACTTAGGAACAAATTAAATTAGGATACGGATACAAGAGCACAGAAATGCCTCGGTCAGTACTGCTCCCTTTTGGCCAAGCTTTCTTCTTTGAGTAGTCTCAAGTTAATCCATGTTTGAATGATGACCTTACTACTCCATATTTTTATTTAGCCAACTCTTTTTGGTGTTAATAAATGTATAAAATAATGATTCCATTGGCAAAAGTAATGAAAGCAAGCAGTATGTGCTAACTGACAGAAAAACCTATTATTATACAAGAAAAGGAATATCTGACTTTTTCTCAGGTCTGAAGTTTTCTGCCTTGCAGTGTTTTCTTATTAAGAAATATTGAGGTTCAAATGCAAGATACTACACTTAGACAGGAATAATCAGCTGCAGATACTGCGTGAGTAACAACTGGCTGGACAGAACCTGTAAAGGGCTCTGGGCCTTAGGGTCAATTACAAGCTGAATATGAGTCAATAATGTCATCCCAAACAATCACACGAAGGATATACATACAGGAAAACAGGCAGCAAGGCTGTACATGAAGCAACCTTACTGCTTTGGCTTCTCTAATAAAGGCTCAACTAAAATTTCACCTCCAGTTATGGAGACTAAAAGAAAGAGGCTGAGCAACTGGGTAGAATGCAACGGAGAGCAACCAGAATGATTAGAGACCCTGAGAAGATGGCCCACTAGGGAAAACGGAAGAAACAAGGGCTGGATAGCCTAGAAGAAGAATGAGAAAGAGGAAGGAAGAAGAGAAACCTCTTTTTTGCAGCAATGAATATTCAGATATTGAGAATAAGATCCTATTGGCAAGGCTAAATAATCACTGTAGTAGATTTGCTGGAGAGATTGTAACATCTATAACAATAAACTGAGCAAATATTTGTCTTGGACATGAAAAAAGCAGATTGTTTCATCACCTGGAGAGGTGAGCTAGCTGACTTCCTGGCATCCAGCTCTATTTTTGCTGTCATGAATAAGACGCCAGTTCAAAGAGAAAGGGGAAAACTGAATGTCAATTATTGACAGGTAAAAAACACCACCAGGTACTTGTATACCTCTTTAAAGAATGTCACAGCTGTTTACAAATATTAACCAAAAGAGCATCAAAATGCGATGTGGTGGATATGAATCCATCCATTGCACAGATGAATGAACTTAATGCAAAGTGATTAAATGATGTTTCTCTAGGGACCTTTTTCCTCACATTCATTTGTGTTTGCCCTTCTCATACATCAGCTCAAGATTTCTTTTGTTGATTTTACTTAAATGGAAAGCCCTATTAGTGTATATGTTGTATAAATACATATGATTCTAAGTATGCTGTATACAGTACATATGGTTCCTATGTACAGTATCAGTGATCAGATCATACCCAGACTAAACAAAAGGTTCTTTAGCCAGTCCCTCTTAAAAAAGAAAAAGGCAGATGTTAATGAGATTTCTTGTTCATCTCCCAAACTTCTTACCATAATACATGTAAAAGTTTAAGTATTCATGAATGCATTAAGCTAAACAAATTTCCTCTGTATATTTTGATCTGTCTTTCCAAATACTCTATTTGTCTCACTTAAGTAGCAACTTTATGATCTAAACTTTGATTTACATCCGGATTTCTGAAGTTAGATACAAAGATAAAACTCTACTGGCATTTTCTATGCTTGTCACAATAGGCCTTCGTGGCCCATATGAGATTTCTGGCTGTGAAGTGTTTCTATTGGCTTTATTTTAGCTAACATACATTTTACGTAGCAAAAATGAAACTGAAAGTATCAGTTTTAGCCCCAGATGAGTATGTTCCCTGAAAACCAGAAGCTGTTAACATTGCAACATCAACAAAAATCCTTCAGACAGGTATCTTCAAGGTATATGGTAGCGTTCAATGCGTTACATCTTTTATTACTTCAGTGATGCTCAATTGGAAAAAGTTTATCTGTGACCTTTTTTCACTCTGAAATTTACAGCATTTGCTGTTCACTACTGTAGATTAAATCTCAGTTGTTCTTTTGCAGTAATAACAAAATCCTCTTAAAATTACTTTCATGTTATTGAAATGCCCATTGTTTACAAACATCCGGCATGATTACCTTTTACTATGGCTTCTGAATGGCAAAATCATTTTGTAACATTGTTATAAATTATCTATTTTGCTAAAAGATTTCCCAAGAAAAAAGCCTTCATCTACACACCAAAGTAATTCCACAATTTACAGTAATATGGGGCGGGGGGGAAGGGGGGGAGTATTTTCCCACTACAAGAAGTTTTGTATCAAGAAAAATTAAAATTGTGCAATTATCAGCTTATTATTGTGCTATGACTCTATGAAGTCTATGAAGGATTCCTAGTTCCAATCACATCTGTACACCTTTGGAAAAACAAACATCTGAACTCTACTAACCTGTCACTTTAGACTGTTCACTTTCATAAGATCTGAAAGTAAAATCAGTCCCCAACCTCAGGTTTTCTAATGAACTGGATTTCACAAAACTTCACTTTTTAATGAGGCATCTCAGAATTCTGGTGGGTTTTCCACTCTGTGCTATTTTCCATGCTGCATTTGGAAAGCACGCCTTCCAAAACACAGCAGGCTGTTGGAGGACCAATTGCTTCTCACAGTGGCAAGGTGCAGTCCATCAGTACTATTTTCTTTCTCTGGACGCCTAAATTCCTACTAAATACTGAGCTGAGAAACACTGTGACTCAAGTGACAAAATACTTCTTTTGCTGGGGCAGAGGGTCCTTGATCAATGTGATGCTTCTCTGAATTCTGAGCTCAGGGTAGATCAACCAGAGGACTCTGCTGGCACGGGATGGCCCACATGCTCGATGCTCAGGGAGCACAACCAGCTGCCAGGCTCTGCAGTGAGATGCTGCCCCTTGGAGGGGTTTTGACTCTGGCTCCTGCTGATCTCAGCAGCTCCTCGGCACCTGAGCCCTGACTCCTTCAGGGAGAGGACCACAGCTTCCCCACTGCCTGCTGTGGGCATTTGCATGTGTGTACTGTGGCAGGGGATGTGGGGATGGGGATGAGATATTGTAGCTGACTAACACCATTAATGGGCTGTAACCCCAGCTGGGCCAATGCAGAGGTGCTCCACAATCCTTTCGCTCCTTGATTTTGTTCTCAGCAATGGCTGATCATTAGCTATTCTGAAAAACTTCCCTTTGAGCTGCTTTATCTTCAGCTTATTAATTCTAATGGCAGAATTTAAGTTGTGCTACCAGCCTGCAGAATAGTCCTACCTGCTTCCTGCACATCTCCTGTTAACAACACAAGGCAGTTCACTGATGTTTGGAGGACAGTGGCATTGATTCTGTTTCCACCTAGATTCATTGTACAACAATCCACCCACTTTTCATCTTACACCATACCATTTCCAAGAGCGAAAAGGTTTGTGCCACTTTCAGTATGGTTATATTTATTTTCAAAGGCACTGCAGACTTCTTTGCTGCAGGTCTCTGGTCCATACAGAGTTTGCTGGACATATGAAAGAAGGTTGAAAAGAAGACAGCTTCAGTTTCAATCTGTGTGGTGCATGTGTGAGCATCACACTCTTACCAAAAAAAAAAAAAAAAAAAAAAAGAGAAAATACCTACCCAGATTAGCTGGGAATGAAAAGAGTGGTGACAAACTCAAATAAATGGACAGAAAATATTCATTTATTCAGTAAATCAGAAGTGTAATTGTGCCAGACATATGCAGCTATATAGTTTGTTCCAGAAGAATACCTTTAAGATGTGCATGGCTTTCTAATTATCAATTTTATCATTCAAGAGAAAAAGGAGATCACATCTTACTGTAAATTCCAGGGTCACAGGAGAAAGACATGTCTTAATTTGAAAGAGCCTTGGCATGCAAGTATCAGAAGGCAATTCATATAATCTCCAAATACATTAGGCATTTTTAATAGCCTGGGGAAGAAAGGGTTATCAGAAATTTATAAAATAAATTCTGTTACTGAATAATACTGTGGTAACTCAGGAGATGGAGAACTATGACTGCAGCCTCAAGAACAATCTGCAGTCAGCATTAATTGCAAAAATGATCATAATGTTGCCATCTGTTTCAGTGGAAACCATTAACAGTTTGTGGTACTTTGAATATGTAATCCTCTTTGTGCTCCTGGAAAGTTACAGCACCAAAACTCAATGGTTTCACAAGACTGAGTCTAACGTTAGCAGCTACAGCTCAAGGGTTATTTCTCCCCCCTGCCCTTTTTTTTAAAGCCTTTTACAATTCATTGCAATTGTATAATGTATTAGGGTATTAACTCTTGCAATTGCTTCTTACTGTTAAAGAGTCATTTACAGTCTCCATTATGACGTAACAGACCTTTTTATTCCTTCCTTATGAAGTCACTGATAGTGTTCAAGAAGTTTAACTTAAGTGCTCTGAAATATTCTGTAGAAGACTGACTGTCTCTTTTGCTGTGACTAAGAGGGAATAATCTGGAGAGATCAGCCTTCTTACTTACATGCCTCGTGTCAGTGATTAAAGTCAGGCCAAGTCACTAGCTGCATAATAACTGTATAAGATTAAAAGATGACATAAAGAAGAGATTTACATATTAGTGCTGCCATGCCAATAGTGGGAAATTTAGCAATCCAATTATAGACTTTACAATTCTGACAAGCAACAATGCAGAGAAACAACTGTCCACTGTCTGAATCTCCAAAGTTAATACACTCTTTTCAAATTTGCAGTAGGATATTGTCACACACTGGACTATAGATACACTCCATCCAAATTGCTTACTCAAGAGATGACCATGCTTTTTCAAAATGAAGAAGAAATGCAAACTAGCTTGATGGAGCTATTGACATTTTTTTCTCAGCAGTGTAAAATGTCCCATCTTCCCCCTCAACACTATTTCTGAAGATGGGGGAAAAGACGTCTATAATTAGATGTTTAGCATCACTCCTTTCAGGGTATGTTGATGCTAAGATATATATTTCAAGTGGTTACAGAATGTATTTTTATCAGTTTAGTTCTGTGAAACATAATATTTAGAACCTGAGCATAAACCTTTTCTGAGTTTCATTTTTCTTGTGCTTTGGTTTAGTATAAATGCTATTTAATCCTTTCCAAATCTGTTGCTTCCTACTCATTCCTCCAGACATCACTAAACTGATGTATGAACCACACACTACTATGAGTTCTTCATCTGCAAAGGCTGCTTTGAGAAAAATCATGGGAAAGGAGGGCAATAGAAACTGAGAAAAGAAGAAAATGACATTTAAGAACGCGAGCTAGCACAGATTTCTTGTTCTCTTAAGAAGTGCATTTAAATATTATTATTTCCATTTAGAAAGAAAACTCTTTTGTTCTGCTGTTTCCTCAGAACTTTCCTGATGAGGCAGGAACTAGTTAACCATCTCCAAAGGAACTGAAAATTCAAAGATGTATAATAATTATGCTTGGGGAGAAGAAAAAAAAACCCCAAACCCAAGCACAAAACACCACACCAAACTCTAAGAATGATAATTAAGAGTCTGAAGTACAAAAGGGTAATGCACTGTCCTCTTCCCCAGTAGGGAAGTTCATTAGCAGTGGAATCATGTCATTTGCCCATCTGTTCATAATTGCATTCACCACAGGAACTAAGCGACGGAAGTGACATCACCCGGGCTAGGCACAGGCGGCTCAGTAAATCACACACGCCTTTGGCTCCACATGGGCTCCAGCTCCAGCTCCAGCTCAGCCTCTTCTCCAGCCTTCTCCATGGCCCGGGGAGCCCATCCAATTTACACCTGACGGCTGAGCAGGGCTGGCCTGGATCAACTCTCTGAGAGGGGAGATGGACATTAAAATAAAGAAAAGGTGACAGCTTCTGGGTAGGAGTAAAGCCATATTGAGGGGGTAATTACCCTTCAACTGGTTGGAGGCATACCTCTTGTTTGTATGTCCTAAACACTGGGTGCTTAGCAGCTGCTGTAATATCAATGGACGATTGAAACAGGCCCTCATTAGATTAGTGCTGAGCTTATTGCTTGTGCCAGTCTCATTATTATTGGTGACTAAACTGGCAGATTGTCAGGATGCCTCATGGCGAGATGAGCTTTTGCAGCTCTTTGTTTGTAGTTATTATAAACAATGAAGTGAAAGCAATCCCCTGGGCATAGTCATGTCTCAGATGTTTTTTGCAGGCAGCAATCAGCTTGCAGAAGCAGAAATGGTAAACAACTTCTTATTTTAAGAAGCGATATTAATTAAAGCACGAGGCATGGTTCTGAAAGAGAACTTGTTAATTATTTAATGTCACCTGCACTATCAAGCCCACCAGTTGGAAATAGTTTCATTTTGCCTCAGATGGGCTCTGTCTGTCATCTGAACCAGTGGAAAATAATGTGTGGTGCCAAGTGCCAAAAAATAGGCAGCATACAGCTGGGAGTCATATCACATTTTAATGTACAAACCAGGTTTATTACTTCTAAAGAATTCTGGATGTGAATAGTAGGCCATATCACACAGTGTGTATAAATGCTAAACTTAATTGGGAACATTACATTCCTCATAAGAATACAGAGAATATTAAGTGGGCTGCAATTGTAGATATTCATGGTTATTGAAATTCCTGGCCATCTACTGATATCAGTGCATACCAGTAGATGGTTTGGAAACTCTGCCCAGCTGTTAAATTAAACAGTGTGAATCAAGGGTTTGACATCTGCTAAAGCACACACACATTAAGAAGAAGAGGGAAGTTTTTCAAGCTTTTAGCAAAGCTTCTGCTGCCATCGCTGTAGCACAAGAAAAGATTTCCTACTTTTCTTGAAAGATCTACAGGTATGACCAGAGAATTCAGGCTATGACCTGGAATCACTGGGTCTGAAACTGTGCTCAGATGTGGGCATGGACCACCTGACTTTGCTTCAGTGGAAGTGCTAGCCCCACTGAGAACCACTGGGACTCATTCAGTCACCAAGTTCTGCCCACGCAGAAAGTTACTGGTACCACTGAATGGTATTTCTAGTTTCAATTGAGCTAGAAAATTCCAACACATGAGTTTTTGTCATAAGATGACAACTTTCTTGTTAAAAGCTGAAAAAGTGAACACAAGTTACAAATATGGAAAAAGTGAAAAAGCACCGTCTTTTTTACATCAATAAAAATTTAGGCTTCTTTCAAGTGAATAGCAATCAGTGACTTACTTTTCCAAATTGGTAGACACTGTGCTCTTGCCTCTCAGAGAACAGCATCTGGTATTTATGTCTTTTCCTACCACTATATAAACAGAAATTCGGGTGAGAAAGGACCTGGCAGAACAGGCCTGCAAGGCTAAGAATCATCCCCAAACTGACTTCAAACCATTGAACTACAATGGTAAAGCCAGTGCTGCAAGGGTCATTAATCTCTGCTGGAAATTTTTTCTGAATTGTCACCTCAGTCTTCTCCATACACATACCTAAATTCCAGCCTGCAATAAACATCAATCCAAAAGACCACAGCAGTTGAGGCTTTCAAATCCTGTGCAGAGGACATAAAATTCTGACAAAAAGTGAACAAAATTATATAAAAATAACCAATGTTCTGAGAACATTTTCTACAAGAGAGTCAAACTAAACAGAACAGTTGGAGAAAAATACGCAAGCATAACAAAGTTACAGGCATCAATAGCTGCATTAAAGAGAAAAGGAAATTAGAGAGTAAGCATGCAAGAAAGGACAAGAACATTGATTCAGTACTTGCTGATTTGAAAAGTAGGATCGTATTTCTTTTCCTGCATATGCTATGCAAGAAAAACCTTGGAGCCCTGAGGACACAGTATTAACCAAAGGGACTGCAATATTAATGAATTGCAATTCTGATACACTATGAGATCCATCAAAGACTGAGAAGAATACAAAGCTTACCAGAGAGGTTAATTAATTATCTGATAGGTAGAGATAAGACAACAGGAGATCCATATCCCAAGTCGATCTAACCCAAAAGTTGACAGGGCGTGTCAGGAAGGATGTTAGCCCCAGGTAGGAGTATATACTGAGGACAAGCAATCAACGTAGTTAAATCTGGCAGTCACTCAGAGCTAGAAGTGAAGTAAACATGCTTAAAATGAAACACCCGGGAAGTTAAAGGTAGTATTTCAAATCATGAAAGTGTCTGTGGGCTGTTTGTTCCTTTAAGAAACATTTATGATTTGTGAGAACAAAATGCTGCTGTAAGATACAATTCTATTATCACCTTGCAACACACTAAATTGATTACACAATAATGTTTCTATTTTTTCCCCACTCTTTCAACCATACTCAAAGGTGTCTTAACACTCAATAAAACAGCAACAGCAGCAGCCACAGCTTGGTGCTGCTAGACAACATTTTTGAATGGGATTAATTTCACCTTCAGTGGAAAAGAAGAGGGTGATGCATCCACTACTGAGAGCATTTTCCTGCCAGGGTTAAGAGTATGGAAGGGCTGGCAACCTTAGTTCAGGCACATTTTCTTTTTTTCAAGGGAAAAGAGCCAGGGTCAGTAGAAAGTGTGTTGTACAAGACATTTTTTCCATGCGTTCACTTCAATATAAACATGAATTCCACTTTAAGCAGTGGCCAGCATGAGCTAAAAACAAATATCAAGTTTGATCTTGTACAAGACAGACAACTGATAGCTCCTTACTTTTCAAATCAGTCATGAAACAACCCATAATATCACAAAACCTGAATTTGCTCAGTTAGTCCGAACGGGTCATGAAACCAATTTTTACTTCAGAAGTGGAAGGTTTTCCTGCAGTTTAAAACCAAAGGAGATTGAACCACTGGAAAAATGGGAAGCCCATTCTTTATTTGCACAAACCCCCCACATCTCAAACTCCATTTGGTTAAATTTTGTATGTTAAGAGTTTAAGTTCTCATTTTAGGAAAACATTTTTTTATCATTCATAAACCGTGGAAAGGCCTAGAATGAAAAAAAAGCAAAAACCAATTGGAACCATAAAATGAGCATAGTGCATTCAGCAACTGAGAAAAAAAGATAATTTTTTATACTTCAATAACCATAACTTTAGCAAATAGGAATTGACAGAGTGATTCATGGGATGTGCAATGCAGGCAGAATACCGCACCCATGGAAGAAAGTAGGGTTGAGAGGCATTTCATTTATAACTTGGCATGAACAAAGAGGGGAGAAAGATTCTGAAATGAATATTTTGATTTTGAATGAACAATTTCTATTTTTTTTACCAAAAAAATTAAATTCTTGGAGATGTTTGTGTGTGTGGAATGTTTTCTACCAGTGAAACATACCATACTTCTGCCTGAAGCTGTTTTTGAGGAATGTGAATTGCATTATGAGTCTCAGAGGATACCTCAAGATTTTGGACTTTTGCTGGCATCTACCCTCTGGACTTCTGCTGGCATCTACTGAAAAAGGACCTTCCTTTGCATTGCAAAGGTGGACAGTCAGCATGCACTACCCAGCCATGCAAACACATGCCAGCTGTTGAGGTATTTCTGAGACAAACTGATGGCTCCCTTGGGTAGAAAAAAAAAAGGAAAGCCAGCTCTCCAGACATGGAACCAGTAGGGATACTTGCATAATATTCTGCTTACAGCTCCAAATTGCCTTAACACAGCCCTAAAATGCAGAACAGCTCTTTTACTAACTTGCGGCTTCCACAATATTCAAGAGACTAAACACTTCTACTATAAGACAGCATAGACTTTCTTCCTTCATATTACTGGATAATGGCAATAACACTACAAATGTTTCCCATTTCAAAGAAAAAGGAGTTCTGATGATATTTTTGTTATTGCAAGTGGTCAATTAGTCAGCAGCATAGGAATGCATCTGTTACTTCGCTACTTACACATCTTTAAAGTGGAAAACAATTTAATGAACAGATACTTGGCAACTCGGGCAACAATCACATCAAGTTTCCTTTTGCACTGAGAAAAATTAATCTATAAATGTCAATGTATTGAACAGGAAACAAAAACAATAAGAATAGAAATGTTGTAAAAGGTTCATAAAATTGCTAAAGAAAGTATGAAATACAATAGCAACCATCTACTGCCTATACTAACATATGCTTTTCCACAATACTGATTTTAGTACCTCCATTGTTCCTCCAAAGGACTTTGTGTTTTCAAAAGAACAATTATTATTAGCTGTATTTAAGACCATTAATTAAAAAAGTGATTAAAAACCAGCAAAAGGTTCACCACCAAAATTTCACAAAGTAGGGTTTTTGCTATATTTTTTGCAATGAAAACTCTCTGGCAGGATATATAAAGTAGCAAAAAAAAAAATCATTTGGCATTGAATCTCTGCTTTTCTGTGCCTTTTCAGGAGTCAGGCAGAGACAGACCTGAACTTGGAAGCAAGATGTAGGGACATTTTATTGATACTGCTTTGTACTGAGTTGCCTTGATCATCAATAATCAGGCTCATGCGTGTGTTCTCAGTTTGGTTTTGTTTTCTGTTTTCCCTCCAGCTATGGCTCTAGGTGATTACAGATCACCCCTGAGTTTTGTGTCACATCTGCCAGCAGGTGGAGATACCCTGAACATCCTCCAGTTGTTTTTTTCACTTTTCACTTCTAGGTAATTTTTGCTCCTGTTACATCTTTTATACAAACATTTTCTGACTTCAGTGGCACCATGGTTACCTCAGGGGAAAGGTTCCAGATTTTTAAGGGGTATTTAGAGATTTCAGTACATAGCTGACATAGGAACCAAGGTCTGGTAACCCAGGCACTGAGGTTTTCAGTTCTTTTTGCTTCCAAGCAAGAATGTGAAAGAGACGTTCACTGGAATTTCACATGAAATTTCACTGGATGTGGAACAGTCATTCTATCAATTAAACACTACTGTAGCAGTTAAAACAATACCCAAACCCAAGCTGTAATCTCTGACATAACTTCTTTGAAGTCTGCTGGGACTCATACCCTTCAAACATGACCAGAATGCCACTCGTTTCTGTTACTGGTAAGGGACTTCTTTCTACTTTTGTGGCATTCCAGCCTTGCATGATGGCTGGCCTGCTCTTCACATAGTTCCTGACTCGCTTGTCTTGGATAAGACAATGATACCTGAGACAGTAGGTATATGCCCTTTAAGTTATGGGCTGTTTGCTTATTGATGTGGGCATGCTGTATATGTCCAGCTTCTGTAGCTGTTCACAACATTTTCAGAATTGATCTGAGCTCTGATGGCCAATAGAGATCTTCTGTGGTCTATGGTCCATGTGGTATGGAGTTCTGCCTTTTGAAATTGCTTTTGTAGAAGTTTTTAACTGTGCTGAGGCCTGCTCACTTGTAAGTCCTAGACATGGACAGCTAGCTCTTCTGCAGTATTGAGTAGTCCATTTACAAGTAATTCCTCAGCTGCTTCTGCTGTTCATTATTCTTTGTGTTGAAGAGAAGTAAATATGTATCAGACAGTCTGTATGAGAAGCATAATTTAGTCCTCCACCTTCTTGATCTTTGCTCTAAATTTCCATATTCAGAAGGAGCATGGAAAGGAGAGCTGCAATAGTTAAACTTTGCCAGGTAATATCATCCCGGCTTGTTTCACCTTCTCCATCAGTCTCTTTGTTTCCTCAGTGCTGGCTCTGCTTTCCTGTTATTTGGCAGTCAGTTGTCTGAATTCTCCTGAAGTGTACTGTGGCTCATTATCTGAAGATTGCATGCCTTCAATTTCCTGATCACATTTCTTGCCAAATTATCTTCCCTGAAATAAAAGTAGCAATTGGTTGTGACTATCCTGTTATTAAAATGAACTGACCTGACTCACTCTCTGCTGTAAGTTCACCATAGTTTTTGTGCACTTAACACTTGAGCATAGAGTCCACAATCTTCTAACAGTACTTTCAGTACTAATTTCTTGCAACTTGACTTAACCCAGAGCATCAACTGCTTCTTGGAAGACAGCCACCAAGTTCTGCTTCATGTATTGCTAGACTGTATTGGACCTCTTTTTCAGAAACAGAAGGGGACTGTGGCATGCTGATAGACTCTTTTTCCAATTCTTAGAAAATACCAGTGTTGTGCCCTGAAAGGTGTGCTCTACTAAGTGTATCTGCTTTCAACAGTGGCTTATCAGAAAATTTGTTCTCTTTTTAACATGACAGCACGAGAGTGTCAGTACATTTTGGAGTTTTGGAGATGAACACAAGAGTGGCTTCTTCCAGCAAGACTTCCAACAAGTTCTTTGTACTTGTTGAACTTCATGTACATCTTGTACCCAAAGAAGCAGGTTACATGGTCACATTGTTCCACTCCCAGATCAAAAACCTTTTCTAGCTAAGCTTATACAATTTCCCTTTATATTAAGACTGTATACCCAATGAGATGCTGGATTTGCAGCATTACTCTTTCTGGGTTTCCTTCTGAAGCATTGCAGCCTGGTTGTAGCTTCTCTGTCGCCTGAAGATACTCCTTGCCCTTTACTCATTCAAATGGCAGCTCCTGAATTGATGGCCAGTACCCTGACACATCTTGTGTGTTAACTGTCTCAGAGTTCCATTAAGGCTGAGTAGAAGACAATATTTACTATTTCATTACAGAGACGTATCTCCTACAGAAGACCTCCTTTATTTCACCAGTGTTGTAGAATTTCAAAAAGTTTTTGATAAATAAGTAGACTAATCCCACAATCATCAAAAGCCTAGTAATTGGGGGACTTTTCTAAGAAAATCTAGGTTCAAACCTGTATTCTACTTAAAATTGTGTCTCCTGCATTTCAGCTGGACATGGATCAGGGCCCTGCATACACCTTCCACCCCAGCCTGCTCCTAGAGGTTTGGCTGTAGGTCCCAGGCCACCTCAAAGAGAGTGCAATGGGAGACCTCGGGGCAGCTGCTGTGAAGAAAGCTACAACAAGCCTTAGCAATGCCTGATCACCCCTTCATTTGGGATCTGCTTTTAAGGTAAGGCTTTTTCCCTTGGCCCCCACCTGAGCTATCTGTCAGGGATCAGTGAAGGATGGCTCTGCCTATGGTTAGGGTGCTGGGAGCCCCACATGATGGCAAAGGCAGGTAGAGGCTGGATCCTCACCAGCAAGAGCCCCATCATCTCACCATATGAGAGCCAGGAAAGCCTGGCAGGCTTGGTTAAAGCCCATGTTTGTAGGGAAAGCTTGTATTGCAATGAACTGGCATTTTCTAACAAAAATAAGTAAGTTTTGTTGAACAATTCCTGACCACTCCTGTTCACAGACTTTTGATAGATTTGAATCTGACATGACAACTAGCTGTCATTAGACATTAACAGACTCCCACAACATCCTTTGATGTGGGCATATCTTTAAAGACTCTGTTTATTTGAGAATAGCTTTATCCAGTAAACATCTGACATAAGGGACTTTCATTTTTGACAGCTTCAGTTTGTCTGTATTCCACGTCATGATCAAGTCTCAAACACTCATCTAGGAGTTGTCACAAATTAGCATCTTTGCATCCTTGGTCCTGGACTGATTCTTCAGTGGCTTTGGTCAGATGCTACTACACAAGAAATAAAGGCTTCCACTCGGTAAAGTTAGGTATTTGTAATCTGTTAACACTTTACTTTTACAGCTTACTTCTCAATGGCTAGTTGTTTGAATCCTACTTTCAAATTTGCACAAACTTTCATGTCAACTGAAAGATTGTCTTCTCCTTTCTAAGGTGGGCTGATTTCAAAAGGTGGGGCTTTGTGTGGGTTACTAGGGGATTTTTTTGCACAAGCTCCTCCAGGACAAATGGGTGGGAGTGCTAATTTAACGTCAGACTGCCTCCCTGTCAAAAGTCCTTACTTGTTACAGTACTGCATGGGGCCTGCCATTCATGTTCTCCTTTTTGTCATGCATTGTAGCTAAAGGTTTATATTTTGCTCCTAATTGTTGTACTGTAAACTCTGAAGACAATCTATTGCTTTTTAAATCTCTTGACAGTCTACACCCACCCACCTCACCCCCAGTAACTAGTCTGATACTTTTATTGTAAAACATCAGCATTTGTTACATACTTTCCCAATCTAAACTGGTTATTAGCATTGCTAGGGTTGCATTACAGCTTTCTCCACAATTCAGCTCAAATAAAATATTTCAACTATATACATGAAACTATTGCAGAGTTATAAATATGACCAATGAAAAGCTGTCAGCCTCTTAAGTACAAGTATATTCAAAGTCTATCTGTTCAGCTTATGGAATGTTTTTTTTCTTCAATGCAGACATAAAATCTTCATGTGCAAAAGTAAGGCAGCTACAGCACTGCCACAGAAGATAATGCCATTTTCTAGTTCATGTATGCTGCTGTTAGTAACTTTCATTCTGAGTTCTTAGGGTGGAATTTTGTCCTTGAGTCTGAACAGGTTCTCCCTTCTTACTAAGTGGAACTATTTTCCTGTGGTTAAACCCGTCTCTGAGGTTAAAACATCCTTCTCGTTAGATTTCTGAAAATACAAAGAAATATTTTTTCACATTCCCAAATTATAGGTTAGTGGTAGATTACCCAGTTCAATAACATAAACAACTGTTTCATCTTCTATTTCTCATCTTCAAATCAGATTGTTTAATAAAAAAAAAAATGAAAATCCTTCCCTTTCTAAAGCAAAGTAATCAAAATAGATTTATCAGTTGTCACAGTGTTTCTGATACTGTTATCTGTCCTACCTTTTCACTGACCACTTTTATAAGATAAAATGAAAACTTTCCCTCCATTTTTCCAAGATTACAGTTCATGTTGAGGTCTGAAATGCTTATACAAGCCTAGAAACTAAATCCTAACACACATCCACTTGCACTACTTCTACACCCACGCTTCCCTGGTAAGTGTTCTCCTGTTTTCTGATGCTAGCCTCACCAGACTGCCCATTAGCACCATATTTTATTTAATATGCTAAGTAAATAATATAGATAGACTCCAGTAAGTAGAATAATGGTGGAAAGGAGAGTGTAAACCCACCAACATAAGCATTGCAGCTGTCACTGCTTTTCCAGTTTTGAGAATTCAGACAGATTCATTGGCTCTTCTTCCAAACATTTAATCAATAACCCTTTTTTTCCAAGTTCTTTCAGGTATGAAGACCTTCCTTGGGAAGCTAATTTAAAACAAAAAGGAAAAAGAAAAAAGAAAAATAAAGGGAAAAACACAGGAAAAATGCATTCTGTGTGATATTTCATAATGTCCTGAATAAACAGTTCCCTTAGGAAAAATGGAAGTGAGGAGAAAGTAGAAGAAAAATAAGGATTCTGTAAATAAATGTTTCAATAAAATATGTACCTGATATTACTTCCAGGAGACAGTACCAATCTTTAAGCGTCTCCAAATTTCCGGTATTATTTGGTTCATCTTTTGCTTAATAGATCGTTCTGTGAACTATCACATTTTTTGGTCACTTAGGGAACAATTAAAGCTAAGTTACAATGGAATGAAGTGCTGGGTCATAAGATTAATGAATACAATGATGACATAACTTATTTACTGAGGACACACGACATACCACATTGCTAATACATAACAATAATGCCTTCATTAGGAAACATCAATACTACACAGCATTTCACAGTATTAACACTTCCATCCTCTAAGAGGAGAATAAATAATTTGCATTATATTGTAAATACAGGTTTATCAACTGTAATTCACAGTGTTTTGTCTTCCCTTCTTCACAGTATTATACACAATAGCTCATATCTCTGGCTAAGGATCATGATTAAGATACAGAAGAAGCAAATGAAAAGCTACACCTGCTCTTTCCGGCACTGACTTGACGTTACATGTTTATTAAAAGAGTCTTTAAGTTGTGAAAATTTGAAACTAGTGCCATCTGTAATATTATTTAAGAAACAAAATCTCCACAAAATTTTCCAAGATGAGCTGTATAGTGCTTCAGAGGTGCTTTTAATGTTACTGGATTTGTTTGCTTTCTAATAATTAGATGTCATCCATAATAAGAAAAAAAAGGTAAGTGTATCCACAGACATAGTTTCAGGACTTACACTGATCGCCAGCTGGAATCAGGAAGAAATTTATCCCTATAGTATATTATTGCAGAAGCAGGTACATAATGTAGGCTTTATTACCTCCTCCAAATCTTTTAGCATTGACCTCTGGTAGAGATAGGGTCAATGGGATAGACCTACTGGCCTCTTCTGCTATAGAAGTTATTGTGTGCATCTACTTACAGAATGAGTTATGGGATGCAAAAGTACCATCTCTAGCAAAATAGCCATCACCCTGTCTTCTAATGCAGGTTTGCTAATGGTGCAGTACCCATTGACCAAGTTTTTCTCTTGTGCATCCCCAATGTTATTTCCATCAGTTCAGAGAAAATACAACAATAGTCATCTGGTATTCCATCGTGCTTCTAGACCTGTGTGTAATTGCTATCAGATAAGCTTAAAGGGTGTGGCCTTCCAACTTTGTTTTCCATTTCGGCATATTTTTTACATTTTAAATGAATGGGGAAGAAAGGGTGGAACTGATAGGACACAGGTGTCAGGTGTCTTACATAAATGCACCAGTTTATAGAAGAAATCCCAAAACACAGTATTGCATTCAGATTAAAATCAGTCTCTGGAGCACAGAACTCCTCTTACAAGTAAGAGCCAAAGACTTTCTGCAGCTTGCCTGTGTTCACTTTCACAAAGGATTTTCTAACACGTAAGCTGTGGTTCAGAGTCTCTATTTACACATGAATTGAATTTATAATACAGAGGAGTCAGAAGCAGTTTGCAAAGTTTGGCCATTTCTATGAGGTCAAAAAACAATGCTGTTTAGATCGGTGTAGAACTCCCAGAAGCTTTGCTATGTAATAAGTAACTAGCACTTACATGTTAGGGGTGTATCTGAATGGTGCAATGCAATACACTGCTGTGTAAAAACCTCCAAGCCAGATAAGGTTCTAGGAGAAATAAAGGACTATTGTGATGTGACTTTGCAAGGACTAATTAACCCAGGCTATGCTATACTGATATCCAAACTAGTGTATTCGTACCTTGCCTGTCATCTACAAACATGAGGAATATGCCCTAGGACTATGTGTTTTGACACAACATAAGGTGGCATTCCTTATGTCAGAAGATAGGCTATTGCCATTTAGAAGAAAACTTTGTTCTATACATGGAATTAATTTTCAAATTTTTTTTATTTTTTTAAATCTTTTATTTTAAAAAAATTTTCTTTAACTATTATTTTTAAATTTTATTTTATTTTATTTTAATTTTTTTTTTCCTACAAGTTTAAACAGGTTTAAATATTTGTTGAGGAAGCTTTGCTATCATCGTTGTGTTGGGCTTTTTTGTTCTGTGTCTTTTTTATGTGAAGTAGGCTATAAAGCAATGGGAGAAAAAGTTATTGCTCTGCTCTAAGGGTTTTACAAATTCCATTCTGATGTTCTATAACTGGAAGAAACTTTAATTACCTCTCCTCTTGAAGGTCCTACGTATGGTCTTATTCTGACTTCCCTTGAAACCATAGAACTCACTGCCCCCGGTAGTTTATACTTCAGAATAAGGGATGCTTTAGTATATACTGCTACAGAGGAGCACAATGTGAATTTTTAATGGGACCTAATCACTGTCTCCCTTTTCTTACTTGGGCACAGCACCAGTTTCAGGGAAAGAAGAGGTGACAGGAGTGAAAACAAATTCAGAAGGAAGATAGAGTAGTGAGTAGTCGTCAATCAAGTAATATCTGCAGTTATCTCCTAAGGTTAAAACTGGTGTGGTTCTGTTATATCTCATTTCAGTAAGGCCTGGCATAAAAAGGGGTTAAAAAGAGCCTAGAAGACATGAGAGAGAGAGAGAGGAGGGGGAGAGAGAAAGATTTAATCACACTGACTGACAAAGTTAATATATATTCTCTATGAAGGAAGAATCTCCAGGGTCATGGTTTCAGTGTTGAACAAGAACTCCAGAAAGTTGAGAGAGCCGGGTTGAGTCAGAATTGATCTTTCTCTGTTTACTACATTCCCCAGGTGAAAAGTTAATGAACCAAGGCTAAAGCATAAAAAAGGGATAGGTTACTTGGAGGGCTGTGATAAAAATATCATCCAGGTAGAGCAGGGATGAACCTTCATTCCTCAGAGCAGGCATCTCACTAACCACAGAAAGGAGGAAGGAAAAATGTACTGACAAAGGCGGGCATGCTCTGTGATGACACACTATTCCAACTAGGAAATACATGGTAATCTCAACAGCATAAGCGCATACGTACACCTCTTGACCTGTAGATAAGCAAATATTTGACTGCAACCTTTTGACAGGTTCATGAAGCCTGGGGTAAAGGTTTTAGTATCAGAATTACAATTTCTAAGGACAAATGCCATAATTCAGAAGCCTGCGCTGTTAATTAGGACTGAAAGTGAGAGATTCGGGACTCCAAGGCTCACTAGCCCTGTGAAGTCTACCTCACTAGTACGATGCAACGCTTTCCTTCCATCACCGCCTCTTCTCACCTGCTCCTGACAAAGACACTGCATGAAAAGACATGTGGTCATTGGTCCCAGCATTTCATATTTCCTCTTCTCAGTAGCAAGCAGGGAGTGAGTCTTGGGTCCTGTTTTGCATCCTGTTTATGGAGCCTGTTAATGGAAAGAAAATGGAACAAAAGAAGAAAAAAGAAACAGCAAAGAAAATGGAACAAAACCAGCTGACTCCTTTTACTGTCCTACTCTTTCATCACAAAAAGTCCAGAGCAACATTTTCTCTCAGACTTTTTTAGATCCAGGAAGAGTGAAAAAATCAGTGCTGTTTGACCAAACCTGAAAGGGAGTCATTTTGGATGCTGGAGATAAGCACTGAAAAAGGTGCTGATGAGGGATGGCAAAGATTTTTCCAAGTTTCATTTTTCTTCTACAGAATTTTACTAGATATTGAACACTTTGTTGGAAAATTTTGTTGTAAGCGAAGTCAAAACTAGAGAACAAGAACAGCACACACTCTGACCCAGCTCATGTTGTATTATACTAGTAGATTAAGTGATTAAAAAGAGACACGGGATTCATAGCCTGGTGGTTAAGACATTCATGCATGATATTAAACTCAGTATACCTTATCCTCAGATTACTGAGATTTTAGTGCAGAGTATTGAGATTTTACTGTGGTCTGTCTGTCTGTCTCACATTTTTTCTGAAAAACTTCAACACATTCACTTCCATACTTGGGCTAAACTGAAAACTATTTCTCATCAAAATCTCAAAATCATGCTTTGGATTAAGTTGCTTCCCTTTGAATTTTAGTCTCTTTGATTTTAGAAAAAAGTGCAGTGCTAGCATTTTACCTCTAACAATGACAGAAGTGAGAGGGTAATTAAAGTAAATCTTAGGTATTTCTTACGTGGCCTCTGGTATTCATATTCTTTTGACTTGTCACTGGCTAGTGTCCATTTAAAATAACTTTAGGATACCCATAAAAAATTCAGGGATTGAATACATGAAAAATTATGAAGCTTCTCAGAACAGGCTAGGAGAACAAAAAGAAACAGCAGTGGTCTAATGCTGATATTTATGTCTGTATGAAATACATCAGATCAGCAATGTGAATCTATTAGCAGTATTTTCTTAAAACAAGAAGACAGGCAGGCAAGAAACTCAAGTGGGTCAAGCAGAAGTTCTGCATTGAAGACTGACAGCAGAGTTAAGATAGTGGTGTCTTCCTTTATTTTTATATTTCTTTTTTTCATTTGTGGGGGCAAAAAAACCCAACTCTTCTTTTTTATAATATCATAGGACATAATCAGGGAACAGTCAAACACTTGAAAGCTGGTGAAGCGTGAAGCACTTATCGCTATTTGGCACCTTCAGATTTAGTCAACAGGAGGGTAGGAATTTTGAGCACCATAGTTTGTCAATTAGAAGCCCAGTCTAGGAACTCAGCAGTACATTGAAAGATGTCATCAAACGTTAAATCTGCCAGTGCTCCAAACTCTCAGATTACAGAGCAATGGCAAAAACAGTCAGCTAGAGCCAGCCACATACTTCAGACTTTCATGGTATTTGATGGAAAGCAGATAAAAGCTAGACCCACAGAAAACATTCTGCCCTCAAAGAAGACCACACAGGTCTCCCATCCACTGATTTTTCTTCATTTCATTTTATTTTATTTTTTCACTTCAGTAAAATTGATTTCAGCAAAACGACCCACAAAGGCTTACAATGGAAACTTTACCTGCCAGTAGATACATCTAACCATGCAAAAGACATGCAACACAGGATACTCTCAGGATACTGGCCTTTTTTAGGCTAACCAACCATAATTTTTTAAAATAATTTTTAAGTCTGTATTGTGACAGTTTGCTTTATGATGTCATGCCTGGGCAATTACAGAGCCATAATTGCATAGCTATGACTCATTGCAAACCAATCAGTGCAGTCAGTTTCCTAATACTATTTTCTATTATAACATTGTTATTGTAAAGGCAGGAATTCTTTAATCATCAAATTGAATGACTGCCAAGAGCTCATTTTATTGACCATTAAACATGCTTCTGTTTAGAAGAAATGTTACAACATCACGGTTTCCAATAGTGGATTTCTTCTGCAGTGGTTTTTCATAGACCAATCTGCAACCAAATGATAGGTCAAAAAAATGTTTATCATCTGCAAATGTACAGGACAAATGTAAAGTCTCTAGTAAAGCTTAATTTTTTTAAGAATTATTATGTCAGACCCCATGCAAGAAAACAAGAAAATTCATGTTTTCATTGACAAACACTAAGAATTCTCAAAGATGACTGTTCCAAAAAGAAAAAGACCTATCTGCTCCTGAACACCACCACTGCATGTCTTTTGATGTTTGGCACCTTTTGACAATTCAAATGTAATTTTCAGTAAGGCCGCAGTTTTAGAATATTGAATGGAAATGGGTAAATCCACTGCTGAATTGTGAGAACATTTTTTAATGACAATATTACAGTTTCCTCTCACTGTCGAAGGATTCCACAGGAGTCACACCATGATGTTGTTTTATTCAGAGAATAATTTTCCACCTGCTGGAAACAGGTATCTTGTTGGCAGATACTTCAATGATCTGAAAATTGAGATGAAATAAAAATATATAGATAACCATACTTGCTTTAGTTGCAGAACGGTGGGTTGGTTCCCAATTTTTGGAAAACCTGTACGAAATCTTATGCCAGTACCTAAACATTTCTATAGCTGTAATTTCTGAGAACATTTGCAGCCCCATTCAGCAAAAAATTGCCCTATTTACAAAAATATATTCTCTTTGGGTAGTAAGACCATGAAATAAACATGCAATAATATTACCTTTTATCTTTAAACACACAGCAAGTCTGGAGTCTATAGGAATAATCTCACTGTATTGACCTATCAGTACTAACTAATGATTTCCTGCTGGTTTCTTTTTTTCTCGTTCAGTTTACCAAGAAAAGTGTGCAGAGTAGAACTAAAATAGAGCCTTTTCTAAGGCAGTAAAAAAATTGAATACTCCCTTGTAGCTCCATAAACATCAGTAGAATCATTATGATATTTGTCACTAAATAACCAATTCAATCAATGATAAAGAAGGGGGAAACAGTGCAGTCTAGTAATGTACTTAAAAAAAGGATGTGCTTATACAACAAAACAAATCTGATTACATGAGTCTGTAAATAAGCAGAGGTTTTGTTCTCTACCAGTTAGCAAGCTGAGATATCCTTTTAACTGTCATGAAAAGTAAAATAGGTATTATTAACAATAAGGAAACACAAGAGGTACCAAGAAAAAAGAAAACAACATTTGCATGCTGGAAAGGAAGGGAAGGACTGTGTCTGTGGCATAGATGTACTGACAAATGCATCCACATTTTGGCACAGGTATGTCACATGATGACAAACTGAGAAACAAGTCCAGAATTTTCCAGTGAGTAAACCAGTCTTTTGGAATGAAAGTATCAAAAGACACACCAACTTGATCAGTTCGTGTTGTAGGTTAGGTGCTACCTGATAAAAGAACTAGTATTTATGGACCAACAGTTCACTGCTGAAGTCAGATGATGCTGAAAGTGGTTTTTTGTTTGATTGCTCTTCAGTGAAGGCAGCAGGACACAGACACCTCCATGGAACAGTGGTTCCCTGGTGCTCTAGACCATTTTTCTTTCTTATTTCCCCTATCCAGGAAGGCATAAAGGGAATAATGCACTGGATCTCACTGGATAAGCCAGTACTGTCTTCTAAACCATCCTGAAGTTGTCCTCAAAGCCAAAATCAATGTCTGTTTAGAAATGAACCCCAAAGTATCCAGCTCTCCTATCTGAGCATACCCAGTGCCTTAGTATCCCGGTGATTTGTATCCTAGTAGACAACCATCAGTAGACTGCCTGAATGTAGCTGTAGAGCTTGGGCTTTGCTATTAGTCTTAGGCCATGCTAGGTTACCCAGAGCATTTGACGAATCCATTCATGCCAGTTCAATTGGATTTCGATATATGACATCCAATTTCCTGTAATTTCACCCATGTGAATTTGGGAAAACACACTTCTGGATAAAGATATATCTAAAAGCAATTATGTCACGTCAGAGGCTGTACCACAGGTGTCCAGGGTGCATCACTGAGTTAGGACTAATATAACTTTCTCTCTATTCCTTTTGCAATGCTGATGCGACAATGTTCTCACCTTACCTTGTAAGCCCACAGACAGCTGTCAGTTACACACAAAGAAAACTGCAGATATCCACTGAAACATCCAAAGCAAATTTTTCTCAAACACAGAAAGAGTATTGTCACACTACTGAGTGGAGCAGAAGCTGAATGAGCAGCATGGAAAATCGTTACATGCCTTTACTTCTTGCAGCATTTGTCAATGCTAACCTTTCATGAAAGACACCAATAAAGGAACTGAGTATTTCCAATATTGCTCAGAAGAAAGTTTCTTTATTAGCACAGAAACAATCTGACAAATAAAATACGGCAGTGAGACAAGAGTTTGTGAGGGACTTGTCTTAAAGAATGAACTAATCCTTGTTCTGCTGAAAGAATTGAATAAGGATGTTGTTTAGTTCTTTGCTAGGTGCTATTGTAATTACAACAGTTTGTCTAAAGGTTGTCTTATAAGTGATAATTGAGCAGAAGGAAAGAGAATGACAGCCTAGTGATGGACAGTCCACTACCAAGGCAAAATTAATTGGATGAGAGACAACAGGTCAGAGATGTCAGCATCCAAGCAACCCTAGCCACAGAAATCGAAGCGCAACAAATTTTAGCAGAAAGATTACTTTTTTTCTTAAAAGATAAAAGGTTACCTTAAAAGATATTCTTTTAGCTTATCTTTTACCTTTAAAAGATAGTCCTCAGAAAAGAAAATAGCAACGACTACTGTCAGGAGCCTAAGTACACCCATGGGCACCCTTGCTCTAACCAGCCCTGCCGGGACTCCCAGCCAGGCTCTCTCGGCCCGTGACATGAGGGGCTCCTTTCAGGATCAGATCAGAGCACCCACACCTGCCTGAGATGTATTCTCTGCCATTCCCGACTTGCTCCTTGGGCTTCCAGCCTGATCTTGGACCAGACTTGCCACCTATCATTTGCTTGATGATCACAAGATTGTAGATGGACCCTGTCCATGCCTGCATCTTGGCTTGGGTCCTGTAGGCAGGGTCCCTGCTTATGCTGGGGGTCATCCCCAGCTCCCTGCGCAGGCCTCCTCATGGGGCTGTCCCACTCTACAGCTCCTGGTAACTGCTGAGGCAGGAGAGGATGCAAGGAGAGTCCCATCTTCTTTTTTCCTCTCCCACTGAAAAATCCCTTGCTGCAGCAGCTGTGTGTATGTGTACACCACAGCAGGTACATGACGGAACATGTTTGTGCATAAAGTACTGTCTGTTGGAGTCTGTGGTGGAGAACAGCCAGAGGAAACAAGAACTACATCTAGAAACAGTGACAGAGTATGCATGAGGACCTTGGGACATCATGAATGCAGCACAGAAAACTTCAGACCTTGAAGGCAGTGCCTGACACAAAGGAAGGAAGCAACCAGTTAGCAGGTGCTTTTAAAAGAAGGAAAAGATAATGGGATATGGGAGAAACTGCCCTAAAATCAGAACAAACCTGGTTTTATAAATCAACACTTTCAATGAAACAACCACACACACACTATTAATGGGGCCAGAAGGAAGATTGCAGGGCAACACTCCAGACTGACTCCAACAGCAAGAAAAAGCTGAGCCAGGTGGCTGGAGACTGCATGTTTAACATTAACAGGTCCATTCACAGAGCAAATCCAGGAAGGAAAGTTACGAAAACTATGTGCATACATGTAAGCAGGGGTCTGAAAAAGACACAGAAATACACTAGTCAAATGTCACAATGGGTAAATATTCTCATCCTGTTCCCATCAGGACTAATTAAAGCTGCCACTATCAAACAAGACAAAACGCTTCCTACAATATTTAAGTCCCTTGGAAAGACAGATTCCAACACCTGTTGTCCTGCAGAGTGGCTGGTTACCCTTTCAACCAATGTCATCCAACCATCACATGACATGCCTGAGTATATAAGGTGTGGTTATCTTTATTTACTTCACCTAGACCTTTTATGAATATTTTTCTTTTACTTTAAGGTCCTGTATGAACTTAAACTTATGTACTCTATTATGGACATACAGATAAATATTTTGGGAAGTTGTTATCCTCACTTTGAATTCACAGATCTCTAATGATAAGTGGGTAATATCTAGGGACTCGTCAACAAAGTGTATAATGAATCAAAACACAAGTCTACAAAAATGTCACCCCCAACACAGTACCCCAGAGGACCCACAGTGTAGCAGGTTTCCTGTTATAAGAATTGCACGGTCTAGTTTCAAAAGCTTGCAGTGGAAGGATAGAGGAAAGGATTCTGTTAGTGACCAGTAACAAACAGAAAAAGCTCTGTATTAGCTGGAAATTAACCTGAAATTTTGCAGGAGTTTGTGACAATATTACCAGAAAATAAATAAGGCACTTATGTTCCTCATTGAAATTTTTCTACTCTCTAGCTATGAAGTCTTAAAAATTAACCAAAATTTGCATCATAATATAGGAGATCCACAATTACTAAGTTGTTAATTTAGTTATCCTAATTACAGGCAACCACTTCAAGACATAGTCTTATGATTTTTAATAAAAACTTATAGGCTGTTTAAAAAAATACTGCAGACCTTCATCTGGTCACGGTTGCATAGTTATGTAAACACAAATGGGTACATAAAGCTGCACACAAGCTGGAAGAGTCAATATCCAGACTTTCGACTTTAACAGGAAAATACCGTTTGACATATATTTTAGGACAGGCTAGATTCGAACAATAAATGCAGGCTTTTTGAATGCCTGCAAAACAATGTTTAGAAAGCCAGTGAGTCCTGCTCTTTCACACCCACAAAGTGTCATGCTGGACTCTGCTAGTAACGTCAGCTGTTGCCATCTCATTCCTCCCCTGTAGCTTCCTCACAGATTCTGTGGCAACATTTGAGAAAAGGTTTTCTTCTGTGTTATCCCATTATAAAGTTTTGAACTTCACCAATCACCCAAAGGCTGTTTTCTCCCTAAGCTGCTATTATGCAGCCAGGAGAGCCTGATGGGGTGTTTCTGAGCAGGGTGAGCGGTATCTCTGCCTGCCTGAAAAGCGACCATTAAAAATGGCCCTTATGCCTGTGCCTGCTGTTTGTGTCTGGTAATCAGAAGTCATTAGTAGTGGCTATGTTATGAAGTTGCAAAAGAACCAACACTCTCTTATTTGGTGTCTTAAAAGTCTGCACTGATCTTTACTCATATTAAAACACATTTTACTTACAATTAAAACACTGGTTAAGAAGTACATTTTACACCAAACACACCCGACTAGCTAAAATGGTAAATGGTGTTTATTAACAATACTACCTAAGCTGGTCTTTGGGAAAACAAGTCAACTTTTAGAAGCCTTTTGACTTATACATACCCACTGTAACAACACCTTTCTTCTAGCCTCATTTCTACTTCTACCCTGTCTATGCTCAGCCTGACACACAATTTCGTGGAAATGGGAAAATGAGGGGGGGAAGGAATGCTCAACTATCTAGTGTTACCAAAGGGCCAATAAGACAGTCAAGAATTAGTAGGGAAGGTATCAACAAAGACTTCTTTTCCTATACTGTCTCTGTTTCTACTGAACTTCATCAGCTCCTCTCCCCTTCCTCAAAAGTCCTTTGCAGTTCATTGTCAGATTTCAGAACAGAGCTCAAACTCACTGTAGTGTTTTTAATGACGGTCACTATTTATCTAGAGAATCCCAGATCAGCACAGCCAGCTTAAGTCAGGGAGATTCATTTTGCATTATCCCTCTTTCCCAATACTCTGCTTTTCCAAGCAACCAACCTCAGTCTGTTTTTCTAAACTTTTTCAGGTAGCTGAGGAGCTTGAACATTCTTTTTACCATCCTGGGGAAGTGTCTAATGACCTCTGGGTTAGACAAATCAGAAGGGGAAAATATGAAAACTCTGTGTGACAGCTAAGATCTGAAGCCTGAAGTCTATAAAACAGTTCATCAAATAGAACTGTCCAGTCCTGTTGCATAAATAAACCTCTGTCATCCTGAGTGTCTTTTAAAGTTTTGGGTAATCACACATTTCTCCATTGTATAGATGAAGGTACAAAGTTTGATTTAATGATTTCTTCTCCTCTTACTGAAACAGAAGAAAAACTAGGAAAAAAACACCAAAGTTCCCTTGCATTTCAATTACTTCAACCTATTAAGTAAAACTCAGACAATTTACCTTTTAAAGTATTAGTATATATAACAGAGTTTTTGACACAGATTTTCACTATATTCATTATGGCTTATAGAGTAGTAATATATTTACAGACCTCCTTTTCTTCACCATTCTTTTAAAAAAGCTCAGTGAACAGGCATATCATCTTCAAAATCCCAACAAAAATGAATGTAGTAACTCACACCATATTAAAAATGCTTTAAAAAACAAAACATATATACACATGCATTAGCAAAAATTACAATGAAACGTGGCATGAGAAGAGAAATACTACCTTGAGAGTAGAGGCCCCTCTTATGTTCTTTGCCCAGTAGATCAATGCATTTTTGATGCAAACACAATGTTTAGTTATAAAGGCATAAGTCCTGCAATTGACTTTGCATAGACAGATTCAGCTGCCCTCTTGAAGCATCATTGACTTCAATTGACTCCCATGTGGAGTCAGCTGCAGAATCAGAGACTCTGGTAACGACCACACTATAAGGGCCTGAGTCCTTGTCCATTAAACTCAGCGTGAGATTTTTCAGTTGACTTAGTGGATTTCGAATCTGATTCTAAATGCAGATAGATAAGAAAGCATAAGTAGTTTGAATGCATTTCTGAATTAAAAGACTTTCTTTCAGCCATTGCATATAAACGTTAAACTCAGCAGCATACATCCTTTAAAAATTCATTCATCTCTGTTATTGGAAAGTAAATAAAAAGGAATGCAAGGAAAGCTTATATCCTAACTGCTTGAATTAACCTAAAAAAGGGGTAAGATTTTACTTTTTCCTGAATTTTCACACCATTAAAGGTCTTCTACTACTGTGTTTATGTGCTATGCATTTCACCTTAAAAAGGTCCACTCATTTTCATTCATAATTTACTACTATCACACTGTACATTTACAGTATAACTCAATGTTAATTAAAGTCAGACTGCAACAGAAACAGTTATAAGCTCTCTTTTGGATTTAAATGTTTCACCACTGAACAGTTACAATTAAATGCAACTAAATTTTCTGTTTACATAGGCTACATTTCTTGACACTATCATTTTTATGGCTTTACAGTGGGAGGGAAAAATTCACCATAGTTCCCAAATTTCCTGGCATATTTTCACGCTATGTCATTTTCACAGTAAGAAACACTGATGACAATGCTTTCTTTAATAAAAGCTAAGAGTCTTTCTCTGCATTTCTTATCTTGCAGACATTGAGATCTGCTCTCAGTGAACCTGGATGTCATGAAAAGAATTACCTATTCCCAAATCTTGTTAACACTAATTCTTTCCTTTAAGTAAGCAAAACAGATTTTTAAAAGCTAAGAACTATAACAGAGATATAAAAAAAGGTTTGGTAAATATTTTTGTTTCTTGTATTATTCCAAATTCATTTTTCCTTTTTGTGTTTGTAGATTGCCTAATTTTTAAGACACTTGAGGCAGGATCATTACCTTTACCTACACTTGCTCCATTCAATAAATACAAAACATACATTTATAAATAAAAGATAATACAGTAAATATGGAATATTCATTCTGACCATTTTAAAATTACTGTATTACAGAAGTCTTATTACCTCTTTTACCACTCACACTGCTGTAAAATAGAAATAATGACGTCTTCGATAGATAGAACATAATATAAAATTAATGCATCTATATACTAGCAGACACCTTTAAAATAGTATTTGAAAGCATCTTCTATAATATTCAATTGCTGGAGATGAAGTACTGTCATTTATACAAGCGATGTTAACTGGCTCTGCCTGACAGAGAAATTGCCCAACACTTCCAATGCCACAACGTTGTTTCTCTTAATTTTGCTAATCTACTTGTAGTTAAATTTCTCATGCTATATGTCTACCCAGACTAACTATTTTGGGAGATGCTCCAGAGCCAGGTAAACCATTTTGTTTGAATATTAAGATGGGTGTTGAGTTATTTTTCAGTAAATCCAGGTAACTGTTCTTTTTCCAGCTCTAGACGACCTGATGACATGGAGAATTTTCACAAATGTGATTTTATTTAAATAATTTTTAAAGATTTTTGCCATACCCTAGAAAATGCATGCAGTTCTGGTCAGTTCTGATGTTCGCGGTAAATTGTTGTTTTATACATGCTCAGTGGAGGTATTTTCAATTTTAACAGCTATACACCTCTGAGGAAATTATTCTCCCTTAAGTTTATCAAGACCCTGGTGGTGTTGAGATTGCATATGCCTTAGATCGCAGAGCAACCAGCCAGGCCTCCTGAAGCAAGGAGCTGTTGGCATTCAAGCAGACATGGCAATAGCTGCTCTCAGCTGCACAAGGGCTGGTGTGAGGCCAGCAGTCAGAAGAGAGCTGAGAGCCTTCTTCCTTCCAAGCTAGAAGTATTTCTCCTAGTAGGACCCAAACCAGAACAAATAGGAGGAATCATAGAGCAGGAAAAGCAAAGTGGTCCAAAAGGCTTTGCAGAACAAAAGCTGGCACTCAGCAACAGGGGATCTTCTTGGCATGGCACACCGAGCTCACACCAGGATTCTGACCCCAGAGGGAAAGCTTAAACAGGTCAAGTGAGAGTGAGCGAAGAAGGAGACCAAAACAAGAACCTGTGTGCATCCCCAGGGAAGATCTATCCCATGCAATGACATAGCAACTCTTGTAGAAAACAGTTGTGAGATAGGTAAAAACTGGGTTTTGATGAATCTGGATCTCAAGCACCTAATCCAGTTTGAGCTTGAGTCTTTCCCTCATTTCACCAAACAGATTATTTTCATGAAATTTATAAGAATATAGAAGTACAGTTGAGATGAGTCTTGCTGTTATGAATAGGGCAACAAGACTGAACAAATAAGCCTCATCTCCTTGCAAATTGCATGGGAGTTACTAAACCTGTCCAGGCAAAGGAGGACCAAATTAGTGATGCATAGGCCCCCTGGATTCCACTAGTTCCTAACATATAAATGCTTGACTTTTGCAACTTTAATAATGCTTAATGCAGCAATTCTTTGTGCTGCATCTGTTATGCATCATCATTGTGAAGTTTGAATGTATTAGCCAGATTAAAATTAACAGTTGTTGTCTGTGGCACAAACCAAACTTCTCCAAATACTAATCTCAAATAAAGCAGACACTGACCAACCTTCCTAAGCCCTCTGTCATGTTTTGCAGTGGAAGGCATTATTTGTTTGCTGCCTTTATTACATGCAATGTACTCTTGGAAAAGTGGGTTGCAAATATATGTTCTATATCAACCACATGACAAATGTTTGCCCTGTATTTTCACTTGCAATTGAACCCTCCAGAGGATAAGAGCTATGAGATCAAAGCAAACTGAAAGAAGTCATAAAAATGGTGCCACACATCAACACCCTGGTAATACACAGACGTTGTCAAACCTGAATGCAACTGCAATGTCAATGAGGAGAAGGGAAGATGAGGGGTGGCACAGTCAGTGCATACAGTTCAAAATATGCCCCATAGAGTCAGGGCTAGTGAAGGTTATTTCTTCATGCCCCTTTCATATAAATCTGCTTTGTTGTTGTGCTTCTGTTTCTGAGAATAGGACAAAGGGATGCAGTGGGGTCCCTTAGAGGAGGGTTAAAAGGTACTGCTTAAAAACGCATTACAGAAAAATAACCAGGGTTTTACCAACAGCTCTAAAACTCCAACCTGGCCTGAGAAAACTGGAAAAGCACTATCTGGAAAAGGTAAGACATCTTGTATTTTACCAAAAAAGTAAAGACATATTCTTGGCTTGGAGTGGTAAAATATGTTAATTATGACGCTTTTGCTAATCATTTGAAAGTTTAATTTTAAAAGGTACATATAAAGATATAGATAAAGATATAAATATGTAGATAGATAATTGTAACCTGTTCTAGATAAAGTTGGAGTGGAAGAAAAAGTGGTGTATGACAGTGAAGGATTTATAGAGACACTTTTCATAAAATATTTGTTCTGTGTACCAATGGACACCTGTAGTCCACCTCCAGCTCTACCAGCTTTAGCCATACATCAGCACCCAGACCACACAATCAACAAAAATAACCAAAGATAACTGCCATGAATGGCATTGTTAACAGAGTCAAAGTGTGCCTATTTTGTTAAGCATTCTGCATTCATATTTTGAGGGCAGTTCTGTTTTTTTAACTTCACTTACAAAGTCTAGCTAGCGAGCTATACAATTTTTTAGAAAATAAACATGAGAAGTTACAAATATAATTGCAACTTTGAAGAACCCTTTGTGGGCTGCAAAACATAAACACATTTTATGAATCTGATATCTCTATACTTGTTTTTTTCTGACCACACAACTACTTCAAGACAGTAGTGTTAGTGCTTCTACTGAAAAAGTAGACTTATTACTATACCAAAAATATAGGAGAAGGATACTTTCAGGATTATATAAATTCCACCTTTATTCCCTCTTCAAGAACAACCAAAAAATGTCAAGTGCCAGCTAACCTATTCTCATCCATTAGCTCTCGGGGTTCAGAGTAGAATGGACTTCAAGAAAAGACAGTTTGGAAATGGGTATTGACCAAATGCAATTTTAGCCCAGTATAGCTAATCTCTTTAGGCTTTGTCTATAGTCAGTGGAGTAAGAGTCTCCTATAGAGGATGATTCAGAACAGAAACCTAATTTAGCTCATCTGACTCACCCTCCTCAGAATGAATCAGCAGGCACTCTTGACCAACATTATGCCTGAAAATTGAAAATGCCTTTCCTCTACCTGAGCACATATGACGCACTATTCCCAATCAGAAAGAAATTTATATTCTCTACAGTACTTACTGTAACCCATTTAAAATCATGTTTTCCTCTAGAAAACACTAGAAGGAAAAAAAGAAGAAATGAACAGAAGAACAAGACAAAACATAAGACAGTTAAATAGCTGGTCAAAGCACCCTAAGTCCTTATGGGCACAGCTGATACAGGAAAAATGTGATCAAGTATAAACTTGTTCCAATTGATTTATCTCTTTAAGTTATAGGGTTTATTGAATACGAACAGGTAACATCCTTAATCAGCTCAATTGTATCCTTTTGGGGGTAACAGCTGTGATTTCCATTGTGAACTTTGGCGGTGCTTGGTATGTCATAAGCTTGCCTAAAAGATGAAGCTGGTTCAGAACATTAATTTCAAGTGGAAAAAAATCAGTCATATACAACAGCTTGGCAGGAGCAAAAGTGACAAGAGTTAAAAAAAAATACCCACAGGTATCCCTTTTCCTTACCATCATGTTCATACTTATTTTTTTCCAGCAGGAGGAAGTGAAAGAGATATTCTTGAAGTATATGAAAAGACAAGAGTTACCAAGGATGATATTACACATTTTTATGCTTTAATGATTCACAGTTACATCAACCAACTATGAAAACTGCATGTTAATTAGAACTGGTGACCTTGGGAAGACTCAGCTGAGTAGGCAGTTTTCTTTGAAAGAAAGAAAATATCCTCCAAGTTGACTAGAGTTGTAATACCAGAAAGCAAACTTACTTGAGAACTCATTTCTGCTGTTTTTCAAATATATTTCAGTACATATTCGAAAGGGCAATCCCCTTTAAAGGTTTTGTTTTATCAATATTAGCATTCATAAAATGTATAAACATTCTTATTTCACAGAATTTTATTTTTTTAACGTTTAGAGTAGAGATTAGCATTTATACAAAACACTTCCATCAGAATTACTTTATTTAATCTGCAAAGAGTGCCGCAGGTCAGTTCATGCAACAGCATTATGAATACTGATCTTGGGGAACATTTTATAAAAGCATTTTACTAAATAATTGTAGTCCTATTTGCTGAAATGACTGAGATCATGAACAAGTCTACATACTTTACACCTACAGAGCAGTAGTAATAGTCTGTTACGCTCACTATACCTGTACTAGCTTTAAAGCAGTTTGGTTGCTGCTCTCTGGCTAGCAATAGCCTGAAGGCTCCAGGTAGACAATACTTACAAATATCTGCTTTGCACTTTAGCAGCATAAGTATAATTCACTGGCAGCAGTAACTGCAAGCTAGACATACTTGGATTAAGCACCCGTTGGAAAGGGGGCATCATTATTTCAACATTTTTTAAGATGCTACCTCACCTATTTCAAATATGTTCTCTAACATCCAGCAGTCATTGCAAGTGATTTCAACATACATTTGAACACACATCAGCCACCTGTTATGGGTCCTCTGCTCTTATCTCTATTTTGTTCTCTGTCACTGTCACAGCACTGTCTGCCAAGCAATGTGCTCAGCATGAAACATGAGTGATACCTTTTGAATTTATCTTATGGGGAGAGCGGAAGCACTGTAGCTCTGCCCTACTGCATCACAACATTTGTATATATGCCTCATAGCATCTCATTAGGTGATGACATTGCATTTTTGCATTGTGTAGTCACATTCTGATTCACATCATCACACCATGATGCTGCATTTCAATGCAAATTCACCTCAGGAAGCCTGAAATAAAACGGTGGTGTTTCTAGATGTCCCGAAGCCTAGGAAATTGAAAAACTTGATATAGAGCTTTAAAAATCAGGACTGCACTGCAAGTGTTACTGAGTTCATTGATCTCATAACCAATATTACTTTATACAGCGAACAATTCATCCAACAGCAGTATATGAGAGTTCACTATTAGTTTAGGGAATAGTATTTCATTTGCTTGCTTGCTTTTGGCTCACTAGCTGTCATGAGCCTAACAAAATAAACCAAACTATTGAGCAAACAGCAGTCAGGTTAAACACTGAACGACTTGTTTACCACAGATCCATTATCTAGCTAATGGTTTAAGCCTTGTTCCTACTTTAATGTGAGTCTAAGCACAAAGTCACCGTAGAGGTTTATTCTAAGTGTTTTGTGTTGTTGAACTGAATCCTTATCTATTTATGTTTGTTTCTACCAGGCTAGCGTCGCAGAGGTGTTACAGATGATGCCCAATGGTGGCAAACAGAGAAAGAGCATCTTTATGTTATAAGACAGACAAGGTTCCAAGGACCCTGGAAACGCATTAGTAAAATCCAATATGGGATCTAGCCATGTGTTAAAAGAAGCTGAAGGAAACCTACCTCCGTGCTCAGTGTATAAGATTTCCTTAAATAGCCTTATGAAACTGTTTTTCACACCAGATTTACACAGGAAGGTAAGATGGGCAGACCTTCACAGAGACCCTGGACAGTTCATGGAAGGCTATATGGAGCCAAGCACCCTTGAAATTACACTAAGATTGTTTTAACAGTTTAAGCAGCTCTAAATCATGCCATTTAAGCAGCCCCATTGTAAGCTATGCACACTGCACCTTCCTCACAAATAAAGAAATTATTCCTGGTTCAGTCATAGACACCCTTGACAGACTACATAAATGGGGGTCCTCCCTGTGCCTCACAGCACTATTGTAACCCAGGATAAGAAAAAAAGGGCAGTGAGAGGCGTGTTCTATTTCTGCCTTAGTGTCTTCTCTGTTCTGTAAAAAGGGGGTTACAGTAATTTCTCCCAAATAAAATAATTTTAAGACTGGGAAAGTAATCATAGCTCTGTGCTAAGTGGTTCTGTAACCTGGGGTTAATTAAAGACTGTGACAGAAGTGACCTACAAGCATGGATACTGACCAGTCCTGTAGATTATTCACTTTAAATGTCTCTGCTACTAAGCACATCCAACCAGACATCCATGTTCAGCAGGTGTTTAATTTTTTTTGCAAACAGAAACTTAAAAGGACTACTTTTCCTACAGTTTCCAGGACTGCAAAAACAGACAGCCCTACATACACCAGCAGAAAAAGTTAATGTTTAGAGCTAAACAACAAATGGAGCTGAAAGTGTAGAAAGATTTGTATACGCACAGAAAATGAAAAGACTAGTGGACTTACTTATGTACTTACTTATCACAGGGCCAAAAATAAGTTTGCCTCACTGTTTTTTCTCTTTTTTCCCCTCCTGTTAATTTTAGAAGCAACTGGAGCCAGAGACCGGCTATTGGAAAAGAAGTCTGTTTTGCAGTGACCAGTCCTGTTCTGCAATCTTGCCAGTAAGTGAGGCAAAGAACAAGTAGGAGGTAGAAGTATTTTAATTCAAAGTTATACCCAGCTTGTTTATGGCTCTGGAAAAGAAAGCTGTATCACCTAGAATGTCTTCACACTTACCCTTTGGATTACACAGCTTTTAACATACGTTAAGGTCTATTTCTTCTCTATGGGATGTTGTATGAAAGTGTCAGAAACAGGTATTCAGGCACTGAGATTTTCATTAAAAAGCTGTCATGCCCATATGTGCTTAAAATTAGAACACAAAATAGAATTTAAATTATTCAGTTGAGAAAAAGTATCAAAGAAAGGAAAGGCAGAAAAGAAATCTTCACACTGGTTTGTTCAGTTTTCCTTTCAAGTGATAAGATCACCAAAGCAACCTAGATGGTGATGAACACACACTGCCTGGCAACACAGAGATGTTCACCATTTACAACCAAACTATACATACAGAGATGACACCGCTCTGGGAATGTGAGTGTGAATGAAGGAAGAAGGAAACAGCCAAACCAGGCTACATTAAAGAGGTTGCTGACCTCAGTGCAGACAGGGCATCTAAACTCTGGTTTGCACAACAGTTTAATTAACATTACCTGCTGGAGAAGCCATTTATAATCTTATGGGAACCCATAATCTTCAATTTTTCTATTTATTTAGAAACAGGAGTAGAAGGAGATGGGATTCAGCACGGATTTATTGCTCTTACAGCATCATCAATTCAAGAGCAATCATTCTAGACCCATTCCTTTTCCCACTTGTCTTTTCTCAGTAACATCTCCTCTTCCAAAGCTCCCACTAGGCATGTTTCTCTGGTTTATAAATTGTTTTCTGGAATGGTAGCTAGCTCCACTACTGCTTGCAAAAAGGGTCAGGCATTATTTTTTCCCCAAGTATCACAATTATAATTGGCAGCTGCTGTTCTCATCCTGCTTCAAACAAAGATTACACATGGTTCATAAAATCAAACTTACATATTTAAAGGGTAGAATTGGCTTTATTAGCAACTCAAAAAATACCCATGATGTTCCGTCTAAATGTTCTCTCCTGAAAGTGTAAACATCTCCAAGCTGTACCTAATTATCGCTGATCAGAAGGTCAGACCACCTCCCTAATGTTCTGAGCCATTAAAAGCTGGTACCATGGGCTAGTGGTACTTACATGGCATGCTGATGAAGCACTCATGTTAAGCAAGTGGGTCAGAAGAAAGGATCCTTGTATGTTTAGGTGAGGTTATGATCGCTGCCAATCTGTTAGGGACATTTCCTGTCAGAGCTCTGGACCTAATGAAGTCACAGCACTGCCTGGACTTCTGCAGTTATTAAAATGCTTGTTGCCCAGGAGGAATACAGAAATCTGCTGTTAATGTAGGTCATTCAGGGAACCCACATTCCCATTCCCAATTACATATGAATGGGATAAGATTGGGTATAATCAGCTGACCTAGCAGGCTGACTAATGCTTTCTCCTCTTCCCTCACTCCCCTAGACCACACCCCCTCCAACATTCAAGCACACATTTTTATTTCATGAGGCTATTTGCAAGATCACTAGCCTTCTCCTGAGATGTTTAGTACATAAGGCTCCATTTTAGTTGGTTAATGTCCACATTAGAATCCCCATCACCCTGCAACTGTGCTGCAAATGTGCCTCACCTATTTTCATGATCTTTATTTGCTATACTATTCATCATCTGTTACGCTTCTGAAATCTTTGCACATGTTGCAAATAATATAATGCCTCTATTATGGCAAAACAGCAGAGACATTTTGGGTCACATGTCCAGTAGTTCCCATTTCTTAAGACAGTGAAGAGAGAATACAAATATGAGTGTCGTATTCAGCATTGTGCTCTTGTTCACTGCAGCTTTCTTTTTTTAGACTTTGCTGCAGTTCCTGTAAGGAGCTGTGTGACTTTCCCACCTCATGTTCATTTGTATACATTGAAAAGCAGTAAGAGTCCTGTATCCAAATCATGTAGGTTGAAAAGGGGTGGGGGAAAAAAAAAAAAAAAGAAGAAAGGAAAAAAGAGGAAAGGAAAGAAAGAGATAGAAGAAATAATGAAAGAAAAAAATTAATTTTTGAACCATATGCAAGAGAAACACTGGGAAGACAGAGGTTTTGTACTGCATTCAAGACAAAAAGAGTGTTTTTTTCTACACCAAGCCATATTTTACAATGACAAGCAATGACTGGACAGTGGCTGAGATTTGAACATTGCAGCAGTATCAATCAATCATGCATCAGATAAACACATTTCAAAGTGTATATTAAATACAGGGTTGAGCTCGTGCAGACTGACATACAGTATTTCATTCTCAATGTTTTCTTTTCCTACCAGCAGAGACTTCTTTGTTCTTCAGCTGTGTTGCTTAAACTGCTTCCTTTCTGCAAAACAATTTCTGAATTTCAGAATAATTTCTCTTAAACCTATTTTTGAAAGTTGAAGTTTAGGTCAAATGCAAATATGAATATAGTTCATCCTGCATGCATAATTTGTAGTCTGTGTGGAACTGACTCATCTGTCTTCTGTATCTGGCACTCATGTGATGAGCTCTCCTGCTAAGAGTGACCTATTCATCCTTCAAATAAACATCCACAGAGGAAGAAAAACAATATGTACAGTTCCAAATAAGGAACGACATATTGTGCTTGATGTGATCTACTCATGTCAGTTCTGTCAACAGTCTTTTGAATTAAGAGTCTTTTATTCAGAAAACATTCAGAGGTACTGGGTAGTATCTTCTGCACTTGAGCAAATCAAAACTCAGAAATATCTGAATTTAGCTGTTGGTGACACATGGGCAGTTAAGACAATGTCTTGGCTCAGTGATCTTAAGCAGAATGCTTTGAATAATTAAGAAAAGGATTACAGAAATTTTGCAGTTTGAGGAGTTACGGTTTAGTGGCAAACAAAAGGGTATTACTGCCTTGAGTGACTGAAGTATTTACAACTTATGAATATTTTCACAAATTATTTTACATATATGATCAACATAATGTAGCACAACTGTCAGCTAATACTTTATCTACAAGACTTTACTGTTTGACTAATGTGCTCCCTTCTGTCAGCATTTAAGATCTGTTTAACTTGATTCACAGCAGAAATCTTGTTACATCCAATGGAAGACTAACATTATGGGTATTCACATACTATGTGCACATAATATAGGACTAGAATTTTAGATGTTTAAGTAAGCATCCAGACACCAGACCTATAGAAATCTGACCATAGCCACAAACAAATGGAACTGGTGTGGCTGAGTGTAATTTTTCAAAATTTTTTAAAAGATTGAGCATTTCTAATCAGAAAATTAAAAAATATTAAAATAACTTGTAGTCTGTAGATGATTCTAAGAAAACTTTTATGTTAAATCCAGGGGAAAAAAGTTTTCTGTAGAACAAAAAAGACTATATGCAGCAAGTATTGATCCCAAGAAATAATTTGTTAGCATTCATGCAAACTGTATTTCTACCTGACGAATACAGGTGATAAAAACAGAAGACAAGGTTTCTTTATTTTTGGCTCTGATAAGTTACCATTTCAAGGTAAATAGATTTCTATTTTTTTTTCCTTTACAAACAAACCCTGAATCTAGTGGTCAGGGTAGGTTCATTTTATCATATATTTTACAACACCTGAACACAGTTGTCTGAGTGAAACCACTGGCTACACTCACACAAACCCACAGTCTTCCGATTATACCCTCCTTACATGGTAAAACCACAAGGGTTTATGTATTTGCAGAGGTGTTGCTAAGACCATAATAAAAATACAAGTGACTGTACAGGTGTCCCGATAGACCTAATCTGGCCAGCAGAACCTGCATTACTAATAATGTTGAATGCAATATCAAAACCAAAACAAAATCTTGGCTTAATTCCCAGGTCTAGGGGGTGCTCACAGGACTGGTTACTAGGAGGGGGAAATAACAGCATTTTTTTCTTCACCTAACAAGCAGTACAAATTTGAGCTGGAAATCAGCAGGAAAATGGATATAGAACCCTATAATGACATTTTTATTTAATCAATTTATAGGGTACAACTGGCAGATTCAGGTTTTGCCAGGTTGTTTTTTGTCACTTAGCACATTGTGAAAATCTGTTTTACAGACAGACACAGTCAAATAAACTAGATTACTAGATTGGAAATTTAGAGAAGTAGACTTAACCCTGCAATTAATTTGATGTTAAAATTTGTCTGTTTTCCTGAGTTTCCTTTGCAGACAACTCCCAACAGTTGTTGTGGCATTGCTGGAGTTTTCATGTGTTTCACTTTGTTTTGGGATCTTGTAAGATCACATTCTACCTCCCAGTCTCACTGAAACAGTGTCTTCTGAGATTGTTTCTATCTCCTCGCCCATTTGATTAAAAAAAAGCAAAATATACTGTGATTTAGATGACTGATGAGAAGAAGGGTCAAGGAAAAGGGCTGATGGTATCTTCTTTTTTTAATAAGGCTGGCAAAGGATAAAGAGAAAGAACAGAATAATAAGTAGTAAAATTTCATCTCTGTGGTGTGTTTGGAAATCAAATATTTTCTCTTGTCAGAAATCAAAAGTGGCTATTGATTCAAATACGAAATGCATTATAGAAATAACTTTAATTGTTATTTCCAATTCTGTGTTTGAAGTGTAGTTATGTCGATGCCTGTGTAGTCACCATGGTAGAGAAAGCTCTTTTGAAATATGTGAAGGTAGGTCAGATGGAAGCCAAAAAGAGCATTCTCATATTGTTACTGGCACTTATTGAGGAGGCTGTTTAATAGGGCATTGCCTGCACAGCCCAGATCAGAAAATAGTTCAGGCAAAGTAATGGCTGCTGCACTGATACTAGCAATAAAAAAAGCATTGTGCTACGAAGGAATCCAGTATGAAAATTTTAAAGGCACAGAGAGGAAGACAATTGGCTTCTTCAGCAAACTATACACCAAGTTATAAATCTAAACCAGAAATTGATCTTTCCTAAAATACAATAGTTGTTAACTGTTGTCAGCCTCAAGATGATTACAGTATGACAGCTGTAGCTAATATTTTGGAGGAGTCTAGCAGCAAGATAGTATTAGGAGTTTTTCGGGTGAGGGGAAGAGGATTTTTTGTCAATGAGCTCCTATGGCAAATGACATCTACATTACATAGAGGGAAAGTATAATGTAAAGAATTAGTCAAACACAGGAGAGTCACATAAAGAGCACAATAACTGGCTCATGTACCAGGGGGACAATCAGTCTGTATTGAGCTATGACTTATGGGAAGAACTGACCCAGTCCTGCTGGGGTGTTCCTGTGCTGTCAGTTCAGCACCTTTTCTGTCTTCCAGGTTGCCCTAGAATTCCCAATGGTTGTTCAGAAAGTCTTGTCTCACTGATCAGGATGGACCAGGCACAAACTGGATGTTATATGTCCTAACCCCTGATCCTTCTAAGCAATGCCTGCAGCTGAACTGGAGGCAACAGCTGCAGACTGTATGCATATGCATGCTGGTCACAAAGGTTGCTATGCTCAAGTACACGCACACTGTATACATAACCCAGATATCTGGAGGCATCAACAGTTAGTTACCTATCAGATTCAGGCTCTGTCTGACTATGACAAATAGCCAACACTGAGCGAAACACAGGATTTTGAGGCTCTAATTTTAGACTTACGTGCCTAGTATTTTTGTGAATCAATTTAGAAAGATAGCAAAATGTCTCTTTCCAAGTCCCTGTCCAAACCAGGTCCTCTTGACATGTCTGAGCACTCTGTATTCTCTCTTCAGGGGCTTGTAGCAGCAGCAGCCTCCAGAAGTGTGTCTGCTTACTAATACAGCTAAGGAAGGCTGGAGGATCTATGTGCTTGAGGGCACTCTTTGGAAATAATTCCCTAGGTTGGTTTATTTTTCCCTCTTCCTGTATAGCAGCTCTTTCTTCTCTTTTCTGTTTTTGCATGTGAGGTAACTAGAGTCTGCTCTCCAAGGAAAGGTTTTCTGTAGTCCACATGGCAGCTAGGGCAGCTAGGAGGCTTTTACGTTTCAGGGGTGAGGGCAGAGAGATCTTTGGAAATATTGCTGGGCATTTTCTTCATTTTGCCAAACAGTCTTTTATATTTTCACCTTGCCTACACCTCCACTTTTCTGCCTCTTTAAAACCTTCTTGGACAGTGCTGCACTGAGGTGCATTATCGTGTGTTTATTGCAACAGTGCTGTAGTAGCCCCTCCTCCTTATTCAGCTTATGCTCTCAACCTACATCTTTCAGACATTTGATTACAAGCAGCATTTAAACTACCTCCAAAGACTGGTTTTCCGTTCTTTACGTGGACATTGGAAGCTCAAGGTATTTCAGTTACTGGGACTTTGCGAACCTTTTCCACTTATTGCAAGCAGATACTTAGCACCAACCTTACCTCACCCTGCTGATTGCTCCCCGCTTACAGGATATGAGGCACATCCTGAAGGAGGCAGAGGCTAGAGAGTTGGGCAGAGAGGAACCTAATGAACTTCAACAAAGGCAATTGTATGGTCCTGTCCCTAGGGAGGAACAACCCCTTGCACCAGTACAGGCTGGAGGCTGACCTGCTGGAAGGCAGCTCTGCAGAGAGAGACCCAGGAGTCCTGGTGGACACAGCAGGTTGACCATGAGCCAGCAGTGTGTCCTGGTGGCCAAGAAGGCCAATGGGATTCTGAGATGCCTTAGGAGGACCATGGCCAGCAGGTCGAGGGAGGTTGTTCTCCCCCTTTACTCTGCCTTGGTGTGGCAACATCTGGAGTGCTGTGTCCAGTTCTGGGTTCTTCAGTTGAAGAGAGCCAGGGAACTGCTGGAGGGGGTCCAGTGGAGAGCTACAAAGATGATTAGGGGACTGGAGCATCTTCCTTATGAGGAAAGGTTGAAAGAGACAGGCCTGTTTAACCTGGAGAAGACAGGGGAGGCCTTATTGATGTCTGCAAATATCTTAAGAAAGAGTGTCAAGAGGATGAGGCCAGACTCATTTCAGTGGTGCCCAGTGACAGGACAGGGGGCAATGGGCACAAACAGAAGCACATGAAGTTCCATCTGAATACGAGGAAAAAGTTTTTTACTTTGCAGGTGACAGAGCACTGGAACAGGCTGCCCAGAGGCTGTGGAGTCTCCTTCTCTGGAGACATTCAAAACCCACCTGGATGCGACACTGTGCAACCTGCTCCAGGTGAACCTACTTTAGCAGGGGGGTGGACTAGATGATCTCCAGAGGTCTCTTCCAACCCTGACCATTCTGTGATTCTGAGTCTGCGATTGAAGACTGCACAAGACCCTTCCTGAATCCTGCAGACAGCAGTCAGAAGTTTAGCCCAGGGACCAGAAAATGAAGCTGACAAGCAGATGCTGGAAAAGGAAGTGAAAGAGATGATGTGAATGATAGCAAATGCAAAAATGAAGTTCTCTTTTCCACAAACTGTTAAAATGTCTGTTAGTCTGAATGAGTAATTTGGTAAAGAAATAGATTTAATTTAACTGCAATAAATATTTACAAACATCATACTACTGCTATTCCTTTATCTAGCCTGCAAAAGACATAATTGGCATCTGCACACCTACAGTTGGAATGCTATGGTTCTCAGAAGTAACTGGCAACATGACATATACATTTTTACTTTTGTCTTCTACAAAGAAATGTAAATGAGCTGCAAGGGAATGTAACAACTGAATTTATACATGTTTATGCTTTATAGAACAATATACTTCCCTTGTGTAAGTGACTATTAACTTTACTCACTATGCCTGAAAGTGAATCATGCCATACAGGCAACAGATTAGGTTATGCCAGTCTTCTGTGTTTACGTAAAGTGCTGGCAGCTATTTCAGAGGACCGCCTGCTCTGAACTTTCTTACCCTGGGCTTATAGATTGACAGCATGAGCTCAGCAGGGTAAAGGGAGACTCCTATGGTGAAAATATCCACAAAGATAGACCTGTTTCCTGAACTTCATTCTGTTTGCTCAATTTTTATTCTAATTAATTCACCAATTAATTCCCAGCAGTGTCTCAGCATCTCATGCATAAGACTCAGCTAGTGCATCAGCGGTCTGCAGCTAAACACCTGCAGATGGCAGCTTGAGAAAAATATTGATTTTCAATGACTGGAATTTGTTGTTTAATTCAGCATTAGTTTCATAATCATTCCTTCCTCATCAGCATGTGACCACAAGGAGTTTGTCTGTTCTAGGTAGTCACAAACAAGCCAGTAAGTCAATTCATAGGAGCAGCTTGCTCCCTAAGTAGGCAGGAGGAGAGAAGATGTAAGGACTACACGCACAGCTGTGGGGAATGGTACAGCCGCATTCTTCCACAGATGGGGAATGGTACAGCCGCATTCTTCCACAGACCATTCTCATGAGTGCAAAGCAGAAAGAGAGGAGTAGACCAGCTGCACGATGCACCCCAACACAGGAATTCTATTCTGAGAGAATATGACATAATGCAGCTCTGGCATAATGCAACTCACCTGTGCCGTGATAACAATCATCAGGGACAACATGCTAACATTTATTTTTCTGGGAGATTTCGTAATAGCTGTAGGGATATTATATAGGCAGAAGTTTCTGTTCTGGGGATGACAAAAAAGAAAACATAGGAAAAAACCCTCATTGGTGAAGAAACAAAGGAAGCTGCTGCACACATTAAATAAAAAAAGCAAGATGGAGATGTGTTTATCATAGAAAAACTACAGCTGGGAACTCTGACTTCTCTAGAGGATGTTTGTGCCATCATATAAAGGAATGACAGCAGTCATTTGATAGTACACCCAACTACATGCAGGAAAGCAGTAAATCATATGACCTATAAAGAAAACCCTGTCAACAGAAAAACAAGGAAAAAAAGAGATTGTTTACTTCTACACTGACAAGAGAGCTTTCCTTCTAAATTCATTGTTGGTGTATGTACTACTATGTTTCATAAAGTTCAGCCATCTACACTATTTCTCTCCAAATAAGCTATTACAGAGTATGAATAATCTTGAGCTCAAATGTGATGCCTTGCCTTCCATATATAAATCCTCATCTATACAAACATAGTGGAAGGGAAAATCAGACCCCAAAGAAATGGGGAATGTCAGATTTTACCACTGGATCTACATACTGAGTACTGGACAAGATTCATCCCTGATGCCATGGTATATGTATGCCCTGATATTTTCCATGAAGTACTACAACGTAACCTGTAAAAGATGAGTGTGAATGATTCAGCTCTAAAAATGAGCATAGTCTGGGGCATTGAGGTTGGAGTTACAGGATTGCATTGATAGCATTAAGATTCAATAGAAGCCACTATGAACTCTTGTCAGAAACAGTACCAGCAGGAGCACAGACAAAACAAAGAAATCCAAACTGATCTCAGAAAAAGAGTATGCACAGTAATATGATAGCAATATCTGAATTTTCATGGCCATATCACACTGGTGATATATCAAATCCAGTATTTAATCTGTGGTCTTTCAAAGAAAAATGTGACAAATCAAGAGAAAGATTGTTCTCCCCATAGGAAAAATATCTTCACAATGCAAACCAGGTCTCTGGTCTGAACCTTAGGGGTCATGCTTCATCTTTTAAGGAACAGAAAGTGTGATCAAATGATCATTCTAATGAGCTAGTGAAACTATGGAAGTTCTCGTTAGCTATTTAAATGAATAATCACTTTTTGAATCTCACTGAGCCTGGTGGCATTTTGTGGGAGTGAATGCTACAGATTCATTCTATGCTGACTTACTGTACTTTTTAAATAAAATCAGACAATAAATAAGGAAATCAATACTTCTTTTCATGTAAGAGCATTATGAAAATCTGAGGGTTAGCCTTGAAAACTCATTAACTTGACTGCTATTCAGGACAACACAATTAAAGACAGGACAGATGAAAAAAAGAGGGGAAAAAACCATTGCTAAATGTTGGTAATGGTCTTTAACTATTGGCTCCCTTTAAATAGTACTTAACATATTTTAAAATATTTAGCATACTTTACTGTGTCTTTTAGACTGAAATGATTTCTCCTTCCAGTTTGTATCTCTATTGCCATTAAGTCTTCCCTTTCTAATAAATTCTCATTCACACAATGTTAATAAATCAATCATATGCATTTCCAAATAAATATGTCTTGGTCCTTCCATTGAATAGGGCATCTCAGACTTTCTCTGTGGGTATTTAAACTTCTTTAAGCAGCCCTGTGTGTGACACACACCCCGGCCCCTGCATTTTTTTTGCTTTTGTCCTACTAAATAATCAATCTCTGCATAAAGGGTTGGTACCAAACCACTAAGTTCAAAATAGAATGAACAACAGATCAATAAAACACGAACTTTTCTCCCACTTTCAGGTTTAACAAAACAGTTATTTCAATAACTAAGCTTGCAACCAATAGTTGTATATTGATGTTTCTAAGGTCAGAATGGTTCCTAGCTTGAGAAAGATCCAACAGTTCAGTTTGTATTATAAATGAGAAGATTTAAGTGCCAGGAGATTGACACTTCTACTGAGTAACGAACTTCTCCCATAAAATCTGATTTCCTCTCACACTGCACGAAAAAGAAATGATGAAAAGTGCTGACTAAATTGGCACACTCCCTAATTTAAACTACAGGCACAAACGTGATGTATGAAGCAGTTCTTCCATAGCATTAATTTCACACAACAGATACATGTGTCTCAGCAGATATTCCTGCATCTTCTCACTTCGAACTGGAGATACTTATCATTGGCAACAGAGCCTCAAACCTTGGCATAGACAAATAAAACTCACAGAGAAAACGTGTCCCCAGAGGGATGGTCTCTGGTCCCTCCAAAAGTTCAGCAGAAAGAAGGGCATAGATTTATGTAGCAAAGGCAGACTACTGGGAGTTAGGAGATGGGGAGATTTAAGACTCAGTCCTGGTACTACAAGGCTGTGTTTTCACGGCAAAGCTCAAGCATGTACATGTGCATGGTGAACTTGGGATCCCTGTTCTTCCCAATCATATTGCTGGGGTGTGTGGAGTTAGGCCAAAAACTCCCACAAAGCATTGTGCTTAGGGAAAGCTGACCTCAGGATACCTTCAGGTAGACAAGGGAGGCTATTCCTAACTCAAAAATACAACCCTAGAGGTGGGTTAAAAGCCTGTTAAGGCTCAGTTCCTCTAGAGTGCTGCTGACCATAGGAAGATCAATGCTGACCAGCCAGCACAAGCAGATGCAGTTGTCATTAATGTGTATAGTTACCACATTTGATCTTCACAACATGCTTATGCTGACATAAGCATGCCCATATTTGTAGTTCATGTAGTTACTGATCCCACAAATGCAAATGTTAACATCTGTAAGCAGTTCACTAACTGTCCAAGAGTAGGTTTGCGCAGAAGCTGGACTCATTCACCAGTGACTGTAAGATCATGGATGGTAAACTTTGCCTCAGTTTCCCAATTGCAATGTTTATCTGCTTCACAGAGGGTCATGAAGCTAAATCTAGGAGTATTTAATAGCTGTGAATGGGAACAGTTGGATCAGTGCATGGTATCATTACTATATTCCCTCAGTGGTGTGGGAAGCATCACTACAATAATTTGCATTCCAAAGGAAAAATCTCCTTTTGAAGATTTACTTGCATTCCAGAAGATGAATTGCCCCTCAGAAAAATCAAAGAAAAAACAACAGAGCTGCTGAGTACACCTTTGCACAAGGCTGCATTTCTTCTCTTCAGAGGCTTTGCTTTTTTCTTTCTTTCTTTTTTTTTTTCATTTTATTATTATTTTAGGCAGTAGGAAGGGCTGAGTCTGTGGGATGGGTCCTCTTTTCATTCTCATTTATAGAGTCTTGCCAATAACAAGAGATTTAACAGTTCATGAAACCAGAAGGTGAAAACAACAGTGCTCTTCACATGACTAACTCTGTCCTTTGGATTAATTTTTCTCTTCAGATTTTTGCCGATTCCAATTAATTTTGGAGCCCATCTTCTCTTCATGTTGTATCGCAAAACCATTCTCAGTTTCTTCATCAAACATGACATTTCTACTTTTTTTAAAATAATTTCTGTAAAGTAGTGATTTAAGTTTGTTATACACAAATGGTACCCTGCTTCTTCAGCCCAGGCAATGCCGGGTGTAGACTAGCTATACATAAGGGCTTTGGACTGATGGCTGCACCAGTGCTGTATGCACAAAATGCCATAGTCCTCTTGTGCCTTTTCACCATATAACCCACGGGAGCAAGACTGTCGGCCTTCCTAGCAGCCCACATACCCTGGGGGCACTCCCTGGCCATCTTGCACTGTCCGTGCCACCTGCAAATAGTGACTGGGGATAGCTTCAAACAGCAGTGCAGACATACCCTCTTCCATGCCCCAACCCAGACAAAGCTGTTTTTCTACACTTCAGAACAAAAGCTGGACACAGCGAAACCTCTCTTTAAGACCACTGTTAGTTGTTTCTACATTTTTCAGCATCTGCTAAAAAAATTCTCACCCAGCTGTGCTCTTACCTCTCTGCTGAAATCATCTGAACTATTTCAGTGGAGGCTGACAGTTGAACAGGGATTTCCCTTACAAAGATAGACCACAGCTGCAGGTACAGCATGACAGCATCAGAGAATTGACATGGTAAGCACTGAGGCTAAGACACATCATCCACTAAAGAGGGGCAAACAAGGATTTCTCTGATTTCGTTCTATTGTGTATGAAAGACCAGTATAACCTCATGGCCTGGGCAGAAGATTGGACTCTGCTCAAAGAAATATAAGAGGAGAAGGTAAGAGGTGAAATGCATACATTGCTCCAACCACAACAAGTACCGGCTACTGAGATGATCACTCTCAAAGACAGTGATTTCCCCATAGCTCCTGCTCACAGTCCTGGAAGTTTTCTGTACTCAGCAGAGCTCCCAGGGAGTTAGTTCCACAACAAATTGTGTTTGCACAGGTTACTTCTGTCTCTGTATCTTCTAGCTTTTCATTGTGTTGACTTTGCTACTTTAACGCGATTTTAAAGGAGTATTTTACAGCTTGTGTATTCCACTCAGCAGATAAGCCCATCTGCTTCACACCTTCCAGCCCTGGCCTCCTGTTCTCCAGGACTCCCTCCACCCCTTGTTTTCCTTTCTTTCCCATTTTCTAGCCTCAGTCTCCCAATGTCAAAACTTGTCCAGCAAGTGCCACCTGGTGCCAGCTGTTCTCCAAGCTTCATCACCTTTTTTCTCTCCCCTTATCTACCAACGTTGTCTCCAGATTTAATACTTACCATAGCTATTTTCATTCTTCTGTTAAGAAGAATGTCCCTGTCCCCTTTCCTATCTCACAGCTTTGGTTTTGAAGCATTCAATTCCTATTACAAAAGTAATGCATGTAGTATTTACAGCTTAGCCTTAAATATACTATATCTTCAAAACCTGAATGAGATTTTTTCCCCAGTTAAAAAATATACACTGTAAAAGACTGTCAAAACCTCTCAAAAATCTTGGCTAATAATCTCAGTTCATCTTTTGGGAGAAACTAGCTGTTAACTTCCCTGCTGTGTGTGTCTGTTTCTATCTTTCTATATACTGTAGATGCTTATATCATGTTCATCAGTGTGCTTACATCGACTCATTGCTGTGCAACTTGTAATTATAGGTGGCATAGATATCACCATTTTCACACTATAAGATATTTTCTTCAATTGCTTAAAACTTCATTAAATTTTAGCAATTGCAGGTGTCTTCAAAACACTATGTTTTTTCTCAGATTATTATTTCAACCACTTTCTAGAACCATGTGCACACACTCATGTACACATACACACACATAAGCTCTAACAAATACGGGCTTTGAAGCAGGGAAGTGAAAATCTGTAGAGAGCGATCTTTCTATCGGTGATGTATCATTTTCCACAGTTTTACTTTTTTTCTCAAATCCACCAAATAATGTACTTAAATCTCAGTTAACTCAGAGAGTCAACAGAGATGGCTTCAATTCTGGCAGATAAATCATGTGGCAATCCCATCCAAGCTATGTACCCTGCTATCTAGAGTATAGGGGTGAAGCAGGGCTTCCCTCAATTCTACCTGCCCAAAACTCAAGAGCTGTCATTTCCTCAAACAGAAGGATGGAGAACATGTCTCTCTTGTACTGGTAGTACAACATTGTACCTGCCGCTCCTGGGCAGTGGGAAGAAAGTGGAAAGTTCTCTACTATAATTTGGAAAAATAGGGTTCTTAGTAAAGCAGAAAGGCAACTGAAGTGAGAGAAGGAAATGAGGATGATTATAGAAAATGTGAGGCAACAAAAAGGTTAGGAGATAAGAAGAAGGACTGGGATCCCTGGCAGCAGACTGACACAGAGGGGTGAAGGGATGCAGGAAGGAAGGTTGTCACTGAAATCAGCTCTGAACTTTGATAAGGCATTCTTGCACAACGCACACCTTGGTCTGTGCAGAGCAGACATCAGTTACTGAGGGAAGACGAAAGAGCAGAATGAAAAGTTCACAACTCAGAAACTGTAGCTCTTTAAGGCTCTGTATTTCCACACATATTTCATATTAAATGGTTTGTCTAGTTAGATCTGTTTCCCCTTTCCATCTTCTGCCTTTCATCCCACCAGTTCCCAACCCCTAGCCTGCCTGCGCAGCCATTTTTCCCTTCACAGTTCCTCATCCATCATTTTCAGAGACTGAACTTAGCAGAACTAGGGAGGCTAGAGACCCTGTTATCACCACCTGATACAAAGCATGTCTACATACAAGGGAAAGTTGCAGTGCCTTTCTCTCCCCACTTCGCCAAGGAACACGCAGAATCACTGCTTATCCTCATGTTTCCTAAAGCATTTAAAACAGATTTGACAACATCTTCATATGGTATATGTAGATTATATATATCTGGAATGGATAGCTATACAATATTCATGTCTATCCTTTTCTGCTGATGTGTGATGTTGGGTGTCATGTTGTTGCACTCTGGAGTATACTGAAACCCAGCTCTGAGTATCGATCCCTGAATTTTCCTGACCTGTAGATTTCAGAACGTCCTGGGATTTAAATGCTTTCTTTCCATTAAGAACCCCAAGGTCTTTACCCCATAGCTCAGGGCATGGGGGCACAGGGGACCGGCGGCGGGCAGGGAAATGCACAGATTTTAGTCTGAAATTCTCAGCACTGACACTTTCAGGATTATGCTGGAAAGGTGTTGTTTTATTTCAGTTAAGAGGGGTTTGGTAGCTCAGGAACAGCTCTCCGTCCAGCACCACTCGCAAGAGCGGCAGCTCTCCCTTCAGCCCCACGCTGCATGGCAGCTGGCTCCTCCGCCGCACAGCTCTGAGTCCTCCCCAGGACACAGCTCGTCCTGGGGAAAAAATAGCATGAGATTACATAACAGAAGATAGACACAAAATATGCATGCACAAGAGGGCGAAATTAAGGTCATGGAGGAGGTTCTGTAATGATTTCTGATTGCTTAATTTCTCCTCAGCACCTACCCTGCTCCCCATCGAAGGGCCCTATTCCCTCCCAGCCTCCACCATTCTGTTTCCTCAGCTTCCTCCCTCTTACCCATCGCTGCCCATTTACAGAACCATGTTTCTGTCTCTGTTTCTGTCTCTTGCCCCTATTTTGATACATTCTGTACATATGGCTCTCACTCTCTGCTCTTATTTCTCGCTGCTGTTTGAACAAACAGTTCACTGCCTAAGGCTGCTGTCTCCTGACAAATTCAACTCCCCCCTCTCCACCCCATCCTCATGTCTGACTCTACTTTCTCTCAAACTCTAACACAAAATACTTTCAGATGTACAAAAACCTTTTTGTTTTAATTTCCTCTCCAGACACAGAGGGGAATTATTTGAAAAATCCTGATTAGACATGATCTGAATCAACTGAGGCAACATAATGTACACATAGCACTAATAATACTGAACATTTATACAGCATCTTTAGCTAGGAAAGTGCTTTACAAACACTAAGGGAGTCATTTTTAAAAGGTCCTGCACATTCATTGCTCAGTGACATTAGTGGGGTTTTTTTGTAGTTGCTCAATGCTTCTGAAAATGAGAACCCATTTAATTAGCGTTTTAATATTGCCAAAAAAAATCTCTCTAGCTATCATTTTGTATATGGAAAAGTAGAACTATAAAGAGCACCACATGTGTCAAGCCAGGGTGTAGGACTGCCTTTTTATTTTGTTTAGACAGCACAGCCCTGGGGCTGTATACAGGAAAGGGCTCAGCTCTCAAACTGATACGTTAGGTGTCTAAGTCCATAAAGTTTCTTGAATTCTATGTTTCTTGGGATGTTGTTACCTAGATTTCTTCTACTTCCATTTTTACAGCAGTCAGAACTGGTTGTTGGTTTTGAGCCTTACACGGAGGAGAACTAAGAAAAATATGAAACCCACTGCCTGCTTTTAGTCAATAATTCAACGGTTAGAGTGCTCATCTGGATTGTGAAAGGTCTTGCTTATTCTAGTTTGACTCTTGAGATTTGACATTTAGCAGATGATATAATGAAAGCATTTATATGACCATTTATCCTCACAGGTAAAGAAGCTAATTCCAAAGAGAGTGCTAAGCCTGGTTCTAACATCTTACAAGAACAGTCCTAACTGGGTTAGACTTTCTCATGTGTTGTTTTACATGAAAAAATAACCTGTTCCAGCTTACTTTCCTTATATCCTTATGTCAGGAGAGGTTTCACACACTCATTTACAGATGGAGGCTTCCTTTTCCATTAGCAGTCTGGTATACGGCTTCTTGCAATGCTCTAAGCTCTTCTCATTATTTCCTGCTGTCTGGCTTCAGCAGCCCTCACCTTACTTGATTAGCTTTCTGTATTCCCCTTTTAAATGCTGAGCTCTTCCTATACATTGTGGAGAACCTAAGGCATTTAGCCCTTAACATCTAAGCAACATTGTAAACAGCAAGTATCAATAACTCAAAGTTCCTAACTCCAAAAGTCACTTATGTGGAGTTAAGTGGAAACTTAACTCTAAAGTTCACTTAAGAGGTAGTGCAGTTCAGTCCACGTAATCTACACTTTCATCCAACGTCCATTTTCTGAAAAAGAGCCAGATTCTCTCTAGTATTTTAAAGGAAAGCATTTTCAGATAATTAAATCAAGGTTTTATAAAATTACTAACAGATGATACAACATTTCCATCTGAGCCTGTCCTGTTGATGTAGGCATTCTTGAGGTAGCTAACAGTCATTTTATAACTGCAGTTCTTGACTGTGGTGATTTGGAAGTCCATTGCCAGGAAACCTTGAGTGCAGTCATCTAAATCTGTAGATTTTACATTATCAATTTTCTACATCAAAAACATTGGGAAGATGCATGGAGATCTTCCCTATGATGCTCTACTGAGGAAGGCTCTGCTCTAGTAGGTCATATTTGCAGACTCTTCTGCATGTGCCATCCATGTCACTAAGACTACATATTTTGTGCCTTTTTAGCCCATAGATAGCTAAAACCAAACCTGTATTCAGTGATGATTTGAGATACTAGAATTGGTAATCCTCTTCTGAAAAAGTAAGATGAAATCATAATTAATGTGTCAGACCTAACCTCAGTGATTTAAAAAAACCTTGAGAACTACCCTACTTTTGGGTGAGAAGCCCTTTTGGTACAGATATTTGTCAAAGATAATAGACCTTCGGGGCTTGCACGCAATATTTCCTCTAACATTTTCAAGTAGTTGAACAATTGCAGTTTCTGACATTTTGAGCCCAGTGTAAAGCCTCATGTAGCATGAACATGTAGTGGTGCAGTGCATTCTTGCAGGAAATATTAGAAATAGTCTCTCCTTGATCCTATCCTTCAAGTGTGCCTGACTGGCTTTGTGATTCAGCCCAGTGGTCCTGACTTTTTTTCTATGGTACATCAAGTTGAACTTGATCTATAGATCTTGTTTGTTAGCTTTGAGGAACTTTGCATTCTTTGCTTGCTACAAGTATTTATAAGGGTATTCAGCAGCTTAAAGAAAGTGGCTTTACTTTTTTCCCCCACACTGTCTCATAGTTCAATTACTTTGGTTTTCAGACTTGCAAGAGATCCTGCACAACAGCAACTTCCTTTGCAAACCCAGTAACTCTTGCTTAGAGAAGCAGCTCTCACTGGTGGGGCTCAAGCACCTGGTAAGAAAGGAAGAAAAAAACCATAAAGCTCAAGCTGAAAGCTCTGCTGGACAGTTTGTCACAGGAAGTACGGAGTACTGTCAGTTTTCAGAAATGAGGCTAGACTGCAAAGAGACTATGCAGTGCAGTGGTTCTTTATTTTGCCATATGGTGCTGGTAGTCCTCTGAAAAAAATTGGAAAAAGAAGGCAAAGCTGAGACAGTACATATACATATTTGAAGATTGCCTATTCATTTTTTGAATTTCATCAAAAATTAACATTTTTGCATTGTTTCTTGTGTAGTCCTGTGTGTTTATGTGTGTGCTTGCATATGCTTGGCTATACATACATATTTATATATACTTACACGTTTAGGAACAATTTTAAAGAGTGAAAAATAGTTTTGAAGTCCTTCATATATCAATTTCCATCCTTTGAGGATCTTATGGGAAGCTTTCACTCTTCGCAAATCCTTGGAAGAGGTCGTCTTTTTTTTCATAATGTAACTTAAAATTATTTTACTGGTACAAATAGAGCTAACACCAGAACTCAATCTAGTCCAAATTCACCATTCCTAGAATTAGCAACCTACCTACACCAGCATCTAAATAAATGATCTAACACTGAACTGCACTCATGAAAATTTTCAGAATGTATATATGGTACTCAAGCTGTGAATATAGTTTGCTTTATGTTCATGACAATTTTATAGCTCCCTGTCTTATCTGAAATTGCCTCACCTCAGATTCATTGTGAAGCTGTTTTAGTATAATGTCATGGCAATTTTCACCAACCATTTCGGTTTATCAAGATACTTTTAAATCTCAAGGAAGCTGATTAAAACCCCATCACCCTTTTGCTTTCTGGAAGGAGACTACACTTGTATCCCAACAATTTCCATGAGCAAAATATTCATTGCTACAAAGCTTTGGGTTAAAACAAACACATTACATTCCCCAACATAACTGTTTCAAGTCTTCTGAATTTGGATCCATAGCTTTTTCTGGTTATCGCAAGTCCTGTGACCTTTATTAGAAAGCAAGACTGATAAAGAAATTAATTCTGAGATTATTTCTCAGTGTAAAGTACACACAAACAGTGTGGTACAAGATCTCAAGTTAACTTGATGATGGTATTGACGATTTCAGGTGAGACAGAAGATTTATGTTTGTAAAACACTGGGATGAGCTGATTTGCCAACTTTGAAAGATTTTTCTCATGTCCTTTTTTTCCCTTACTAATTCACAACGTACAGAGGACAATAAGAAAAAGCCTGAAGTTAGGTGTGCATGTAAAATACATGTATATGTACATATATGCACCTATGTATATATACTCTGTTGACTTTCAATGACACAGAAATTTCCAAATTGTCAAGTAGTCTTACATGTTATATATAGTCTCCAATATATTATATATATGTATAGCATATCTTTTATATTTAATATGAAATACATATAAAATACACATGTATAATATGTATACTATATGTGTGTAAAAGTCCATATTTTTCTTCCTTGTTGGAAGAAAATCAATTGTTTATTCCTTGAAACACCTGACATTGCCAATAACATCCTATGTAACAACTACTGTCTTTAAAAATACATTATTTCTATTATTAATTCTCATATGCAATATATAACAGGGGGGGAAATCCCCAGCAAAACCATTGTTGCGATAATTCATAACTAGTTTGTTAGAGGCTTAACTGCTTTCAGCTTTGCCTTGGGCCATTAACTAACAAACCAACCATTAACTGCTAGTAATGACCATTTTTTCCCAGAGATTATTGCTTAATTGAACTCCTGTGCTGTGTTGGTTATTTTTATACCGTCTCACAATGACTATGCATTACTGCATTTTCCTAGTATACTAACTGCCTACTGAAATAAACAAGATAAGTGTTGGAGAATGGGATCTTTCAATGTATATACTATTTAAAATACATTAATGAACAGCTTTGATGTAGCAGACGTGCTTTTTCATTTTTCCTGTTCTCTAGAGCATACGCATCAAGTAACTTAGATGCAGAATTAATGCATGCTGCTGTTCAGTAATGTATACAATGTCAAGGCAGTGTATTAGTAAGCTGTGTTATATATTCATTTGGGTAAGACACATTTGATTATTAGCATTCTGTTCTTCAGCAACAAGCCACATGTGCTGTCTGTTGCCATGGCAATAAATTAGGAAGGATAACCTGACTACTTATCAATTTTTATTAGTGCAGTCATCCTACCTGCTTAACCCCTCAGTAACAGTAACATATTTAAACACCACGGATAAAATCTATGCAACTCTGGGGGTGTGCGTTAAGCTAATAGGGTGGGGAGGAAGCCAAGGTACTGTGGAGATGGTGGAGAGAAATACTGACTTACAACATGATGCTGATGTGATTCATTAATATTACAGGATCAAAAATGTTAATGTTTCTGAGGATCTTAGCACAGTGGGAAGAGATGAAAATAAAAGCAAAAACTTAAGACGGATAAAATGAAAAGTGTTTCCATCCTGCTGTGTTTAAAGCAGCATGTGTAAATGCATATGTTAAACTATAAACCTGAATAAATGGAATCAAAACATGTACTTGCTAAATGTTAAGGAATATCACATACTACTAAACAGATCCTTTAAAGTAGAAGAGAATGAACTCATGAGAACATCAGTATGATTTTCTTTAAGATATTATAATTACATTACTATTGGTCTGTGACCTTTAAGACTCCTGATAACACGCTTTCAATTATCATCCATAGAAAAATCAATTATTCTCTAGTACTCAGAAATAAGAATAAGCTTCCCATTCATTCCAAGATCTTCCTGGGATCAAAACAGAAGTTTCAACAGATTTATTTTGAAGTATCTCATTTTGATCTAAAGATCTACATGTTCCTGCAGAGCTAAGTATTGTTAATCCGTGTTTGATTGTTGTAAGGCTGACTATTTAAATCTCAATATTAGCATTAGTGTTATTGCTGGGTTTACACACACACACACACACAAAAAAAAAAGTCTTGCAAATCTTGTTTGTTTTAATGATGTGCTGGATCTCACTGGTGTTAAAGCGGAGTGTGAATGCACAGAACAGCAGCAGAGGCTGGATAGAGACCTCCTTGGACCTGCTCTCTGTATGGATACCCTTGCCAGAAGAAGACATGCTCTGCTCTGCTTTTGGTTTCCAGGATGACCCCACCCGCTGCTTTAGTCATGCTGTCATCCCTTTGCTGTCCACAGGATTTGAGTTCCCAAAATAAACTGTACATCTGTGGGCATGGCATTATTAGGTTAGTAAGAGGCTGTCAATTCAAAACTTTTCCAAAGCCTTAGAAAAAAACAAACTATTCAACACAAATAACTCCTAACTTCATCTGAGAAGTATCAATATCAACACAACATTTTCCAACACACCTAACTCTTTCACTTAAAAGGCTGCCAACTTCTGTCTTTTTAGGAGCCATGGGGGAATATAAAAAGAGTTTGATGGGAGCTAAACCTCATCTCCTGGAGAAAGAAACAGACCTGGCATGTCAGAGGAAAAGCACTGTCTCCTGGGATTGAGAGGTCTCTCTCCAAGGGAGGGACGGACCTCTTCCCTCGCCCCTTCAGGCACCTGCCGCTCACCAGGGAAGGTGAGGGGCCATGGGCAGGTTGCGCTTTCTTTCCCACCGTAAGCTTCCTTCACCTACCTTGGTGAATGAAAAATACCCTCCAGGAGTGGCAAAGCTGCCAGTGGGACAGACATGATCTGCAAATGACACTGACAGGAAGGGCCTGGGGCAGCGGAGGGGCAGCCAGGACAGGGAGCAAGGGAGATCTTAGGAGTTTGGGGGAGGAATCACTGCTGCGAGAGGAGTGAGCAGATGTAGTATTTGAAGCAGCCTGAGCTGTGACAAAATAGGACATCTGGAAGAGCTAATACCTTTATTTTATTACTCATCCTTATGTGAGTTGTCAAAGAAAGTTTAAAAAAAAACACAGTTAAAATCAGTGTGTATTTCTAAAACGTCTGAAATCTTTTAATCTGGAAGCAAGTTGGACAATCTGGAGTTTAAGTTGCTTCCTAAAATGAGCCACAGTCTTCCAGGTCATTTAGGTACTTAAAAATACTGAGTTATGTAAGCATAAAGTCTGTGCACTTTCAATGATAACAAAACTCTCAATGCATGTTTGACAAGCAGTGTCAGGGTCAGAATATTTTTCCCTACTATATTTTAAAATGTTAAAATATGCCTGTGCCTTGGGAAGTAATTTGTTCCAGAAGGAACAGCTGAAATTCACTTTACAACCTACAGTGAGCTTCTGCTCAGATACGCCAAATATTTTCCTCCACAATGCCAAACCACCAGCCAGACACCAGGTCAAGGTTAGCTGATAGTTCTAAAGTCTAGGAAGAGTAGGGTATCCACCAGGCACAAGCTCTGTGCACGCACACGTGTGTATGTGGGTGTGCATGTGCATTCAGTAATAACAACAGGATTTGGTAAATTTGGGAGTGCTCTCACTGCGTCTCTTGTTCTTCGCAAGACTTTCAGCTTTCTGAGGGAAAATACTTTGTTCGAACCTTAGATTGTTACTATGCCTTCCACACCCAAGGAGATGTTAAGACGATCCATTTCATTCCCATGGTTGAAGATGTATTTTCAGTGGAGCCTGAGAATGGTGCCCAACATCACAGGTCAAACCGAACTGATGGATTACCTGCTCTGTTCCACTCCAGTCAAGGTCTGTAAAGGAAACAAGACATTGCTATGGAAAGCAAAGGAAACAATGCCTGCACATTGACAGATTTCCAAACAGGGCTGCTGTTTGTGCAGACCTCTCTGGAATAAATCCTGTGTGCAAACAGACCTTCTCCAGCTGGAAACTGAACAAATCCCAACATTGTTATCTCAAAAATCTCAGCCTTCCCTGTTAGCACCTCACCAGAAAAAGAAGTTCTAAAACTCTGTATCCACCCAGACTGTTTCCAATAAACTGTAATAGTAGTGTGCATCTAACTAATATACTCAGGAGTATTTATAAATGTTGGGGTTTGCACATAAAGCTGTTGTCAAGAGCAGATATCACTTTAACAGCTGGAATTTTCGCAGTCTACACATGAATAGATACTGATTGGACTAAAATGGGATTGGAACAGCAACAGAAGTGTATTCGAGTTACCAAATCTCAGTATTGCACTGGCGTCCAGTATCATGTTCCCATGGGTTTGGCACAGGCTGTAAGAAGGCACATAGCTCATCACAAGTTGAGATTCACATGCAAATCAAAGACATCACAAAAATAGATACCAGGATAACATTGTGGGCTGTGGAAGTGTTCTGTCTTTGTGTTCAAGCAGGCAACAAATGCTTTTGGTATCAGAATCTGACAAAGGACACAATAGTGTTATCCTGAATATGACAGGTAAGGCTCAGTTTTGAAGACAAGTTCTTCAAAACTGAGAGGGGAAAGAACATTTCTCTAAAAGCCAATTTTCTGTCATCTTAAACTGACATCTGGTGATTTAATTCATAAAACAAAATAACATTACTGCAGATAAAAATGAAGAGCAGAAGCTAATCACATAAAGGTAAGACTTAGATAAATAAATATGGGCCATGGTTCACCTACACACAAATGCAGGAAGCAAAGCTTTCTTTTGCTTCCCAGTCCCAGCTACTTTTAGACTGGGCAGTGCTTTATAGGAATAAGTGGTTCTCTTTTTCATATAAGAACAAGACCACACAAAATAGGGAACTTCACTCCCTGCTTCATTCCTGCAGCTGGGAGAGCAATTCCTGTTGAAGGCATTGCACCAGCACCATAGCAGATCACTCCTGCCTCAACAGTAAAAATAAATCAGGCAAGCAACTGAGTGACATTCTGTTCCAGTCTCCTTTTGGGACCAAGAAGCATTACTGGGAAAGTAATAAAAGGGCAATTTCTCTTTAAATAAATAAACAATCTGCTGTGAAAAGTGTCCATCATGTTTCTTGTTTTCCTCTTCTGATTCAAGGGTGACTCCACATTTGCTGAAGAGCTTAACTAAATAAAGTCTATGCCTGGGATAGGGGCCGTACAGAGGTGGGAGAGAGAGAGATTCTACAGAATAGGTATGTTTGCACAGGAAGACTTCTACAGGATCGGTACGTGAACTACAAATACATATGCATATATATTCCTCTATAACATTTTTGTAGTTTCTACAGGAAGCATTAAAAGTTCGGTCCTCAGTTCAATGTATAGGACTTAGCCATAAGAGGCAATTCAACATTCCCAGTGTCTGGGTTCCAGTAAAAAAGTAAGCTTAATAAGAAAAATAAGAAAAACAAAAACACACAAGAAACTGAGAGTTACAACCAGTGAGCAAAAACCCAAATCCCTGTCCAATTAACACAAGTTTAACTAAAATATTATCGATAGAGCTGTTTGTTTATTTAAACTTTTTTTCCTTTCTCTAATAAAAGCACGCAATGTGGTGGGAGAAGTCAGAGATACAGGAATTCTCTGACAGAAAGTTTTCAGTAATGACAGTTCAGACATTTTTTTTTTTAAATGACTAGCACACAGAGCAACATGAGTGCTTTCTACCTGATCTGAAAGTCTTACTTCCCTCGGTCTGTGCCTTGCACTTCACCATAGCCACTATACAGCCTTTTACTCTTTTCACAAGTAAAGTTTGCTAATGACCAAGCCTGGGGGAAGGGGTATGGCCATAACATTCTCCAGAGGCACAAAAACTCATGAGTTTGACAGATGGTTTTATTCATTTTTACTTCTCTCTTCATATTGTACAATTGTGATTCTCTTTTACTGTTCCTTTTGCACTATTGTCAGCTCTCTTCTGGCTCCTTAAATAAATCCTCAGCTAAACCCCAAGTGTAAAGACCGTACATTTTTTCCTTTGAACTGTAAGTATTTTAAGTATATTTGTGATGCTTTTACTTCTACAAGACTCTTTACTTTTCTGTCTTTAATTTATACAGTTTCTCCAGAGAAATCATCAGGTGCACAGGCAAGCAGCCAGATGTGATAGTTGTGATTTTGTACAAGTATTAGATATATTGTGATTGATTACTCAGATTAACAAATAGCAAGAGTTCAGAAGAACTCAGAAGAGATATATCTACATGATGTGACAGCAGAATGTTAGTCAAATATTTAAGACATACAGTTTTGCTAAATACCAACACAGTTTGCAAAGTGGCTCCCCAAGTTCCAAGACAAAAGAAACTAGCTTTCTTATGGATATCAGAATCTAAGAAGATATAACCTATCCTTGAAACTTTTCCAAGCTGGAGCATTCATAAAGTATTTCCCCTGAGCACGAGTCTTTTGTGTCTCACAAAGGCTGAATTCACAGTGCGGTTTTTCCCACAGTTGGAAGGGAATTGATACCCACCTTTTACCCTCCTACCCACTTTCACAAAATCCTACAGGAACTTAATCATCTCTATAAACTGTACCCTTCAGTAAAATTTGGTTGGAATCAGGAAACTAATTCAAAAGTTGTTCTGTAGGTGTGGGGGACAAATGAACAGACAGCTTTGATATGTGTGTGCAGTTACACATAGCCACACACACACCATGTATGCCTTCTTTTCCTATGAAACTGGAGTATAAAATAAATGGATATTTGGCTGACTGGGGTTAATAGTTTCTGTATCTGTCAACAAGTGTTTTTGCCTAAGACTGGACGGATTAGAAATACAAACATTGCAGTGTGCAAGGTTAATAAATCTAGACTGTGAAGGGTGAAAGACAATCCAGGAAGGGAATAAATTCCAAGGTTCAAGACTCCTTTGCTGACATAGGTTACCAGTAATGTCTCATTTTTACTGAGGAAACTTCAGTAGAGTTCCCTCAGCTGTGTAAAGCTGTGGGAGTGTCAAGCTGGCCAAGGTGTTACATCTCAAAAGAGTATCTAACTGCTGAAGGTTTTATAATGTAAAAACAAAACCTGGAGATGCTTTCTGAAACAAATAACCCTGCATTCTTATTTTCAACAGCAGCAGCATGAACACCACATGCACCATTTTCAGTAACCAAGGGGCCTGAAAAATCGCTGAATGCTGTGTGAGAGGTGTTGCAAAGATACCAGCTGGAGTAGCATGCTCTGATCTCAGAAGAAAGTGGAAGTAAGACTAATTCTGTCAGAAGAAAGATTAAACAAATAAATTAAAAAAGCTTGAGTTCTTTAGCTTAATGAAGCAAATACTGAGCAGGGCCATGGCTACAATACATAACTGTATCAAAATGGACAGCAATTTAAGCTAAGGGACAATGCCAACACAAGGACACTCATCCATGAACAAAATTAAGCTTCCTGTTTTCCAACTGTAAGAACACCAAGATTCTCAGTGGCCTCCCTGTATGGAAAGTAGTTTTTAAAAGGTCAGATTTTACTTGGCAATTGATCTGTTTATGAGATTTCATGACATCCTTGCCTGGAAAGAGACTGAATGTGAAGATGCAGGTGGTGTTCACCAGCCTTATCTTCCTGTGAAATTTTATGGACTCTTGCATTACTGATATCTAAATGCAGCAGGCCAAAGACAACTGAAGGTCCAAGAGACATTTTCAGAAAGCAAAACTGTCTGATTATTTCAGTACTGTGGTGAACAAAATATTATTTTCTATCTGAAGCTCCAAAGAGGAAGGAAAAAAGTCCCCTCCTTACTCTGCCTGTAACTCTGTGTTGCAAACAATTACCACCTCCCCTCAAGTGATGCAAACATGACTCCATTCAACTCTTCAGACTGGTTCTCCATTCCAACATTATAATTCCCTTTCACCTGGTTTGATCTTTTAGAAAACATCTGCAACTGTGGTTGGTTTTAATGATTATTCCAAAGAATGCTGTGAAGTACCAACACTTCTGTCTGCATGCTCAATTTTGTCATTTTACCAAGCAAGTTTGCTCCAATTACTGTCCTAAAAACCTCAATAAATTCATAATACATTCACTGTGAAAATTAAAATCCTACTGCTTGCAAAAGTGTTATGGTTTAGTGTTTGAGAGTCTGATCTTTGCAGAGCAGTACAAGGAACTTTGTGAAGTCAAGAAGTCTATTTCCCAGCTCAAAGGCAGAATCAATTATACTCCAGCTTTGCTATGACTGATGGGCTTTACATCCTCAATTCCCAGATTTTAATCCTATTCCACTACTGAGTTAGCAATCATCAAGTTGACATTATTGCATAAGAGTTAAACAAATATTTAAACAAATGATTTCATTTGTAAGCATTAAAGCTCCTCTGATGATTGCTAAATCAATATTAAACAAGCTGGAAACATTTAAGTTTTACCCACCAGAGCTGCAAGTTAAAGTGTTCTGTTTAGTACACCAGTAGCCATAGACCTAGATTTATCCGCTGCAATTAGTGATTTTAAGACATAGTACATGATTTTGCTCAAGTATACATTTTTATTATCCTTCAAGACTCCTCAATAGTGTAGAGATATACAGTTGTCTATTTTTAAATTAAAGGTTAAACTCTTGGTGTTTTAGCTGTGTGTATCCATGGCTGTTTGAAGAAGTGTGAACTAAATAGCCTGCTGAAATATTGCATTTCAAAAGACCAGGAATGGGCAGAAGTGGTAAGAGGCCTTATTATACATGAACTAGATGAGCACTCCAGCTGCATTCTGCTTTCAATTACTTTTAAATCACCCCTAATCCCTGGAACTAAAATGTGATTTAGGGAGGAAAACACAGTTTGAATTCTGCATTTAGGTAAGAGAAGGAAGAGTCAACAGATAGTCTAAAAATGCCTTTTTGACATTGTTTTTCTAAGTATTACTGTTAGACTGAAGCAGGAGTGTTCATGTCACAGGCTAAGATTATAAGATGTCCGCCTGAGCTTTTTCTTAATAACGATGTTGTGAACCCAGACTTTCTTAAAAATAGAAGTTTGTTCTTTTTTCAAGAAAACAATGAACTGTTTTGGAACAGATGTACAGAACTCAGTGAGGTGACTCATCAGCTGTGCTCAGTTACAGTGGCTTTATCTGTAAATGTGTACAGACGCAAAGCCACTCAAGAGAGTTCATAAAAGAACAGCCGATCTACCGAGAGCTAATCACACTGGGCTATTCTTGGAGGAACACTGTGTTTGTACGTAATACAAACGGTTACAAATTATTGCCTCTGCTTGGAAAAATGCTTAGATCTGTGCAGTTACTTAGTGGTGCTCTCTGTGAAGACTATCTAAAATATCGGAACCTGTAGTTGTCTAACACTGACCTGATCCAGCAACTGAGCACTCTGCAGTGTGAAGGCATATCTGCTTAACTTAAGCTCGTTTTCTCCACAGGACATATCCAGTGCCTGGCATACTAAGATGCATATTACACCACGTCATTTGCATAAGGTTGCATTAAATTCAGCAAAAGGGATTACAATCTGCATTTCAATGCCAACTATTTGCGTGATATCTGCCTTATGAGGAAATGATCGATACCCCATCAGATTTCTACTGATATTAATAAATTACACCAACTTTAAGCATAAGGAACGTAGGGGTAAATCATACCCTTATAACCAAAAAAAGCACTACAGTCTCTTTCCTTCTGACATACAAAGTAAGAGCAATTTAATGTAGAAAGTTTTGTTTCACAAGTGAGTACTGGCAACACAAAAAAGAAAGAACAAAATGGAGCATCTTTACTAGCAAATCCATAACTAACTTTTCAAATCCAACAATTCTGTTGTTAGCTAAAAGATCTTTTTTATGACAATTATTGAAAAGTTGGTGCATCACCTTTAAAGTCCTTCAAAGTCAACTGTGGTACCTGTACCTCATGTGCCTTTTTTAACAGATGTAGAACAAATGATATGGATTTGAAGGAGGACATATGGTAAAAGACAGGCAAAGAAATTTGTATGATTTATTCATATAATTTTGAAGTAGCATATTTAAAATCTCATCCCATTAACATCCATTGCCCACCTAATTACTATAAGTAATTGACAGCTCTCATTAGGAAGAGACAAAACTGAAGGGAATTGAGGTCTTGATCTTGCAATTGGATTTCCATGAGCCAATGCCTTCATTGCGTGGAGCCTCTTTGGCATATGTGGGCTCGGTCTGGATACCAGAGTCCATCTGTGCAAATCTGATTGCAAGATCAGGGCCTAAGTGATAACATGGGAATTAAGCAGATTCTGTTATTTGGAACAGATCTGCTCCAAAGTTACATAGCAGGTTAAAAGTTACCAATTGTCATGGAACAGAGTAAATATGTGACAGCTTGTTATCTAAATTTGCAAAATACTACAAATGACCCACCCTCTGTTAACACATATCTAAAAGCAGAGAAGATAATTTTTCAAACTTATTCTTTACACTTATGCCATTAATGGGCCTTTTTTAATTATTATTGTCACTGAGAGATTTTAAATGCTGTGTGGGGAGATAAACACTGAAATCCTGTTACCAATAGTGAGATTTACTCATGGAACTCCCCCACACATCTTCACAAATTTACCCCTCAAACTTTAATCAAGCATTTGGGGAATAATATATTTTTTTTTATTCATAGCCGGTTTTAAGATCAAATGTACTATATCATACCTATACAAAATAAGTTCACTCTTAATTTATCCATGTCCAGCTGGGCAGATGGTGTGGGCCAAATCTACCCATGGACTAAGCAGCTGTAAATCCCATTGGAGTGCTGTGACTAATTGGTGATTGAAGTGTTGACATTTAACCCCAGCCAGCAACTAGTACCACACAGTCTCTCCATTACTCTTCCCTCCTGCCCTCAGTAGGATGGGGAGGAGAATCGGAAAAATGTAAAATCCATGGGTTGAGATAAGAACATTTTAATAATTGAAATAAAATAAGATATAATAATAACAACAATGATAAAAATTTTAATGAAAAGGGGAGACAGAGGGAGGAATAAACCCCAAGACAAGTGATGCACAATACAATCGCTTCACCACCCACTGATTGATGCCCAGCCAGTCCCCAGGCAGTGATTGGTGGTCCCTGACAAACTCCCCCCCAGTTTATATACTGAGCATGACATTCTATGGTATGGAATATCCCTGGGGCTAGTTCAGGTCAGCTCTCCTGGCTCTGCTCCCTCCCACTTTCTTGTGCACCTCCTCACTGGCAGAGCATGGGAAACTGAAAAAGTCCTTGATTCAGACTAAGTGCTACTTAGCAAAAACTAAAATATCAGTGTGTTATCAACATTATTCTCATACTAAATCCAAACCACAGCACTGTACCAGCTACTAAGATGACAATTACCTCTATCCCAGCCAAAACCAGGACACTAAGCAATAGTGCATGTTACACATGGCAATAAATTGATAGGGAAATAAATGAAGGTAGTGCCAGAGAGATTATATAAGAAAGTAATACCAAGAATATATGCAAGGAGAAGCTATCAAATTATTAAAGATAAAAGTATATTTCACCTGATTCCTGGGAGAGTAGCTGACCCCACACACACCTGCAAGTGCTCCTGCCTTGCTGTGTTCCCTTTTAGAATCATCCTCTCCTCGTAGCTGCTCACTTACTTTCATAGTATGTAGAATCTCTACACTAAGTAGATGCAAAATCGATTTTGCTACACATTTTTTTCATACCTAACATACTGAATGGAGATATCACTGTATTTAAGCACAGTTTTTAACATCTGGAATAACAGACTTTTGCTAGTTGAATCCAGGAAGCAGTGGAACGCATAAAGTTTGTATTTTTGTACTTTCTGCCCTTACCACAGCAGTACTAGGTAAGAGCAGCCTTTCCTGTCTCCTGCCTCCCCAGCTGCTCTTCTTGCACCCTTCCACAAGACATTTACTTCTCCTTCACGTACTTCACACAGAACACAAACCTCCCCTTTTGCTCACAGATTCATCTCATGAGCACTACCTGTTTAATAGCCAGCCAGAGATGTGCAAGTATTGATTGGCAGGTGCCAATCATCATGATGCACATAACTGGGCAAGTGGTTCCTTTCTCCTGGAGCTGTTAGGTGTTATGTTCAGCTTGCATTTTCCTCTCATGGGCCTTTACTTCAGGTCTGTCCCCTCTACCCAGCCCTTCTAGCACAGACAGATGGCACAACCTCACTGGCATTGTTTCCTTTCCAAAAAGATCAAAATGTGTCTTAAAACACTGCAAAACTGGGGGGGAGGGGAATATGCATCTCTGAAACGGCTTTCGAAAAAAACTCCATAAAGGTCATATTTTACTACTGTATGTTTCCTAGTCTTGTGTTTGAACAGGAGAAAGGAACTCCCAGAAAATAAATAGAGTGTGGAATTTCTATTTTCTGTTCTGTAAAGTCACTGTGGAGTGGGTGGCTGGCTAAATAAATTAAAAAAAAAAAAAAGAATAAAAACCACTTTTCCAACACTATGTGTAGGACATGAACAACAATAGCCTAAATCATAAATATCTTCATTGCTGCTGGGAGTGGGGAAGAGCGCTTATTGGCTGAGAAGAATGGAGTTTATTATATTGCAAGAAATATGCAAGAAAATCAGATTTTGAAGCAAGATCAGGATACTCACTGCAAGAGCTCTATGAACAACTGCTTTGGAGTTTGCTGGCAGAACTGAAAAATAAAATGCTTAAAGATAAAACATCTTGGTTTTCCTCATGGAAAGAGATGTTTCATTCTTAGTGATATTAATGACCATTTCATATTAATTTTCTATAAATCAAGCACTAAAACTCAATCATAGCATTTATCTTAAATGATGTTAGGTCCAGATAGCCCTCTCTTTTAAAGCTGTCTGTGTATTAATTATGTTGTAGATAGCAATTGAGATAACAATTATCTACACTGACATACATTTAAAAAAAAAGCCAAAACCAAAACCCATAGGCAGATAGTAGTGCTATTGAATGTGTCCTGATAAAAAAAATAAATATATATATATTTCTAAAAGAGTTAGCTTGCTGGGAAAAAGATGGGGAAAAAAACTTTTAAATGCCAAAGGGGGAAAAAAATCATAAGCAATGTTTTTCAAACCTTGGCTAGTAATTACCACTTATTCCAAGACAAATTGCTAGCAGGCTAAAGAAAAGAGGTCTTGATCCTTTACTGAATGGCATTGCTATTGTGAGTTTGAGTGAGAGGGTTACCATTATTTCTTCTAAATCAGAAGTCATAAGTGCAAAACAGGATTTCTGACCTACCTTGCCCCATTTTAGTATACAATTTAGCAGGTCAAACATAACAATCAGAACTGTAGCAAAAATATTTTGGTCTGGCATCAGATGCTTTCTCTTCTCTTATTTCCTTACTTATTCTTTTAAATTCTTGATAACAGAGACAGTCCAGTGAACATGCTTGGAATATGAGAGAAATCCACAGCAACATGAAAAACCATAGCTTACAGAAAGTGAGTGCTGTTGGCTGAGCCTCCTCAGCCTTCCCAAAGGGGAGAGAGATGCAGCAAAGTAAACAATTAGGAGGCCTCCTTCAATAAGGCCTTTTTGTACCCTGCACCTGCCTCATCTCCCCCAGTAGTTAGGCTGTGCTTCCCTCCTTTTTCAGTGGAAGAACCTGGCCCAACCTGGAACCAGTGGGGCAGCTGGGGAACAACCGTGGGGCTACCAGGCTGCACATGGGGGCAGAGGGAAAAGCCTGCTCCAAGTGTGCTGGCAGGGATCAGCACGGGATGCAGGCATGTAATGTGTAGCCAGATTAATCCTGTGTTCCCATCTCTCCCTTTTGACACCTCCCTCAGCTGGGAAGTTTGTATCATACCACTTTTAATAGCCCAGAAAACAACATCACTAGGGGAGCAGGGGAGAAGAGTTCTGAAGTAATTCTTATACTTTGTTACAAATAAACATGAATAAATAAGTATTGCTTTTTGTAACATATTGATTCCAGAATGCACACTCTATCTTTTAGTATATACAAATAAAAACAGAAAGTTGAAGGTACTGTATATGTTCCATTATATACAAACCTATATGTTTACATGTGTATGGCATGCTCTCTCTGTCTATGTATATCTTACAAAGACTAGTATATATGGTTGATGATCTTAAAGGTCCCTTCCAACCTAAATGATTCTACAATTCTATGACTCTATATATTTTACATAAATTAACACTGGGCAGTTCTGACATTCCCCATAAGCTGCCAATACAAGCAAGTAAGTTACAGGTTCTAATCCAGGTCTTAACCTTGTCCTAATGACCACATTTCATTTTTCAATGAGCAATATCATTACTTTAACATACTTCAGGGGTTAGGATAGCCCAGAAGGTTACTGCAGGAATGCTATGTCCCAGGCAGAATTTCAGGAACTTGGCCTGCCATGGCATTATAATTTCAAAGGTGTTACACCAACATAAATTGAGAGTCATCATGCTGTGACTATATACATATATTCATTCCTATGAATTTAGAATGGGTTCAATCTGTAATGACATGGCAGTCCTGTTCTCTGCAAAAGTACAAAATGAGGGGAAAACACAAAGATGTATAGGAAAACTTACTGGTTAACTGTACTCTCTCTAGTGTCTACATAAATCCATCTACATTTTCTAATGAACATGGCATGATATTTACCTTTCACACAGGAATGAGGCAAGACATAACTTTAATAGTGTTTGCAAAGTGCTATATAAGTGCAAATGATTGATAAAGCCAATGAATGGCAAAGAGCCAAAGAATATTTAGACTGAGAAGTGCTTAATCCAGGGACCTTTAGGGAAAACACTCTCTTCTAGCTTTTTCATAATTCACAAAATAGGAATTGGTGAGCAAAAGCAGCTTTTACATATTCTTAGATATTGAGAAAATGGAAAAATTTAGCAGCAACTAGTTGATCTATTTTCCTATCATGTGAGGTATAAAAAGAATATAGACACATGATCAGTGACTATTACACAGCAAATTCACTGGATTTTTCCCTCTTGCTATTAATTGATGAGCATTTTTCTTTGACTAGGTTTTGTGGGCTTGTACTATGTAATGACATTTAATATTATTACAACAGTTCTCTCACTTCTAGAATGTCTCAAAACAAACAATTTCTGGTTAATAAAAGACATTTATCCAGCATGAGATAAGTCAAGAGGGCTTTTCTTAAAAGAAGATAACACAGAAAAATTGGTACTGCCAGAAATAAATATAACTGTATTTCATCCAATAACATCCTTAGAATTTAGAAGGGTTTTAAAAATTGTTTAACGTACTTTACAGTGACAGCAGCAGATTCTCTCAAAGGATTTGTTTTCAGAAAGCTCTAACTGTGTAAACTTTATCACTCACACAAAATCACACTGGCTTTCAGGAAGCTGCAGTTTCAGTGTGGAAGATACTTTTTGCGTTTTGTGTTTCACATCATTTTGTGTATGTACAAGTTTCACTCCAAGGATCACTAAATAGGAATTCTTTTCAGAAGCATGAGTGGGACTTAATCCGCTAACTTTGTCTTAGTGGTATTGCTTGCCAACTAGTTTGAAACTCTGCTGAAAAGGTAATTGCAGAAAAGAACTGCCTGTACCTGATTAAGCAGTTTTCCACAAAATCCCAAGGAAGTTTTCCACAAGGCAAACTCACAAGGTGGAGAGGTGGGGGGACCCAAGGGAGGAAACAGAGTAGAGGGGCTAAGTTATTCTTGACATGATAGAAAGTACATATTAACTTGATCATATTTCCAGCTACCATTGTGAAAATGTATTCTTTGCCGCCTGCCATCGTGTTGATTCTTTGTTCTCATCACGGAGATAATTTTTACCAGTAGTTAAACCAAGACTAGTCTGCAGTTCTTCCACACTAAGGATTTTGGTGGGAGGCAAAAATGCCATGGGAAGAACAGTCACCTAGGATGCAGAGTCAAAGATTAAATCACTTCCCCAGTGGCACCACAGAAAAATTGAAGCAGGAGGTTTGTCTCCCCAGGTAAGTGCTTTGACTACTACTGGAGTGTGGTGACATCTCTCCTCCCAGGAGAATCTAATGACCAGTCAATTCTTAAATGAGATGGGACAGTGCCACCCTAACATTTTAGGAGACTGACTTTACAGGCTGGTGCTCACAACACAGGGATGTAGGAAATTCAATTTCACTTTCCCTTTCCCCTGGCTTTAAAAGGTCTGGGATTTGTCCGGTGTGGGACAAAACCAAGCCCAAAAATATTTATATGATTTGGCAAAACTGAATTTTTGTTTTCTGGCCAGTGTTAAGTAACACACACAGTAGTATCTGATGTTGTGTTTAACTCCCCCATTAGGAAAGATCTCTTGTGTTTTATACACAATTCAGCAGTTGTAGCTTAATAGCTAATCACTTGCTTATGACAACCACCATGAAAGAACCCTTAAAGCCCAGGAAAATGGAAATACCTTTTGCTCTTGGTCTAAGATTCAGATTGTATCTAAAAGGTGAAAATCACAACAAAAGGTTTTGTTTACATTTTAAGAATAATAATAATAACAACAATAGCAATAAAAATAACAATAATAATAACATGTCACCTTACTAATTGCTATCAGCAGTCACCATTACTAACTTGGAGGCAATAAGAAGAAGGGAAGGAACTATAAATCTTAATATTTTTTGGAAGAGATTAATTTAACATAAAGTAAGAAAAGAGTATGAAACAGTTGAAGACATGAGTAGCATCTTCAAATGAAGAGTCATTACAAGAGGAAACACTATGAAGATTATATTTTAACATTAGAGGAGTCTGGAGATTACAGGGGTTAGTTTGCATCTTTGCAAGTATTATGTTATTCAGGCTGTATATGTACAAGGAGCCTGCAAAGATAATGAAGGAAAGAAGTTTCTGCAAAGCTCAAAGTGTATGGATCCCTAGCCTCAATGGCCACTGATCTGTAAGACATTAATCAAACTTTTCCATGGCTTTTAAGCTGACAGTTTAGTACAGGCAATGCTCCTGTTCAAACAGAAATTTTGGCATAGGTTAAGCTTATTAGTAATGATTTTCAATCACATTGCCAACATCTTTCAGTTAAATATATTCCAGGGATTTTAAAATACACTTACGACTCATGTTATCCCAAGGGCTATTTTAATTTAGCATCTAAATAGGTCCCTCAGTATTATAGATATAGGTGCCAGCAATGTGCCCTTTTGTTGTGGGCTTAGGAAAGGCCAAGAGCACAGTAGTCTACAGCCGTCAGGACCTTTCTGAAGTGTGCAGTGGAAGTATGCCACCCCACACAAATTGGTGGTTACCTTCACCAGACAATAGAAACTGTTTTAGAAGTAGACAGGGTTGGTTTTTTCCTCTGCCTCCTGAATTCCAAGCTTGCTGGGAATGTCTCTCTATGTGAAGTGAGTATTATTCATCAAAGTACACAGCAAGCAGAACAGCTCAGAAGTGATTGCACAACATAGTCTGTATTTCCAAAGTGGGCACAGGCGTTCCTTATATAAATCACAGTTGCAGCAGTGACAGGAAAAATATACAGAAGCATAAACTGTATTGTTAAAGGTTTTAGTAAATCATCAGAGCCTTGAAGCTGTTTGGGGATTTTTGCTCAGTGTTTTTAATGGCTGCTGACTCTCCTGTAATCAGATAGAAAGCACAGGGCAGATTCAGTAACTGGATGCTTGTGGGCAGGTTCTACTTGGGTCAATTACAGGCATATTCATGCTTTCGAGGGAAGGTTTTGTCTCCAAAGGAGCTGCCAAAATCAGCATGATTCTCTAGCTGGATCACTGGAAATCCAAAGGTCTCCTTGTGTGACTTCAGCAACAGAAATTATAATTAGTGGAAAGTAATTTAAAATTCATTTCTAACACAATTTTTTAAGAGCAAAAATCTCTAACTACATCTCCAGCTACATGGCACTCAGACACAAATAGAGAAGACTCATTCTTGAACAACAACTCCAGTCTTACTCTACCAGACTCAGATGGATCAGCTAATAATATGGAAAATATGATGGTGTTTTCCCTATTTTTGCATACACAGAAAAAAACCAACCAACCAAAAAAGAAATCCAGCAAACCCAGATCTCAAAAAAAGTGCAGCAAGGTTCAGAACAGCACGTGTAGAATATGCAGTAAGAACAACACACGTTTCAAGAATTATAAATTTAAATAACTTGATGATCAGTGAAGAGTTTACTTTTTGAGCCCCTTGTTTCCTTTATGTATCAGACTTAACAACAAAAATGGGATTGCTGCCCACCCATAGCCCTATCTCTCAGACCATAAGTAGTAGAAGTCAGTTGTGGTTGCTTTGGAAATGCTAAGGGTTCTGGATGAGACCTGGCTCTTGTTGACATCTTTGCATATGGTCAGGTTGGGCTTGCGGGAGACTTCCTACAAGTTTGTAAGGCGTAATGAAGCAGACCACTTCCCATTTTATCACAAGTGACACTGTATCTCCAAAACATATGCTGCCTTGTGCCATCACTCACTAGCTAGCAGTATTTGCCCACCCAGTGAGGCAGCTGGACAGCCTAGAAAGCTGTATGCAAAAGGCTAAATTCTTCAGACTTTGTTAATATACAGTATACACAAAATTAGCCAGTGTAGTATACTGCTGGAGTTCACCAATCTCACTATGGCTTAGAGTTTTTATATGAACTATTTTAGACATCAAGACAGAGTTGTTTTCCACATAATCTTCAGGGGGTGTTTCAGGAAAGTGGAAACAATGAATCTGAAGATTCATTTCAGCACCAGCTAGCAGGAATCTGAAAGATTATTCTGTGTTACACATAGTGCATCACACAGCTGATTTCAAAGCTAAAAATGTCCTCCAAAGCACTTTTCTTTGTAAAAAGTAGAAATGCATTCCAAATGGAACAAAACATATGTGCTGTGTATATGGAAATGGGGAAAACCTATCTACTAAAAACAGACCAGTAAGTTTTGATTAGGCCATTTGATAAGTTCATCTTCAGCATTCCGTAACTCTGTAACTGCTTTAAGACACCAAACTGAAAGGAAGAGCACTGCTGCTGTTTAATCATGGGAGTGCTATCTGGTCACAGCCCTAAGAAAAAGTCCTCAAGAATTTATCTAGGCTACTAACAAATAGAATGTTATTCCTAAACACTGTTAGAATTTAATAGAAAATAATTCCTGATATTAAGAAGAAAAAAAAAAATCCTGTAAAAGCATGCAAACATTTACAATTCTCAAAGCATACTTATCTAAAACAGCTACAGAACTATTCCTACTTTGCTACTGAATAGTGAAGCTTTTTCTTCTGTATAAATACTACCACAGTTTCTTTCACACATGCTGGCCTATGAACGTGGACTCCACAGAGCTCTAATCACAGGTCACAGCTTTTGCAGACAACATCCAGCTATGCAACTCATTCATTGCATAAAACAACGCAGAACAAAACAAAGCTGTGGAAAAGGAAAAACCTTCATGGGCTGTATCAGTTGCAAGCAATTCTTTGAATCCATAAGGTATTTGTGACCTGCAGATGTGTGACATTTACAAGCTTATTAACTAAGCCCCTCTCTCTCTGTGTCTCTCCCTGCCACACCCCAATCTGCTTTAAATCTCCCTTGGACAGTTCCCTGGAGAGTCCCATCTTGTACCTCAGGTTTACTTTGTATTTAATTTACAATGTATTTACATCTACACCTCTTCTTCCCAGTGTGCACCTGCCTGCCTGAGTTGACTCAGGGCCATTCCATTTTGGCCCTCCTGCAGCCACAGATGGACCTTCTGGATTGCATTCTCAGAGTCAAAGCCAAAACAAAAATGACACGCATTTGATTTTCTGTCTTTTTATATGTAAAATGGTATATTTCTTTCTTGGTGGGAAATTAGGACTCAATTCTAAGATGTATTTGTGAAGTCAGCTAGGTCTAGATCATGTTCAAGGATTAACGATAATTTTGAATTATAGATGCATTTCCATGCTGTGTTGCTCCTGCCAGTTTTACAACTATAAGGCTACCTCAGAGAAGAGAAATGGTGCTTAGCACACACAGCATAAATTTTCTACAAGAAAAGCATATAATCATTTTGTGGTCTTCTTTTCTTCTGTCACACAAACTTAACAATTGCTTTGTATTTCTGGCCGATACTTTGGAACAAAGTTAGATATTGAAGAATTTCTTAAGTGTGCAATCAGTCTCATTGCCACTGGCACTGTTATGCAGGGCTGTTTGAAAGAGTTTTATGAGGTGGGGTGGGGGGAATAAAGCCTTTGCAGAAAGTGCATATAGATCTATACTTCTGCTATAGAATCTTACCTATTCTGATGAGCTGGGTAAGCTGAATGAGTCCTATAAATAGATAGCTTGCCAAAAACTGTGCTTCTATTATTAGCTATTAGATAGATGACAACTAATCAGCATTCACTTTTCTAATTGCACTGCATCTGGGTTCTTCTGAGCCCTCTGTAATTGTGTCTTTTAGGAGAGGGAAATGGGAGAGGAAAGCTCTGCCAGTCTTATTTGCACATCTTTGCCAAAATTATGATTTAATAGCAATAAAATTTTTAACAGCGAGGCAATTTTTCCCTGTTTTTATCCCAAAGTCATATCAAGTGAACCTGAATCAATGATAAATGTCTACATTAAAACCATCATTGCTAATAGTATTCTATATCATCCGTCTTTTGTTCAGTATGACCAAATTACAATCAGCACATGACTATAGCTACTTGTGATTAATGATGGTTTTACTTAGTAACCGACAGTGAAGCTTCTGGGAGGAAAATGGTAATATATTTCAAAATCTCAAACTATAAATTCTGGAAAAAAATAGCTCTATTTTCAAAACTGTAGTTAACATGTCTGCTGCTGCTTTTACCACTGTCAGACTGGAGGGCTTAAGGTTGCTCAAATTTTGAAGGGATTATTCCTCTCTTCTCAGGGTGGAAGTTTTGGCTTAGGAGTTCTTAAATCCTTTACAGACTATCCACAATATTTCAGAAGAACTAGAGAGTATGCAGCGAAGAGTGTTGCAATTACTCAGGAAAAAAAAAAAAAAAATTAATGACCTGGAATAAAGTCTCTCTGAGAGCATGGTAAATTAAAAAATTATAGATAACCTTTATAAATGAATTAGAGAGTAGACTTTGTGAAACACTGGAGGAAAGCTGTAAAAGCTTTCACTTGGGAGAGGCTGATCTTGATAAGGTCAGAAGTGGCTAAAAGCCATTTTTACCATCTGATGGCCACTCAGCAGCTTTAGGCTGGTGTTTCTTAGTCTGGCACAGATGTTCACATCAAAACAAGCACTCCTGATAACAATCTCAAGAGTCTGAATAAGTAAAGGGACTTCCTAAGCCTCTTGCCCACAATTATTCTGATGCAGAACAGCTGAGCAATATATGAAAGACCTGTGTTGCCATTGCCAAAATTATTATAAGCCTGAGAAACCTCTGTCTTTTAAACCATCAGTCTGTATATTGTGCCAATGCTATAGTTATTCCAAATTGAGAATGAATTAAAATAAGGTATGCTTTAGGTGGGACTTTCTACAACATTTATCAAAGATCGATGGTTACTTTCTACACCTCGAAGGCAACAGTAAAGTTCACCTCTGCCTCATTGGGAGCAAAGTTCTTCTGACTGAGAAGAACTTTCTGAAAAATTTTTATGGAGATCTTTATGAAAAGTCCATTTTAAAGGCAAAACCCTGGCACTAAGTAAGGTCAGTAGCAAAACTCCAAAGAGCTTCAGCCAGTCTAGCATTGTACTCCGAATCTCCCTATGCAAGAAAAGTTACCTTTTTTTCTTCCATTTTATTCACAGGCAAACTTCAGAATACATGCAGAGCAGGAAGAACTGCATATTAGCTGCCTTTGTTGTCTTTTCCTCAAATAATTTTTCTGTCCCCATTTTCTGATAAGTTAATTTGGGATAATTCACTTACCATGATTCAAGTAACTGCATTAACCATCTTATGTTCACAGCATCAGTATGCAACCTAAATATGTGACTATTCATGCTGGCTTTCTCTTCCTATGGATCAGTTATATAAATATATAAAAATCTGTGTTCTTATCTCTCTCTATATATATATACACGCACAAACACATTTTGAAGGAATGCAACTGGAAAGCATAAATACTTTTTTCATTTCTGAGCAAGTGAAGAAAATATCATTATCCACTGGAATTTCACAGCATTTGGCCTTTCTTTCAAAGTTCTCCTTGAGACCCAAAACAAAAAACAATCAATTTGTGGCACTTTGCTTACCTTTAAATTGTACTGGGAAGATAACTGATATCAGCTTTTACTTGAATGCTATGAGTAACATGTAACTAAAGAAATATAGTTTCTGAAAACAATTCATTAGCTGATCTTTTAAAATTAATTCCTATTGTGACTAGAAACGTCTAGGAGTTCTGGAGGACTGTTGCAGGCTACAGTAGTAATTTTGGTTCTCTTTTCCTTTTATTTTAACTGATAAGGAGCAATTTAAAAAATTTTCTAATGGCAAAGTCACCTGAGATCTGTGCATTAAGGCAGCAACATTTTGCATGTGGGTGATCACTGTTATCCTACCCCCACAAAGTTTCATTATTAGGCATGTACAAGAGAAGCTGTGTTGTCTGTGTTTAATACACTTGAGTCACCAGTAATGCTGATGCAGATCACAGCACAGCTTATTTATTCAAATCTCAGAAAGAGTTTAAAGCTGCAGAAATGCAGTGCCATGCAAACTGATAACACATTTCTTGTGAACTGAGCAGATTTGATCTGCAGACTATTGAAAAACATTTGTATAACAAAACCCTTCAGAGTAAAATTACTTCAGTTAATTCTGCTTCCTTTAAAAATTAAAAGCATCTTTACCCTACATAGCTCTTAGTTCCAAAACTGTCACAAAGTAATGCAAATATGAAAACATAGTTAAATATGAATAATATTTTGATAGTAGAACTACTTACATAAGGTTCACTTTATTTTTAGTTTATAAATTCATTTATTCTTACTGTAATTTTTGATGAGATAAAAATCAACAAAGTAAGTCAGTGCATGCAAAAGTAAAAGGTGTTGCCTGAACTGTTTGTATGGAGATAACAAATACTTTGTGACATTCAGACCTCATCGCAAATCCATAGAACCCAGCCTTTGCACTGATTTACAGGAATTTAAATCTTCAAATGAAATAAGTGAAGTTGACACCTAATTACTTATTCAACATCTCCCATTGAAAGTGCTACACGCAATAGAATAATCATACATGAAAAGCACTCTCTCTTCTCCTTCTGATGCAGCTGTTTGCAATGATTTTGTTTCACCTTTTGTAACAATGACACAGTAGAGCATCTTAAGAGGTAAAGCTTTTTCTCCAGGATTAGTTAAAGAGTAAACTCCATGGGCAGAAACTGAATTTAGCACATCTGAAAAATTCTACTAGCTATGTTTTAACATCTTCAGACACCTAATACACTTATATGTGAGCATTTTTCCTCTCCCAATTAACCTAGTGGGATCTTAATCATGTAGTTTGTCAAGATCAGTCTCACATTTCAGTTTACTGGTATATTAATTCTCTGGCATTTAATACCTTATATTAGTATATTAGAACAAAAATAGATTACAATAATAGTGTAATCTTATTAGGTAATTATGCAATGATCATTATTAGTTAATATACTATAATGTCAGTTAAACAGTCTATCACAATACAGTGTTGTACAATTTGGTAAAGTCTGACTACCAGATTACTTTTAAAGCAAAGAAGTTGTCATTTTATAGAGGAGAACAAATGATATCAGTGAGATTTTTTAAAAATAAACAAAGCCAAGACAACAGATTGTAGTTATAGGAAAAGAAAAGCAATATAAATAGCTTGCGTGTATATTGCTTCAATAGTTAAGTTGTGCTGAAGCTTGAAAAATATCATAAGACATTAACAATTATGCAGTGTTTGGGTTTTTTTCCCAAAGTACTGGCTTCTTCATGATTTCTATTTTGCGTTTTTCTTGCCAAAACCGAGGCAGAAACTTCACTACCAAACCTGGAGTTGCTGTGCCACTAAAGATTGAACATTAAAGATCATGACTTGAAATAAATGTGAACTAATTGCTGTCCTTTTACTATGCTATTTTTTTGGTTATTACTTTTATTGCCATCAGATCTGCACCTGTTAGCAGATTCAAAGCTTTCATATTTTCTCCTAAAAACTGTCTTCAAAACACCCATTACTTTTAACTGTGGCTGGAATGCCAGGATATTGCTGTGATGTCAGTTATTCATTTAACCTGGGATCTTACGCTGTGTCAGGCCTTTGGGGCTCAGCTTCCCCAACACCAACCCTGAGGCCAGCTAGTTTACTACTTTCACTTGAGAAAATAAATATTCTTGGGGCTAACTATCAACACCTTGCACAGAGATAATAAACTCCAAAGTGGTGACACATGTATGCAAAAAAAAAATGCCAGCTGATTTCAATTTACTAGGCCTCATCCTGGAAGAAGACACACACAGTCTGTGTCTCCTAGGTGCCAGTCTTGTAAAGCATTGAGGAAACTTAACTTTAAGCACGTAAGTATTCCCACTGAAGGTGATGGAGGTTGCCTAAGTCAGCAGCACTACTGTGTGTTTAAATGGCAGATAAACGAGGATGCCAGTTTGAGGGAAGTGGGGAAAAATGCCATCTATTTAAGCACTCTGCATCTGAGGCCTGCTTAATAAAAATGAGTCACTGAGCAGCTTAACCATCTTCCTCCACTGGGACAGGGGCAGTAAGAGAGAGACAATGTGGAACATTTATGTTTAGAAACTGTCACCTCAGCCAGCAACAGGGCTCTGCTCCTCTGCAATAGCAAATTCAGTGGATAAAAATAGTAGGTTTCACATCAATCTAAAAGAGCAGGAAATTTCTAATTTTTTTCTTCTCTTTATTTTTCTAGTAGGTATAAAGACTGCACTTTCATCCCTAAACAACTTTTAATTTCTTAATATTTCCTTTCAGAATGTTCCTGTTTTGGCCCCTTACTGATAATAATAATAATAATATTCCTGATAGCTTATGACTGTATGCTTTCATTAGGGTAAAAGACTTAATTCCAGATACAAATTTTGTCCTAGGGCTCCTCACTTATCTGATACTGATTTTCCCTTTACTTCATTATGCTTTCTTTCCTGTTCCAACTTCCTGTATTCCCAGAAAAGCTGCCCGTGGCAATGAAAGTTTACAGTCTGGATTTTGTATAGATTTGTACTTGTTAATATTTTATTCATTGGTTTTCAAGGCTTATGGCAAAAAAAAAAAAAATCAAAAAAAAAAAGCCTTCTCTTAGCACTTTCATGTGTAACCTGCTCTAGAGGATAACATTTCAGACCATGACGTGATACAGAGCAAGGTGAGTTTCTGAAAGGTTATAAAAGGCTCCAGAAATTTGCAGAGTCATTCTACCTTGCACCTGGAGTATCCTGTACTCTGGCATAACATTATTTCTAATAAACAGCTTACAACACCTTTTTTTTCTGGCAATTAAAAAGAATAACAGTGATGATTGAGCTCCACAAGTTAATCTTAAGCAATTACATTATAAATTTTTTATTTAGTTACAGAAATTTGGACACTATTTGAATTTGGCACCATTCCCAGTGGTGCATCTGGTGGAGCTCTCCCTGCAGAAGAGGTCAATGCCACAGGATCAGAGTCTCTTTTGCCCCTGCCAACATATCTTCCAAAGGATCATTATTCCCTAAACAAAATATAAGGAAATGTTTTAAATATTAAGGAAATATTAATTTTTCCCTATTGCTTTATGGTATTTGAGTATCATCTTGGGGAGGAAGAGATACCAAAATATACTAAAAAGAGCACAAGTTTTTGCTATGTATAAAAAGACTGAATAATCTGAAAATACTAGAAGACAGAGAAAAAATATGAAGAAACTGTTACAGAGCAGTAATGTGTTCTTTTTGCTGCATTCATTACACTTACACCTTGTCTTTACACAAGTGCCAATATTTGCATGGAAAATGTCATCTGTTTGTCATATATATTTGCTAAATGAATGTAAAATCTAAACAAGCCTGAAACCTCAGTGTAGATTGTTACTAATGTGTAACTGAAGTCAGAAGTAAATCCTAATAGTTCATTAAAAGTGAAACCATTAATCAAACCCAATGAAATTAATAACTTCAACTGTCCATTTAGCACTATAGCTTCCCAATTCATTCCCAGGTCACCGGGCAATATATTTAAAATCTCAGACAAAAATGTGTGCAAGGAAAAGCAACACAATTATTCTAATACTTTCTAAACATCTCAAGATTTTCTTGCATACCTTTTTGCCTTTTTCCCTCCCTATTTATTTTGTTTTAGTTTGTGTGTTAGCCTGGACTACAGACTTCAATTACATGGATTTGGGCTACTTTAACTTCAGATGGATGTTGAAAATGAAAATGCTACCCACACAAAAGAAGTACTATGTCTTTGAAGTCCCTTTGGTAGCAACACTTGAGTTTGGTTTTGGAAGTTAGCCTGCTCAAATTATTTAAATGAGAATTTGAATGGGTGTTGCACAAACACTCACAGAGTGTACGTGACTTTCCCATGGGGTAATGCTCACCTGGGGAATGAGATCTCTCATACAGAGTGGCCAGTGACTGCTGGAATGTTGACAGGAGCCTGCATTGCAAGGCTGCTTGCAAAAGCATCTCCAGCAAGATTGGGAGCTGGACCCCAGCTGGTCCATGGTCTTGTATGACTGCTGCAGTGCATGCATGATCCATTTCTATTTATTATCTTAAGTCATGTACAAAACATCTCCTAGTTGTCTTAACTATACGGAAAAGATTGCCCTATGGGACCATTACTGCGTCTGCAAGAACAGTTTATACTATTTCAAATTACTCATGTGCAGTTTGGTCAATTCTATAGTAAGGACTGACAGGGGAGTACCTGCCATTGCCAGATTATTGACCCAAGGAGTTAATCAACACATCTTCAGCATAAAGTTTGTGTCTGTCAGTTGATTTTGGGGCAGCAGGAGCTGTCTGGGGGAATCTCCAGGACTGTCTGAGTTCCTGTAACAGTAAGTCAAATGCTTTACTGTGAAGCTGGCTGCCAGCGCAGTACACCACCTTGTTTCAAGTAGTCCATTGTCTCAACCTACAAAGCAGTAACTGGGGCATGCCTGGACTAACAGGGCATTGCTAAGTGTCCTGTATATGCACATGCACACATACATGACCCAGATGTTCATCTACATTACAGCTGTAACAAGACAAATTTTAATTTCATCTTTACATCACCATTATAATTTATATTCCCTGTATCTTGTGTCACAGGTCAAATGCTGCAAAACTATCTTTGCAGTATCACCAAGTGAAAAAACAGTAGCACGTTTGGTAACCACCGGAATGCTTCACGCACTTGTTCAAGAAACTGATATCTTGTTTTCAAAAGATTGCAGAAAAGACAGTTTACAAATAGTTTGGAGGTTTTACCCAATAAGCATCCATATATCTTGGTAGTACTAAGTGTATATGCAGTCTGGACTGTCAGATGTGAAAATAAGAAATATACAACTGTGAGAAAAACAGTGACTAAATAAGTGAATACACAAAATTGTGAAGAGTTCACCATAGTCTATTTACTGAAATAAGAAGCTGTTTATTTAATATCTTTAACAGAAAGAAGTGAATGAATATCTAAGCACAGTCAGTATAATTTACAAATGGAAAGTGGCACTTTAAAATGTTCATACACTGTAATGTAAGTAGCTAATTCTGCATGTGTTATGTGAAGGTTTTCTCATTCAGACCAGCTGAGGAAGAAGAAAGGAATCAAATGACAAATGCCGAGTCAGTGGTGGAGATATTTCCAACAAGAATCCTCATTCCGTGCTTCTTCCTCCTCTGAGGAGCAATCGACCAACCTATGTAGCTGCTGCAGTCAGCTTTGTTCCTTCTCTTATTCGATCATTTGCCAACATCCAAGTCAAAAATGGCAACGCTTTTTTCACAAATTCTCATATTTCAGTTTTCGTTCCTAGGCAGATTCCATCTAATGGGCTCAGATTAAAGATATTATTTCTAACTATGTTATTTTCTTGAAGCTGCTCCAATGTCTACCATTTCGCTGCCCACTGAGTAACTGCTAGCGAGTTTCTGTTGCACCACATCCAGGCTCTGCCCACTACCAATCTTGCAAGATTATACAGTGCTACTACACCTCCTCAGCCTTCTAAGAGTATTTTCTGCACTATTTCTTTTTCTCCTATAAGACCAGCTGGAGAAATATCTTTTTTATGAAGCTATGTCCTGCCTTTATAAAGTCTTTCAGCCACTATCTCATCACTTCTGCCCAGCACACAGGATAACTAATTTTTCTGTATCATCTTACAACCTTTTCATCATGCAATGTGTAGTTATGGTAAAGTGAGAGACGGGGAGAGACGAGAGAAGTAAATATTCACCTAACTCAGGTAGCTAAGCCGGTCATCTTCTTAGGCAGAAGTTCAGTACCATTATTTGGGCTAAGTGAAACCCTCTTCTTCTTCATCTAGAACAGTCCCAGCTAGACACTGAAAAGCAAATTACAGTCTTTCAAGCTCATCATCACTGTTACTGCTGTTATAGCTGATCAAATAATATTTTCCCCTTTCTACTTCCATCGTTTCTCACACACGTATACATATAACTGTATATGTCATGACCTGAAAAACCCAGCCACGTTTTACAGTGGATCTTGAAAATATAAAAATAGCCCATACCTTATGTAATCTGTCCTTGTTGGAGTAAAGATTCTGAAAAGCCTTTTCAAATATTTGTCTGACCTTGTCTAGTTCAAAGTTAAAGAAATACTGACAAGCCTTTGCAGCAATCGTACATAATTAATGTTAATTCTTGATCATTCCTAGACAGATAATTCTTTATTGATAATCATAAAATCTCTTCATTGATAATGATAAGATAACCTTGCCAGACTATTTTAGTGACCTCTGCCTGTCAATGTTGTCTTTTTACCTGACATTCCTACATTCACCACTGCATAGTTTGCATCATTGGTCTCTGACTGTTGACTTAAAAGTGACAAATAAAAAGTTAGTGTTATTGTATACATCCATCAAGGAAACTCTCTGAATTCTTAGTGTTTAATATCTCCAACATCCACTCTTCAAAAAAATCTACTTATTTGGCAAGGAGGACGTAAACTGTCAATATGGGAAGCACAGTTTTCCTTATGTTGATATAATTCTAATCTGCTTTGCTCTTGGCTTCACTTCAAATGATCTAACTTATTTGCTTTACTGCAAAAACTCCAATTAAAATGATCTTATAACAAAATCCCAGATTTGAAAATTTTTAAATAAAGAGGAATTCAGATCTAGAGACACCCAGCCTCTCAGTTGTGAGATTCTTAGTAACCTTAGTCTTATTTGTCTGGATCTGTTCATTACTGAAACCTACCTTTCTCTCACTATGGATCTGAAGATCATCTGAGCCAAGAGTTAAGTCTTCATCTATTGACTGATTTACATACTGAAAGAGGAACCTGGAAAAGTCTCAACCATGATGCAGATAAAATTTGTCACCTTGCTGCGTCTGCTGCATATTTTATCTTCATTCTGACAAGGTGGAGTTTGACAGCTGGAGATGAAGAGGTAACACACAAGAGATACAGAGATTTAAAACCCAATTGACTCTATCCAACAGGACACAGAAATTAATACACTATATAACATTACTATTATAACTAGTAGGGAAAAAAACCCAGTGAACAGAACATATTCCTTTTGCAGCACAAAGTTTTTGGAGGATTCGTGATGTCCTCCTAGAATATAAAGAAGCCAAAAACACAAGTGACTAGATTTGTGCAGTATTGAACAATACCACATAACTTGGGAAACTCCTACAGAAATCATAAAATTGCTCTTTAGAAAAATATTGTATGTATATTTCTATCAGGGAATCAGTATCGAAGGTGATCTCTGTGTGATCCTGCAGTTAGATTATATAGTTCTTATTTACTTTACAGTAATCCTATCTGTGACCACAAATTGGTCACAAATATCCACATCTACAAATAGATATATTTTTTTAATGCTATTCAAATAGTCTACCAACCTTAACATGCTTCCAGGTCTGACTTCTTTTTAATGTTATATTCCTCCCAGGATAACTTCTAGAATTCCAGTCCATAAAAATCTCTATTTCCAACCTTCTATGATTTTACCTTATAGAAGGCTACTCTTCTTTTTTTTGTGTGTGTGTGTGTGAGTGTGTGTTTTGTTTTGGGTTTTATTTATTCAGAAAGGTGCCTGATCTCTCTGTATGAATGGCAACATGAAAATTCCCAGCTATACCAGATTTCCCACAGTGTTTTCCACATCATGAAACTCCACAGAGCTTGTTCAGTGCAGTATGTATTATGAGAAGAGCTCCCTGGATTACGCTCAAAAGGCAATGTGCTAAAAAGGTTAAGCAGATTACTGTTGGTTTTGGTGGTTTGGTGGGTTTTTTTTTTTCCTTTTTTAATTACTAAGTATATTGTCCAACAAAAAAAGCTTATTGCAATTCAGGTAGAATTCATACACTAACCTTTTTCTGTTGATTGGGAAAAAATCAAAAATAAAAAAAGGATTTTCACATGGGAAAATAATCAAAATTTTTCCATGGAAATTATATAATTAAAATTAACTGGAAGCTTTGTCTATGAAAACTATCAAAGTTTTAGAGGCTGCGTTTTTCTTACAAATGAATTCCATGGAAAAGTCTAGAATCAACATTTAAATCTCATTTTTATTGGCATCATTAGTCTTCAACTTCACTTTCCATTTTCTATGCCTTCAGCTTCCACTTATCACTATTTTCAGTAGAGAGCATTCAATCTTCCATTTGGTTATTATTCCCCTTTCACCTAGCTTTTACCTCTTGTCTATTACAAAAACCCTCTTGATAAATAATCCCCCACTGGTACTCCAATCTTTTCTTTTTGCTGTCCATAAAGTGCCAGGTAGCACTGAAGGAAAGCAAAACGTTTTGTGCTAGAACATTTCTTTTACCCTTGGGAAAATCATCCACATCATCCTTGTGATAATGAGTACTTAGAAAATTCCCAGAAAAAAATCTAATTTATTTTTCTAAACACTTCTCTGGAAAAATAATCTTGACACATCAGTGATTTTTTCTCTTTTTGCACCCCTACATGAAAATGCCTTACTTGTTTATGCCTCTTTTTTTCAACTTACTGATATAAAGTTGACTTTTTATTAAGACATCTTTAGCAAATTAATTCTGGAATTTTACAGAAAATTCTTCCACCAAGGTGCTTTCTACATCCCATGATTTGTTATACTTTGTAGAATTACTGCCCTGTAGGCAGCAGTAGGCATCTTTTCCTCATTTGCTTTCTGATTTGCTCCTTGTAATATTTACTCACTTGACACACAAGGTTCCTGCTAAGACAAAATTTAAAGACAAAGAATTAAAACACCTTTATGGGTCATCTACAAAAGGGAAATATTTTATCTGAAACACTGAGTACATGAGCATTGTCTGCATCACATTTCCTGTCTCCTCACACTTTATGATTTAACCTTCAATATTGGGTCATACCAGGTATGTCTTTTACTCTCTACAGCTGAATTTCCCATGTGACTCCAGCTTCCTCACCTTCATATAATTCTCATGCTTCTTTTTCCCTCCTGCTGTTAAGTGGTTCTGCCATAACTTTCAGAAGCTCCATGACTTCTCCGCTATACATCCCTCTCAATGTCTTTCCACTTAACAGTTGTGTCTCCTTCTCTACATTTCTTTCTTGGTACCTCTAAATCTTTTGATTAGCAAACTGCAAGGTTGGCCCAATGAGCAATATCCATTATTTTCAGCTCAGGTTTATCTTATGAAATGTGATAATTTCCTCTCATATGCCTAGTCATCTTCCTTGTTAATCTGTTATCTTGAATCAACAGTCTTTTTTTTATTATCCCTAGCTCAGCAGGATTTCTATGAGAGGAGGAATCACAGCAAAAAGGCAAAATATCTTGGAATTTTTGGGGATTTTAAATTTGATTTTCAGTTAAAGGCAGTTTTCTCACCTGAATCTGAATTATTCTTCACCACAGATAATGGCACAGACACATTTTTCTCATCACTGTTTACCCCGGCAATCTCTTTCTATTTTTTAAATGTTAGGTATCTCTTCTCTCACTTCTGTTTAATGGAAAGACTCTTTTCTTTGGCCCTTTTTACATGTTCCTGCTCTTGCTCAGTTGCATGTCAGCCAAGGCAGATGTTCTGGTTTCATTCAATAAACCCCAGATATTTTCATTTTCTTTTCTGGATATCTTTGGAGATAAGAACTTGTTAAAATCCTTGATGAATTTTGACATTTGTTATAACTTCATTCCATTTAACACCTAGAATTTATTTAGGCACTTGTTTTCAAAGACATTTAGATGCCCGTCTACATCATGGACGGATTTCAAGCTTTCACATCCATAAATTCAGATTAAAATAACGTTTGAATGAAAGACTTGTATATTAACAGCATACTTTTAACAAAATTGGAACAAACAAGACCTCTTTGTACGGTATGAAGATGGTAAAAGTTAATATTTAGAATTCTGATTGCAAAAAAAGTTTACAGAGAGAAAAACCAACCAATGTACCTAATACCTAGAAAAGCAGTTCTAGAGATGATTTTATAATGTACACAGTCTCTTCTTACAGAAAAAAAACTAGGTTGGCAACTAACTTTTTAATAAAGATGGGTGACAAATTTGCCCCCACAATGTACTTAAGTCATCCTTAATGTTTTTTGAGTTTGTCAGTAGCTTCATAACTTTTCTTCCCAGTTTTCTCAATAGAAAATTAGTTAGTGCAGTTACATAAACTTAAGAAGACCTAGATTCAGTTCCCTTTTCTAAGGGAATTTGCCCCAATAGCTCCCAAGAAAATATGTCTTAACTTTCAGCCTGAAGGGTATTGTGAAAGGCAAGGTTCTCCTCATCAAGTTCTTCTACTTTTCAATAAATATCTAAATATTCTCTCAGTCCTTGTTTTATGGATATTTGGTTGGTTGGTTGTTTTTTAAATTAGAACAACATCAACAGAAAAAAATGAGATCATTCTCTCCCAGAGTACCTGATAATGGGGTGATTTAGCTCTTATAGGAAGTATTTATTGGATTTAGGTGCAGTTGGTCCTGCCTTAGGTTGAGAACACAGAGATGATCTCTCATCTTTCCACCCTTTTGTGATGACTGTTTATTTCCCCTGCAGGCAAAGGCACAAACTGAATTAAATCCCATGTAACCTTAGTGAATGACTCACTTACTGGACTGTGGTGAAATACCATGACTTATTTATGAATGAAACCCATCATTTTCATTGCTTTTCTTACAAGTTTCCAAAAAGAAAGTACTTTGTTTTTAAGTGAAATATTTCTTTAGACAGGAAATAAATCTTTACCTGACACCATGTCCAATCTTTTTTTTTTTTTTCATTTTCAGTATCAACTATCACTTACTGAAAAAATGACTATTTCTACTGCCCTGTTCCTAAATATAGGAGAGGAAGATTTAATTTAAAAAAAAAAATAAAAAAAAAATCTAACAGCTGGAAGCTAAAGTTTGACAGATCCAAATCTAAATATGTCACAAATTGTTACTGGTGAACATGATTAACTATGAACATGAACTGCCAAGGGGTTGTTTATGTGCTGATACCTACCTGTTAAGACTGGATGCCACTCTGCAAGACGTATCAGTTAAATATGACGTTGTATGGTCTAGATAATACAGGAGATCAGATCATATGATATAAGGGTCTCTTTGGCCATATTATATGTAATTATATGCAACTGAGAAGATTTATTAGTCAGAACTGAGACCTTTGTTCCTAAAAATGCCATCTGAAATGTTTCCATAGAAAAGAGTTGTGAGCGTGTTTGAGTTGTTTTCAGCCAGGAACAATCTCATGGTAACTCAGATTGGCCCTGATGTGATTCCTGTTCATTGAAACCAAAGAGCTCAACTGAAAATTCTCTTTTCTTTAGGCATCTTCAGACTCTTACCATCTTCTCAATTGAGGCTATTGGAAGAACAGAGGAACTGGTTCCAGTTCTCAGCCTCTCTGTGCCAAAGGCTATTTCTAAGTAGTCTCAGATTCAGCACATCAGTCCCAGAATATCCAGATGTCTTCTCAGTGTTGAATTTCTGGTTTGCTGCTTTGTAATATGTAAGTAACTGATAATCAGGTGACACAAAAGGACAATATATGATGCATTTTTGTAATAAATTGTCTTTTCATATTGTAATACAATTAGAAGGTTATTTACTCAGCTAATTCCTCCAAACAGAACTCGACGTTCTGAGGGACTTGGACCACTTGGAAAAATGCAAGAGACTAATTACTTTGAAATTTGAAATATAGGACAGAATAGAAGCTCTTTGGTATTCCCATCTATAGTGCTATGGCTTAGCATTTCCTATATAATACAGGAAAATCCACAAACACAGCAAGTCTAATGCAGGAATGTTCATATATAGAAAAAAGAAGTACCATTGCTCACTGTTTTGATTGTTCAGTTTTATTATTTTCCGTATGCATACTTCTAGTGATTGGATTTCAGCACAAAAATATTTAAGATTAAGGCATTTGTATTTACTTCATTAATAGCAATGTTAACATTTAGGTTCTCAATAATTTCAATGTTCTAGTTGCACTTCAAAGTCCTGAATATTTAGTCTGAATCTTAATACTTGTGAAAACCTCCTATATATACAATTGTCTACATTTGGGACAGTCTAACATGAGTACTCACAACAGGTGAGGATTTCACACACACGGGGTTTTTTTCTATTAGCACTACTTTTTTTTAAAATCATATTTATGTTGTATTGGAATAGGATATCTTTTTCTTCTCTGTTTTTTGTACCTTGAAATTAAAGGCATAGATGAGCTGAATGTTTAAAATCTTTGACTATCGGCCAAAATAATTACAATTACTTATTCCAATTTATTGTGAGAACCTACAGAATTTTGCAAAGAGGAAAATGGTTTCCAAATTGCATAACAGTTTTGTTCTGTGTAGTTATTATATGCATGCATGTGCAAAACTTCTGTTTAGTTTAGTATAAACATAGTTTCTCTTCCTAAGAAATTCGGCCACACTCATTTGGTGTGATCATAGGAACCACCCTTGAAACTGCAAGGAAAACAACAGGTTTATTATCCTTTCCAGGCTATTCTTATGCTGTATAGCCATGCATTTACTTGTTTTATTTTTTAAAAAAGAACAGCTGAAGTGGAAGTGGACACCTTTCTAGACATATATACTTAGCAATTTTAGCACAGAGTTGACATCCTTTTAAAAATTAAATGTATATCCACAGAAATGGAATAGAATCTGTATGTTGTATAACTTTCACTGCTACAAACTCAAATGCTCAGTTAAGAAACATACATTGGGAGTACTAGGTGATCTGCCATGCTACTGTCACCAAAACGACAGCACTGTCAGGGTTGATGATTTTCCAGGTGGGCTGTCCTCTCAATGTTTCTTCTGTTGTTCTAACTTCTTGTTGTCATCTCACCAGTTGCCGGTTATAGGCCTGAATTGTCTCTGGAGACATTGTTCCTTCCTTTGAAGAACAGGTAGCTCCCAGATCTCTGCTGCTCTAAGTAGTCTCAAAGAAGTGCCAGGCACTGTCGTCAAGGACTGAAAGCTGAAATCTAACTAGCTTGCTGAAGAGCATCTACAACACTGCCATTCCCTCTGGGACCATGGCTTAGTGCTGGGACAGTCTCCCCCTTGCTCTCTCCCTTCAGCAGAGGCTGGCAGCACCCACACAGAGCCAGAAAGGAGAGGCCAAAAGGATCTACTGCAGGTACCTCACCTCTTTTGCTGTGCCCACACTGATGACCCTTTCCGTCTCGTGTTCAGTCACTTATACAAGGAGCTGAACAAGAGGGGGAAAGCATAACACTACTCAGACCAGGTGACAAACATATGCAGGCTGACAGCAGAAAAACTCCTTGAGTGTAATCTTCCAGGTCATATGACTACACTCAAATAATCAACAAGACTATATTTTGATTTATATTGTTTTATAAAAAATGTTCAGTTCTCTTCAATGACTGAGGAATATGAACACCGTAAGTAGCAATATTGTAGTGTATGCAGAGCAACTGTCATGAAAATCCTTCAGCTCAGGGCTAGAAAAATCACTTAAAAGTATCGCAGTTTGTTTCAAACTTTCTGCAGTTAATCAACCCTTGGCTTCTTCGTCTAATGCACTGGCAAGGATATCTGATAAAGCCAGTGGGGAAATGATGTTTGTAGCGATGATATTTGTCCAGAGGGATCTGGACAGACCCCAGCCGCTCACTTAATATAGCTTTCTCCACTGCCACCAAGTACTAGCAACTCTCATTCCCTGCTGACCTTGGCTGATTTCAAGCTACTAGTGTAACAGTGCATTTTACATGTGTTTAACGGCCTTATGTCTAGTTTGGCCTACAATACAGCAACTTCCTTAAATAAACCAATATCTGATTTGCCTGGTTTTAATAAATAACAGGTATAAATGGTTACTATAAATAATAACACTGATTATCCTGTGTAATCAAACTCTTCACCTGCTGTGAGACGCACCACATTTATGCAGATCAGCTGTAGGCTTTTCATCCATGAAATTATAGAATGTATAATGTGATGGGCCATGATATATTTAGTGTACTGTAATTGCTTATTTATAAAAGAGCTATCAACAGCCCACTTTAAATAAATTCAGAAATCACCGTAGGGCATTTCAAAATGAATATTTTATATGACATTTCTAAAAGATTATGAGCATTTCTTTGAACAGTAAAATTAATGGCTGTTTTGCTGTTTAAAGTCATCCTGTGTAGATTCAGGATAATGGCATATAAACTGTAATTACTGTATTTGTGTTTTAATTAGGAATATAATCATCCACCTCTCTCATGCTGCAGTTTTCTGAAGTTAATGGGGGGGGGTGGGGGGGGTGTCAGCATTTAAAATGGTCTGTTTACTAATAGAATGGTTATAAGAAAGTGAGCGAATTAAGCAGTAAGATATATACTTGCAGCTCACTTCTAATGACAGAAATTCTGCAGGGTCATCTTGCCTATTGCATGTTGAGACACACTGGTTTATCTTCACCCTTTCCTGTAAATAAGTTCTAATGAAAACTGAACGTCAGCTTTGCTTGCCTCCCTGCATACACCACCAGCCTGTAGTGTGCCTACTCAAAGATAACCTAGTTTTGTCCTGTAGGCAGCTATGCTACTCTTGGAAGAGGAAGGTATAAAAGGGACAAAACAGATGCTCTAACAGAGAAATCTAAAACGTGCAAAATGCTTCCTGATGTGAAGGCCAGTTAGGCTTCTATTCACTTTGACAGACTGAGAGATTAATAGATAGATGGAAAAGCAATTTCATACTTTTAGTGACTGTCAACACCTATTCTTCCAGAATAGCGCTATTAATAAACATGTTGATCCACAGAACAATATATCAAAGTCGCCCTTCAGGGCCATCATTTTGGTTTTATCTGCCCCTGTGTTTATGTGATTTACAAATAAAGCTTGAAGGAAAGAAATGCCCAGAGCCTACAACTGCTGTGCTTTCTTTACCTGCAATAGAAAATTAAACTGATTATCTGTTCAGCTGTCTTCAGCTGAATCTTAGTGTAATATATAAGTTTGTGTTTATGAAACTAGCCTTGACATTTCATAGTAAAGAATTCCAAGTTTGGAAAATTAATGAAACCTGCTTTCTTATGACTTTCATGACTTGATCTTCTAGTACCTAATTGATGCTCCAATAAGATTTTCCACAGATAGAATTTATTTATTTAATCTCTTGCAGTTGTAGATTCTCTGGTATCTAAGAAGGGATTAGTTCAAATGCGGCATAGGGCAGCATTTCCCTTAGAAGGGATATCAGTAGGGCCTCTCATGCCTACTAAGTCACATATTTCAGTGAAAGTGAGAGATATCACTGACAGTAAGATCCTACAGCCCGTCTGTCAAATTTGGTTTAAACTGGCGGATTTGGCTGAAACTGCAGAGACAGAAGTTTCTAAGGGCAGAGACAGATAGATAGGAATCACAACACACACACACACACACCCCACACACACACACCCTGGCATTGTTTTCTTCAGCTAAAATAAGGTTTTTCATTAAATGCTGGTATTCTGTTTCCCTATCCAGCCTGAACCAATTTGTACAAAGCAGGGGAGGAACAGTAAATTTTCAGAAACTTTTCAAACAAGGTCCAATTGAGGTTAGGCTCAAGAGCCAAATAGAAGCATAAAGTGATCTTTGTTTTACCAAAACTGGCTCATGTGTTCAACCTATTTTTATTCAAGTGACCTTTTCAGATGCTTTTCCTGCCTGTGTGTACATGCTGTCTGTATGATTTTATTAATGCATGTAAAATGTATTTGTCTCCCTTCTAATGTTAAATGGAATTATACCCTTACAGCACAGGCAAGGAACAACAGCTGAAATGTACAGGTGCCAGATGGAAAACTCTTTATTGGTGTGTCTTGAACCAATTTCCCATTGTTTCTGGCTTTACAGTGCAGGGAAATCTGCAGTCACTAGACCATCATGAATGATGTATATTTTCACAGTGACCTGGATCAAAGCTGTTTTGCACAGATGTTTCTCTAATTGTGATGCATTGGGGAAATTTACTCTTCAGTGTCCCACAAATACATATTTCCACCTGTGCAGTGGTCGAGTAGGAAAGCTGGGCCTATCGCATAAAATGTAGTTAAGATGGCTGGCACAAAACCAACTAAAGATAATTTCTTAGAATTGTCTGTGTATGTATTTCTGCAACCATATTCCTTTGTTTTTGCAACTGGATTTCCGGCTTTTCTTCCAGGGAGAAAGAAAAACAAATGGCAGGCTAATGGAATGTTTTAATTTAGTTACGTAAAAGAAAAGGAGAAAAACATGCTTTTTAATCCATTATTTTATGGGTTTATTGGTTCGTTATTTATTTTATATTGAGAATAGGCAGTCAGCATAAACCTCAGTATGGACAATGCCCTCATCCTGATGCACATATCCTAAGTTTCTTAAAAAGTCTTAGGTCAAATATGTGTATGCCATAAGGAGTATCTGCATTAATCAGATGAGGTGCCTTTCTAAAAAGCATCTGAAATACTTCTGTGAGGAAAGTGCTTTTAGTCCTGGTTGGCATCATTTAACTCCGAGTCTCTGTTTCCTCACAGAGTAATCATCTTCCAGGACTTGTCTTAGTCATAACAAAAATCTAGTAGGTTTTATTGTTTCAAAGCATTTTTTCCAGTTCAAAATATATGCATCTTTGAACACTAAAGCAAGAAGAGTTCAGCAAACACAGTACTAAAGGAGATATTTTTAAGTGGGCTGAAGAAAATAGTGTGGGAGAGTCAGAATTTACCCCCTCTTTGATCAACCAGAAACACAGTATTCTTCTTGCAGTTCCAATTGCAATCGACTTGAGGGTTTATCTGTGGTCTTAAACACAAAGTAAAAAGGCACAAAATAACAAAACCACACTTCCAGTGCACACTAAACCATGTTGTTGCAATGACAAGCTGCAAAAGTTGGAAAAGGCACAGAGCTAGAGTTATCCTCAGAGGAGTCATACCTTACGTCTGAAAGTATTCACCCTTCCCCTGGCAACTGAAATACAGGGAACTCACACTAAGGTTTGAAAAATGAGGATTTTTAGCATATCAATAATTGATAAAATAATTGCTGATTGGTTTTGGTGGGTTTTAGCTGTTTGTTCAACTCTTTCTTTTTAAATGAATTATCCTGATAACACTCTGACAGACCTAGTGTCTTAATCTTGTAAATCTTATTAACCTCGTTGAATCAATATTCAAAGGCTAAACTTTTATCATAGGTCCATTGTAAATGTTAGGATCTCTGATTCTCCCAGCTGAATCTGTTTTACAGTAGTGTCACTCCACTGACTTCAAAGGAATGACTTGTGATTTACAGTGGTGTAGGTGCTGGAAAAAATTCATGCCTTAATAAAGTGGTGAGCTCTACGTAAAGGTTAAATGGAATATGGTGAAATTTATAGTCTAAGAGACCATAGAAACAACTGACTGATGAAGAAGTAAAAAGAGGAAAAGTTTTTTAGTGAGAAGTACAGCGTAAAGAAGAGGAGAGGAAAAGGAGAAGGAAACAAAACAGAAATATTGTTGATTTGTAATTGTTTTTAAAGGATAATAAAGAACAGGAGGTGAGAAGAAGAATTTGGTTTTAGGAGCTGTCCCTTCATTATCGCCACCTTGGGGATTACTTTTATTCTGTTTTTATGGTCCTTGTAAATCAGCACTAACATTGCTCAGGCACTACTATGCTGGCTGCCAAGAACACGTACAATCAACAGCTCCCAAGTTAAAATCCTGAGCAGCAGACAGAGGTATATTTCTGGGGTGGATCATCCAGGCACTCCCTGCCACTCCACAACTGCCCTTGGCTGGCGTTGCCCAGGTGACTGGCTACTCTCCATCGTGGTGAAAAAGGGTATGTTGTTGCACAGCTCCTTTCCATCAATGGCACAGCTGAATCCTCACCTCTTAAGTTGCCACTAGTTAAGGTCATCCCTCCCAGAATGCAGCTGAATCATTTACTTTGTACTTCAGTAAGACTTCCGACACTGTCTCCTGTAAGATCTTGAGAGAGAAGCTGTGTGGGCTGGAGGAGACAGTGGACTGAAAACTAGCGGAATGGCCAGACCCAGAGGGTGGTGAATGGCCAGAAATAGAAGGTAGTGATCAGTGACATGAAGTCTAGTTAGAGGCCAGTGACTAGTGGTATACCCCAGGGGTCAATACTGGATCTAATCCTGTTTTACACCTTCATTAATGATCTGGAGGATGGGCAGAGAGTATCCTCAGAGAGTTTTCTGGTTACACAAAACTGTAAGGAGTGGCTGATACGCTAGAGAGTCATGCTGCCATCCAGAGGGACCTTGACAGGTTGGAGAAATGGGGTGCCAGAAGCCTCAGGAAGTTCAACAATGGGAATTGCAAAGTCTGCACCTGAGGAAGAACAACCCCATGCACCAGTATATGCTGGGAGCCAACCAGCTGGAAAGCAGCTTGGCTGAAAAGAACCAAAGAGTCCTGGTGGACACCAAGTTGAACATGAGCCAATAGTGTGCCCTTGCCACAAAGAAGGCTAATTGCATTCTGGGCTGCATTCGGAGGAGTGCTGGCAGCTGGGTGGAGGAGGTGATCCTTCCCCTCTAATCATCACTGGTAAGGCCACATGAACAGTACTGTTCAGTTCTGGGCTCCTCAGAACAGGAGGAACATAGACATACTGGGGAGAGTCCAGCAAAGGGCCACAGAGATGATTAAGGGACTGTAGGCTCTCATACGAGGAGCGGTTGAGAGAGCTGGAACTGTTCAGCCTGGAGAAGAGAAGACTCAGAAAGGATCTCATATATATATATATATGTGTGTATATATATATAATCAGTATAAATATCTGAAGGAAGGGTGTAAAGAAGATGGAGCCAGGCTTTTTCCAGTGCTGCCCAGTGACAGGACCAAAGGCTATGGGCACAAACTGAAAGAGTGCAGGTCCTCTCAGAACATCAGGAAGGACATTTTTACTGTGAGGGTGACTGAGTACCGGCACAGGTTGCTCACAGAGGTTGTGGAGTCTTCCTCCTTGGAGATATTCAAAAGCCATCTGGACACAGTCCTAGGCAACCTACTCTAGGTAACCCTACTTGAGCAAGGGGGTTGGACCAGATGACTTCCAGAGATCCCTTCCAGTCTAAACCGTTCTGTGATTCTGTGCTTCTGTGATCCCAGAGACAATCTCAGTAGTGCCTCACTGAAATATTTTTGCAAATTGGAAGGGATACATGCGCTAAGTTCACACATTTAAAAAATATTCCTTGAAAGACCCTATCTTTTGGCCTTGATTTCCTAGTCACCCACCTCAGAAAGGATTAATGTAACATTTGCTGTGAAACATACACATTTTTTCTTTAAAAAATATTTATTTTTCAAGTAATATGACATTACTAGGGCTGAGAAAATAAATTAATCTATGTTATACTTACTCTTTCCTCCCTAAAATACTCCTTTCTGCCAAGGAAACATAACCCTGTGCCGAAGAAAGCACAAAAACCATGTACCATTTGTTTCTACTCACTTCTAATTTCAAGACTGTAAATTAGTTGTAATGGTGCACCACTCTTTGCATAGTCCTCTGCTATACATCACCCTATATGCATGCCTCTGTTGTCTGGAGCTGATCAGGCACAGGAAGCATAGGCAACCTCCTTTTTATTGTATTGACAGAAAATCAGTTTGTTGTTGCCAGCTTTAGCAACACCTTTGTAACTCTCAGAATGCTTATAAACTTAGGAAGTGCCTCTGTCACAAAATAATGTACCCAGTTAATTATGTCACATATATTACAAAGCAGTAATTTTGCTTTCTGGCAATGGTATAATGATTTGAAAATAAAAAAGGGAAATCAAACCAGTGGTTTGTGAAAATGATAATAAATAATATCAACTGAACTCTGTGAGCAGCATTTTTTGAGTGCTATAAGTCTTTTCCAACCCTCTTTTTCTTCTTCATGTACATGCAACATATTTGTAAGAAAAGCAGGCAGTGTTCTTAGACTGTTAAAGACACCATCAATCATTGTCTTGCTTGGTAATGCTTCAATTACTCTGGAAAAATACTGTCATTTTCATGGCTACAATCTGATGCATGGAAAATCCCACCCACTCCCTCCCCAAACCGTAATGTTTGCATATGAGAAACGTAGGCAGTGTTGGCAGGATGATGAACCGTTAATAAACCTTTCTCCGTGCCTCCCAAGTATTTGGGAAGTGTACTGCATGACAGTCAAGATCTTTGTAGGATTAGCTTAATGCTTTGTCACTTAATACTTTTCTTCATTGCTTTTTCCTCTTAGAGCTTTTATACATTACATACTATACTTGACACTACAGTAAGGACCCTCGTAGCTTTTCCACTATAAGTTGCATAAGGCATGAGTACTGAAGCCATTTGGTAAAACATGGGACTGATAACGAGTCACCATGCTATGTGCAGATGCTGTCCAGTATATTACTGTCAAGGATTGTCAGAACCTGCAACAGCATGGAGAGTTTCATGTAACGGGCAGCCACTTGCATACATGAGAGGAGAAAAGAAAGCATTTTGATGTAAAGGAAGAAAACAACATATTTATTCCACAAAAAAATGGAACCACTAATCTTCCAGACTTTTAGGTATATTAAAAAACATAGAACAGAGAAGTGGAAAGGGAAGGGGAATAGCTGAGGGGAAAAGGGAAAGGAAAAGGAGAAGGGGAAGAGGAAAGGAGAGGGACAGGGAGGTGGGAAAAGAAAGGCTAAGGTTTAACAGTAGGTAACAACTTGGTGAGAAATGTTAGAACACAGTCAGTTGTGGGTGATATTATATAGCTACATTCTATATGTTCTGTCTTAAATGTTCTTTTTTACAGACTGTGTAGTTTCATGTTGTTTTTGTATTCCTTCTGTATGTTCAGTACTTCCCTTTATTAGACCTTGCTTTTAGGCAAGTCTTAAGCCCTTTGAAGCAATTACCTTTTATATTAATGCAGTATGTAACTGAATGAAGTCTTGATTCTCAGTGAGAACCTTAGATGTTACTTTCCTTCAATAAATAATCATTGTTATTTACACTAGTGTATTCTTGCACCATTTCACTAGCTTGACCATTTCCTTAAGATATTGTTTCCTGATCTGGCCATGTGTTTATTACTGCAACTGTCAATTCTTTGACCATTTTTTTTCTCATTCTAGATATATATGTGCTAAACTGGTACTTGCATTCCTAAGCTGAAATTCACAACTTTGGTGTTTTGTTTTTTTTCAAGAAAGAAATTCTCTTTGCTGTTAAATGACCAAACTGGCCTATTCATCTGTGATGGGTTGACCCTGGCTGAACACCAGGTGACCACCAAAGCCGCTCTGTCACTCCCCATCTCAACTGGGCAGGGGAGAGAAAATACAATTAAAGGTTCTTGGGTCGAGGTAAGGACAGGGAGAGATCACTCAGTAATTATTGTCACAGGCAAAACAGACACAACTTGTGGAAATCAATTTAATTTATTACCAATTAAATCAGAGTAGGATAATGAAAAATAAAACCAAAACCTATAAACACCTTCCCCCATACCTTCCTTCTTCCCAGGCTTAATTTCACTCCCGATTTTCTCTCCCCCCTCCCCGCCAGCAGCACTGGGACACGGGGAATGGGGCTGGGGTCAGTCCATCACACGCTGTCTCTGCCGCTCCTTCCCCCTCAGCGGGAGGCTCCTCACACTCTGCCCTGCTCCAGCCTGGGGTCCCTCCCACTGGGGACAGTCCTCCACTAACTTCTCCAACATGAGTCCTTCCCGTGGGCTGCAGTTCTTCATGAACTGTTCCAGCATGGGCTCCCTTCAATGCGGTGCCGCCCTTCAGGCACAGACTGCTCCAGGGTGGGTCCCCCACGGGGTCACAAGCCTGGCCAGCAACCCGACTCCAGCCTGGGCTCCTCTCTCCATGGGTCCACAGGTCCTGTCAGGACCCTGCTCCAGTGTAGGTTTCCGATGGGGTCACAGCCTTCTTCAGGCATCCCCTTGCTCTGACGTGAGGTCCTCCACCAGCTGCAGGTGGCTATCTGCTCCAGTGTTAACCTCCATGGGCTGCAGGGGCACAGCCTGGCCCATTACGGTCTTCACCACAGGCTGCAGGGGAACCTCTGCTCCAGCGCTTGGAGCATCTACTGCCCCTCCTTCTGCATCGGTCTGGCTGTCTGCAGGGCTGTCCAGTGGCGTGTCTGTCTTGGAGCCAGCCAGCATTGGCTCCATCAGACACAGCGGAAGCTTCTAACAGCTTCTCACAGAAGCCACCCTTGCATCACCATTCCCACCAACCCCCCCCCACTACCAAAACCTTGCCACACAAACCCACTGCATCATCTGCTATTTTCAGATGTTATTCTGAATTTTCAGTGTCTTGTTGTGCACCTGTGTGATCCTGGAGCAGACAAATTGCTATCTTCCTTCTTGCTTTAACTAACACCATGTTTTCTATCATGTCTACACAATTAACTCACTGCAGCCCCTCTTCCTACAGTGTCCTGGAACTGTGGAGTCTTCTCCCACTTCTCCACAGCATGTAGAGTAGCCCTCTACAACAGCATAACTCTGTATAGCACAATTATTTTAATTGTGCTACTTCATAGGCTTTGCATGCAGCAAAAGGGGACAGTGGGAAGTGTATCGCATATAAGTCAAAGAAATGTAGTATGTTAAGAACCATACTCTCAAATTATCAGAGAATAATAACCAAAAAAGTCCAAGATTCAGACATTATAATGTAATTACCTCAAATATATTTTAGTAGAGCGACCTGTTAGGAAGAAAAGCTAAAAACAATTGAAAATCTTTCTCATTTTCTTCCTTTGCTCTCTTTATCTTCCTGTAACATGCTTACCTCTATTCTGCCACTTTCACACTGGTACAGACACAGTCTGGATCTGTTTTATACCTCCCATTTGAATTCAGAAATAATAACCACCTTGATTACTTTATGCATGTTGTTGTTCATCTCCAATGGACTTAAAAAAAAATAAAAAAGAAGACAGAGCATACTTGTTGCTACCTGGAAAGTATGAGGTTTCATCCTCATGATTATTTGAACAGCCACTTTAGAGCCACATTGTGAACATCTTAAAAAAAGCAATAGAAGAGATTATTACTGTAGATGTGATAGACTACTTCATATAAGATTTCTCAGTTAATTTGACATAGAGATTATATGTATATCTATAAGCAAAATTCAGTACTACACCTTTTCTATTTAAAGCACTGTATCATATGCATATATCATCATGGAAAACAAAAACATGCATCCATTTATTAATAGAAGCAATCCATTAATACATATGGTTTATATGCTACTGAATGCTGTGCAAGTCATCTTTGACTCATCTGTATCTAAATCAGCCTAAGTAATTTAGTAAATCTAAACAGCCTAAGTAATTTAGTAAATCTAAACAGCCTAAGTAAATCTAAATTCAAATTCAATTTATCAGTGATCTTTTTGACTGAATCATATATTCTCACTTGACCAGATTATTGGCACAACGCATTAGCTCATTGCTTCCTGCATAATCTCTGTTGAAAACAACAGGAATATTCAGAGAGAAGAGTCTTATTCTTTATTTGCAGGGCTGACCAGTGGTCACCCCACAGAAGAACTGTACTGGTGTGAGTTGAGTTTTATAACACACTTTCTTCTAGGAAGTATCTTCAGTCAAATACATGCTACTTATTCATTACCAATACGGCCAGGTGAGCACTACCATTACTGCTTTACCTTTCCAGTTTTTTATTCACCAGTAAGACCACTCATCAACCCATGATTTTTTTTCCAGGTTTCTAGAGCTTTAGCTATAACAAGGACATCAAAAACAGGCAAACAGGGAGGGAGCACAGAAGTATTTATGATTTTTTTCTTCTGCAGATGCACACACTGTACAAGACTAAAAAGAGCACAGATAAGTAACTTGACAGATTGTTCATTTCTGCTGATTTATAGTAAGACGAGGCAGTGATGGTGCCAATATGCTGTCGTTTTGTTTAAATGCAAGATGGAAATAGAGGGAATTTGTTTCAGTATTTAAATCATTGCAAATCAAGTTAGCCTATGTAAAGCCGTTTTACAGAAAAGGTTTCATGGTTATTATTGTCATTTGGGCATGACAAAACAGTGTAATGATTTCACGTTCAAGTTTTTATAGGCTCCCCTTAGGGTGTAGACAATATATTTGAAAGTCACAGTTAGTCTCGCTAACAAAACTCGCATGGTTCCTTATCCCAATTTGCATCTCCCACACTGCAGAAAGAGTGACAGGAGTGGAAGCTAAAAGTTAAGTTACAGTTATTCATTGCACTCTAATAACATTTCAGTTAATTAAATATTTACTAAACATTCTGGTCCCAAATTCCTTTTATACACAAGCTCTGGCAGGGACAGGAAGCTTCAAGGAGCTGACTGCAGCTCATCAGTTCAAACTCCTTTAGCCCAAGCACACAGTCCCTGAAATCCGTGGCAAACCTACGGGCTGGACAGGTTTCTACCCACCTCAACATGTCTAATTCCTAAAATCCACACTGTGCCCTGTATCGAAATGGAGCAGACACCTCCAGCTGCTCTACCTTCCCCTCTCTGTGCAGTCTGTGTAAGTAAGCTTCTGAATATATACATATACCAGTGGTGCACAGGTTTATATGTTAGAAGTTCAGTAGTATGCAACATGGTGTGAAAATAATGGCTGCATTAGTCACACACAGGGAGTTGCAAATGAGTTACGCAGGACCTCTAACCCAACGCCAGGCTTATTAACTTGGGCAGAGTACCATGCTTACACAGCTGTCCTGCCTGTAGCATTGGGACTAGCCTGACGTCTCATAGCTCTGCTAGCAGTCAGCTAGTTCAGTCGTGTGGCATGGATATGCACACAGTGTAGAAACTCTCTTGTAAAGACACTGCAGAAGGTGTTTTACACGCAAAAGACATCCAAACAGACATACTGTCCCTCCAACTCAGCCAGACATGTCATCTTACAGTGGCACATGACTAGCTTTAGGGTAGGGGAACGAACTGAGAACACCCAGTGTTAAACACGTAAGTTACAAGAGATTGTAATAAATGGCCCCGAATTTTAGTTGAGTTTTATCCATACCTCACACAGACTGTTCACAGAGGAAAATCTCACACTTATTTTCCAGTGAAATACAATGACTTGCAAAACAGATAAAGGAACAACCCAAATAGCAGCTCTTTGATGGTGACCATAGATTTGGACTATTAAAGATATGAAGGAAGCCTGATAACTTACACTTATTGCATAGTGTACAAGCCTGCCAGGTAAGGATAATAATTACCTAGAAGTGCATTTAATGTATAAATGATCGTTACAAAGAATAAATGTAACTGAAAACACCTAATTTCCGTAAAGTTTCTTTCTCTCTCACTTTTCAAGAGATTATTTCAATCTTTGCCTATGTTTGAGTATTTCCACTGTTCCCATAATAAACTGAACAGAATATACTCTCTTCCCATTTCAAATGAAATTTTGGTAACAAAAAATTAACAATAAAACAGACCTCCACCATTCCCTCATTTTTTATTCTCCTGAAATAAATTGCTTTAAAAATTTTAGTATTCCTACAATCCCGCTTCGATTAAAGCTATTAAGAATGAAAATTTTAAAGTGCTGGGAAGACCTACCAGTTCTCCAGGAACAAATAAAATGTTGTGTACTAGTTTTACATCCCTCGTGGACAAGCTGTACTAGTGGCTGGGTAGCAGCCAACAATATGATGGTCAGTGTGACCTATGAAATCAAGGGGGACTTAGTCCAATGACTATTGGAAAGGCATTTTCTTCCAAATCTTACCGGTATTATTATCAGAGATGGACACTGTTGCTGGTATGAAAAGAAATGTACAAGCTCTAAGAGGGAACAGACAATGTGCTGTCACCTGAGAGAGTATTCAACATCATCTGTGGTTTGCTGGTGGGAGAAGCAGCAAACAACATAAAATAGGTGCCTTTTCTACAAAGAAAGAGGACACAAGATTCCTTGGGTTCAGCCAGCTCACCACTGTTACAGTAAAAAAAAAAGTGGTTTTCAAGAAATTGCATTTAAGTCAAAGTCTTTCACGCATCCACTATTGAGTTCTAGGTTTATATACAGTATAGAAACATTTTGTGCATTAGAATGCACAGTTTGCATTTTAATGCACAGTAGTGCATGTAAAACACACACATTCAAGCTGTAACTTTCCTCCAGATTTAAACCACTTCTCCTCTTAGATCATTCTTGTATCATACTGTTCACTCAAGCCTCCTATCTACAGCAGCATAAAAAGTGGACTGGGACAGAAAATGTGGAAATCACTGACCACAAAACCGAGGGTAGCACACAGGAAAGCCAACCACCCACCACTAGCAGTAATTGTCCTCCATCTTCATCTCAAGATGGCTGTGTTTTACAGTAGAAAGGAAGAAAAGGTGTTTGACGTAGCTATAACCACATAAGATAGGACTTTGAAGATAAAACATCTTTAATACTACCTAAGAACTGGTAAACTGAAAATCCTCAGTTCACTGACACATCACACACACCCATCTGTGACCATTGCTGAGGTGTACAGCCCCTCCTGGGCTAGGTGAAAACTATTCTTCTCTTTGTTTGTTTAAGATCATAACACAGTCTAGAGCTTTTTGAAATAATTCAACCTGCAAATGACTTCGACTTCAATAATGTTAAAAAGGAAAGGTCACAGCCTTCTTACCAGGGAAAACTTTTCAGAATTATTGAAGAACAGTTCTGCCCAGTCAGCACGTCTGGACAGTCAGTATGATTCCCAGGCTACCAACAAAGTTAATAAATGGTATGTCTTCTCATTGAATTACAGTTTTATCCCATTATTACCCAAGCTAGGTCACAAAATGTGCGTTTTATAATCCAAAGACTCTTTGTGTAAGTTTGAACAGTTCTGAGACAAAAGAAGTCAGATGACATGGAAATACAGGAATGCAAATGCCATGAAATATTAAAAAAATACTAAATCTCTTATTCCTATGCATCTCAGCTTCTGGTTGATTGAGAACGGTCTCCTGTGTTGATAGCCAAATGTAGTTGCAACATCATCTGTCTTCAGGCAGAACAGCAGAACAGACCTCGCAGTTTGGCCACACAGCACACAGTTCTTGCTTGCATAGAACAGTCTCCTCACATGTATCACAAGCCCACACTCATGAAGCACGTCATGTAGGCTAGTCTGAACTTCAGATCTAATGAGCAGCAAGTGCACACTTCATCTGGCGGAGTCAGTATTTGCTACTATACGTAGCTGGAGGAGACTTCAAATGGATGGCCTCTGCCTTACTCTCTTACCTTGCACTGGTCACCCACCTGTCAGTGGGGGCTGTGCCTTTAAACACCTTTAATCATTTCTGGCTGGCAGCACTAAAGAAAAGCCTCAGCTGTTTTGCTGTCAACAATGCTATAGGAATAAGAATACTGAACTGCGTGCAAACTACTGATTAACCAAATATTTCACTTTCAGGAAGGGTCATCCTTTTATGAATATTATGATGGACATGGAGACATTCTTCCTTCTGTGCTCTAGCCCAGCTACAAAATTCATCTACTGTTTTACCTGACTTCAAATGAAAATTTTCTTTGACTTTGAGTCACCTCCTCTTCTAAGGCCTCTGAACATATTGCTGGCTTGAAAGCAAAGCTGAAGAAAATAGTCCAGGATAAATGTTAAAAAGACAACACCTTGTAAAATCGTAGAAATTCAGTTCGTTATTGGCGTATTGGTACATCAGTATTTTTTCACATATCCTGCTGCTTGCCAATGGCTTCCATACATAACTTTGAAATACTTGTCTTTTAACATGGCAGTTGTAAATAACCGCAGCATACTACAGGGAGACTTTGTACCTGAAATACATCACCAAATATTTGTCTGTTGGATAAACAATAGAGATGTCTCACTACTGCCTGATGATTCATTTTTAAATGCACTCCTTAGTAAACACATTCAAAACATATGATTTCTTTAAGACAGTTCAGTGGAAAATGCAACTTACATAATAAGAACATTAAATAGTAAAGAATAAGACATATAAAATAATCCATTGTGTTATGAAATATGGTTTGCTTTAGTATGCAAAAGCCACATTCATTGAATGGAGTTTTAAATAGGCTACATTCTATTGTGTTTTACCTTCAGGGACCCTGGGAGTTTATTCTTTCTAATGAGCTGTGTACTATTCACTTAGAAGCTTCATTTTTATTATTATGTATAAAGGGTGGGTTTTTTTCTGCTTTAGCAAACGTCTTTTTTAAACAAATTCATTCTTTTCCTAGGCGTTTTGTTAACTGCATGGGATAATATCTGAAATGTTTGCAGTGTTTCTAACAGTTTGAAAAAGACATATGATGTTTTCAAGCAGACTATTTACATTAGTGATATCCTCCACTAGAATAGGATTGTCCCTTCTGGCTCCATTTTTTGTTATTGTTGTTGCTATCCAAGTAGAGTATATTTAGTGAAACTAACGAAAAAGAAAATCCCATTAACAATAATGAATCTTTGTTTAGGCAGGTTCAAAGCGAGGAGGGGGGTGGGTGGGTTGAGGTGGGGAGGGGGAAGGGCAGGAGGAAATTAATCTTGGGTATCTTTTCCTCTAATGAAAAGGGTTTTCAAAAGGTAGAATGCTGTCATTTAACCCTTGCAAGCCACTCACAAAATGAAACTAAGCTACCTTAAATCACTTTCCTATACTAAGTTCATTTAGGATTTCATGGATGGTTTTACCAAACCAAAAGGGTTTGGTAAAATTTGGTAGCCTTTAGTTCCCATCTTATCTATACGGTACTATGTGTGGCAGTATTTGTCAGGATACCAGGTTAAGGTGTTCTGAAAGACAAGGGTTAGATTTATCTGGACCCACCTTCAGGGTTCTCTTGTAATAGCAAAGTCCATCACAGTTCAGAGGTATACAGTTCAGACATACACAGACATACACAGTATATACACAGTTAAGATACATAAAAACCAAATCCTCTTCCACCACACAAAACCCTCAGATCATTATCTTTTGCTTATTCTTTGCTATAGAATTCACCACAGACATGCCTTACATTACAACATTTTTGCCTCTTCTGCCATGAAAACTGGGAAGCATCACATAAATTTCTCGCAGCAGTCAGCAGGCTTAGACAAACAGGAGGCACCATTCTGTCCCCTAGCACATACTGAAGCCTTGGACTTGCTTGCAGCATAGTGGATTCAAATATTTACCTGGGTTTGGAATCTTCTAGAGAGCATCATGGAAGAATGCTCAGTCTGGGGGTACTAAATAGAAAACCACCCTCTCGCTTAAAAATTTCCTGGGCCACAGATGTCTTGAGGCTAGGAGAACATAGAGCAGAACGATCACTATCTGCTTACTCTGAGCTTACACTAAGGCTGTTGTTCTGGATGGGCTTTTATTCAGACTCGGTATTCACAGTATCTCTATTTTTCACATTATGGTTACTAAAAAAAAGAGAGAGAAAAAAAAGAAAAGAACCATGAAATTCTGACTGACACTAATGCTTCACTGTTTGAAACTAATGAAGAGCAAATGTGCAGCATTTTGGATCCTCTCAAACATTGTTGTTAAATCAGAAATTAGGAACAGACTCTAATCTGTGGAAGTGTGAATTCCTCAATACTCCCACTAAATGCTCATTGCTTTCTCCTGCTGTGTGCAGTGCCCTAAAACTGGGTGTGCACACAGACTGCTCTCAGGCTGGGGCTCCTCCTCAGCTATACGGAAGAGAAGGAAGGAAAAGTTCTTCAGATCTGGACAGCAGAAGACAAGAGAGTCCATCCCACTGCCCTCTTGCTCACATCTTACGGAAAGAATGGAAGTGAAAGCAGTGCCACACAGGGATCCCGCTTAGCCCAGCAGGCTGGGCAGCAGCTCTGCCCTGAAGAGATGGGCCAGGGATGGGGAGTGGGGTGGCGGCTGGCTGGATGCAGCAGTGCAGAAGAGGAGTGACAGCCAGGAAGTAAAGACCATAGCAAAATTTTGGGAAAGGATAGCACCTTCCCACTTCACATGTGGTGGGAAAGCAGGGAGTGGCTTCCTGGGACTGCGTCTTGAAATCTGGAGAGGAAAAACAGGATCTCATGTGCTCCTGTAGAGTACTGCTCCCACCCATCCCTGCTGACATGCAAGTACTCCTATCTTGAAGAGGAGCACTTAAAGCTGTTGAACACTGATTTCTCCCACATAAGAGACATCATTCTTGAGGCAGCCATGGCACAGGATTACAAGCTAAAGAGTGGTTTTTCTATGCAAATTCTTGTATATCTACAAATCCATCTGATGTCCTTTATGACTGAAGGCAGTTCTTACTGATGTAGAGGCTTCCATTTTCCCGCTCAGCCCCACCACAGCTACTGCTTCTTACAGTTTCTTTTGGGACTGTTGGACTTCCATTTTTTTCAGCATTATTTGGCAACTATTTGTAAACAGTTTTGAGGAAACCCAAACCTTTATGAACACCACCCTGCCCTCATTTTGCAACTTCAGCTAATTTGGTCCACCTGAGATGAGTTCAAACCAAAACTGTAAATCCAAAAATAATAAATCAAAACAAGTAAGTTTTTTATTTGTCTTTTCCTTTCCTCTCCTTCTCCTTCTCCTTCTCTTTTTTCTGTTTTCTATTTTCTTTTCTCTTTTCTCTTTTCTTTTTTTCTTTTTATTCCTTTTCTTTTCTTTCCTCTCCTCTTTCCTTTTCTTTTTTCTTTTCTTTTCTTTTCTTTTCTTTTCTTTTCTTTTCTTTTCTTTTCTTTTCTTTTCTTT
>JAVJGI010000062.1:51604682-51623401 GCA_035590275.1 Ibycter americanus
GAAGGAAGGAGAAGAAGGAAACAACAACGCTGCGCCCCCCCCCCGCCCCCCCTCCTTCCCCCTTTCAGGTTAGAATTAGTCATGTCTATATATTTTAAAGTGGTCACCAACATTCATGTAATTCTGTCTTTGAAAGGGTTAATATAGTGCTCTGTAAAAAATATTTACAAATACATATTTGACATTTTCTGGTGTGCATTTAACAGCAGAAATTCCTGTATCAGGGGTGAAAGTCTCTTCAACATAACTGAACTGATTTCAAAAAGTTTAGTCTAGAAAATTTTGGTCCAGGGTCATGCCAAACCTTTCAATTGCCCAAATACGTTAGAAAACGCTAATAATAGATGGTATGTGTATATATAAGAATATCAAGGAGTATAAAATCTTGAATTTATTCATATTGCTTGTTTAAATTCTAGCAAAGAAATGCAGCAAGGTATGAGGCATACTAACTAATCTTTAACCAGTAATGGGGGAACTTGTTAATGGATGACTTTTTCAGCTGAAATATGCAATATGCTTTGTATTACTCTGACTGAGTTCGCGAGTACGAAAGATGTGGGTTATGAAGGGAAGGTAATATAAATGATCATCTACTCTTGCATGGTAAAGCTGATTAAACAGTAATATACAAATACACTATTTTTGCTAATAACTACCTGAAATGCAAGGAGATAATTTTCACACAAACCAAATGTTCACGTTGAACTCTGAGGCATCAAGCACCTATGTAGAAAATAGTGTGGGTGTGAAAGAAATAAGGAAGGAATTTGGGGCATGAAAGGAAGAACAGAGAACTTGGATTTTTTGTTAGGATTCCCTGTACTTTTAATAGTAAATTTCACTGAAGTGGAACTTAATGGTGATGCAAACCGGTTCTTGCCCTTGGAGTTTCCTAATAATGCACAGGTAACAAGGTGGATGTAACCTGTGACGAGGTACCTGCGCTTGCTGCAGCTCCTAGGAAGGCTGGAAACTTCTCTATTGCTCATTTTATCTCTGATCACCACAGCTCACTTGGTTTCATTCCCTCTCCTCCTACCTGCACCCCGTTCTGCCACATCCTTTTCTAAGAAATAATACAAATGGCTCCTGTATGAGTAGGGACATCATCTAAATGTATGTTATATATGTATATATGGAGGTTGTGTCCTGCACTTATGAGTATGATTTGTGGCCAGAGGCTACAAAAATCGTTGCTAGTGAAAAAGGAATGTCAAAACAAGGCTTAGGAAACAATATAGACATAGTGACAATAAAAGGGAGTAAGAAGGCTAGACATTGCTTCATTTAGGAGGAAGGAAGTAAGAAACTTCATGACAAAACCATAAAATGATAACAAGAAGTTTAAAGGGAGTAAACTATGAGTGCATTTTCACCCAGGCTAGTAATCCAAGGACAGAAAAGCATACAACGAACTTAGAAGCTGGCAAACTAAGTGGCTGAATGGAAACTTTTTTTTCAGACATAGGCAATCGGTCTACTGATCTAATTGCTGTATGCTACTACTGACACTTCGGATTTTAGCAGGACACTTAAATATGACTTTTCAATAGCTAACAAAATGACCAAGAACTACAATAGCAAGAACAGTAAACTTTAACAGTTTTTCATTGATTGGAATCTCACGTACTTCAAGGGATAAACCTGCCTTTAGACTGTGAAGGCTGCAATAAACTTACTCTAGTCACTTTGAAGACCCTTTATTTTGTGACTATTTTGTGCATGTCTTCTGAAAAATCTAATAGTGGCCCTTATCAGAAGAGAGGGTAATGGACTGTAAGAAGTACTGGTCTGATCAAGAAACTTCCTATATGTGTATATATGAGACACAGAAAGAGAAAGAAACCTGGGGCTTTTGCCATTCCTAATTATCTCTGAAATTAATATGACAACAATTTTCACAGTCTCTCAGTACAGGTGTGATGCAAACCGGTTCTTGCCCTTGGAGTTTCCTAATAATGCACAGGTAACAAGGTGGATGTAACCTGTGACGAGGTACCTGCGCTTGCTGCAGCTCCTAGGAAGGCTGGAAACTTCTCTATTGCTCATTTTATCTCTGATCACCACAGCTCACTTGGTTTCATTCCCTCTCCTCCTACCTGCACCCCGTTCTGCCACATCCTTTTCTAAGAAATAATACAAATGGCTCCTGTATGAGTAGGGACATCATCTAAATGTATGTTATATATGTATATATGGAGGTTGTGTCCTGCACTTATGAGTATGATTTGTGGCCAGAGGCTACAAAAATCGTTGCTAGTGAAAAAGGAATGTCAAAACAAGGCTTAGGAAACAATATAGACATAGTGACAATAAAAGGGAGTAAGAAGGCTAGACATTGCTTCATTTAGGAGGAAGGAAGTAAGAAACTTCATGACAAAACCATAAAATGATAACAAGAAGTTTAAAGGGAGTAAACTATGAGTGCATTTTCACCCAGGCTAGTAATCCAAGGACAGAAAAGCATACAACGAACTTAGAAGCTGGCAAACTAAGTGGCTGAATGGAAACTTTTTTTTCAGACATAGGCAATCGGTCTACTGATCTAATTGCTGTATGCTACTACTGACACTTCGGATTTTAGCAGGACACTTAAATATGACTTTTCAATAGCTAACAAAATGACCAAGAACTACAATAGCAAGAACAGTAAACTTTAACAGTTTTTCATTGATTGGAATCTCACGTACTTCAAGGGATAAACCTGCCTTTAGACTGTGAAGGCTGCAATAAACTTACTCTAGTCACTTTGAAGACCCTTTATTTTGTGACTATTTTGTGCATGTCTTCTGAAAAATCTAATAGTGGCCCTTATCAGAAGAGAGGGTAATGGACTGTAAGAAGTACTGGTCTGATCAAGAAACTTCCTATATGTGTATATATGAGACACAGAAAGAGAAAGAAACCTGGGGCTTTTGCCATTCCTAATTATCTCTGAAATTAATATGACAACAATTTTCACAGTCTCTCAGTACAGGTGTGATGAAAGTGTGTTTGGAAGACAGCATTATAACCTCTCACTACGATAGGCTTCTATGAGATTTTTTCATCCATCAAATCAGCTGGTTGAAAGTGCATACTCCCACCTGCTCCTCTGAGTCACTGTGTTTTCCAGTGTCATGTGGGAGCAATCTGTCAGAACAACCATATCATAAAAACACCACAGAGCTAGAGTCTGCCAGTTTGATAAAAGCTGCAATAGGATTGACTAACATGCTGACATAACAAACTTAATATCAGTTGAAGAGCTTAGGAAAAAGCAGAAGGTAGAGGAAGAAGCCAGGCAAAAGTAACTTTACTGAAGAGAAAAAACAGTGTGAAACCCAGCCTTTAAAAAATAATGTTGTTTTAGGGTATGCAGGCATATTGATTCTCAAATTATTCTTCCAGCTGGAGCTAAATAATCAGTTATTTGGACCCCATCTTTTGCACTGTCAGGTTACTACCCATGCCTGCATCACAAGCACTATTTCTGACCTCATGATACGAGCAGTGAAGAATGTAGGTGGCCTTCAGGAACACTCTGTTTTGTCAAGACTCCCTATTGCACGTGCAAATACAGGTGAATATCGTTAGTGATTCTGGCTTGCTACATGACACCAGCCATGCAGTGTACTCTTCTCCTGAGTCCTGAAGAAGTAATGAGCTCTGTCACCCCAGAATGGACTGAAAAGCAACAAGAATGACTTACTGGAAAGCAAACAGACTGGGAAAAGGAAAGTGAAATGAAATAGAGCAAGCGAGTGACCTTTGAAAATTGATGTGCTGGCTTGAAATTTCCCAGGTAAAAGATCCAGGCAAATTACTAAATCTTGTTCTCACATGTAACAGGATGGTCAATTTGTTTGGTCAAATTCAATAAATGTTAAAGCCTTATAAAGCTTCTGTGTGAAAGGATTGGAGGTGACATCAAGGCGGATAATAAAGTTACCCAGAGCACAGATCAGTGGCTATTTAGCAATTAGCCCTGTCAGCAGCTCTGGAAGATCTGTAACAAATCATAAGGTTTTAGTTAGCCAATATAATAAAAATATTTAATAGTGAAGAGAAAGTAACAGAGGAGATAAATGTGTTTAAGCATAGAATATTGCCTTCTTATGACAATTACATGATCTGGAGAAAAAAATGTGTTTTTTGATATACCATATTCTTCTTGACACAGAATATTAATATTCCACAGGTGAAGAAATACTTGTCTTTTTGACATTCCTCAAATCTCATAGATCATAACACTGTTGGTTTCAGGTAGGGAATGAAGAAAAGTTATTATGTAAATTTCACAAACATCAGACTGAGGAAATAGGAACAATTACTATAGGCTGAGAAATACAGCAGAAGTATGAAGAACAGAAATGAAGCAATAGGGAAGGGCAATTCACCAGAAATAAGTGCTAGCTCTTCACTATAAAAGTACAATTTAGGTGAGCAAGTCTGAAAAGAAAGGAAGAGAACTTGGTAATTACCATCTTGTAAGCCCAAATTTGTCAAGTAATATGATATATAGTACAGCCAGCGGAGATCTAAGATAGTAAAGTCACAAAGTAGGTATTCAACTCTTCAAACTTTAGGCATCTAATTGAAGCACTGAAACGAGGCACCTCAACACCCTACCTAGTTAATGGAAAAAGGTAGGCTCCTCCAGAGAGCAATCTGAAGCATTTGAGTTAGATGCCTACCTTTTGCTGTTGACTATATAGGCCAGCTGAGGTTAGATGGCGTGAATACCTCTTGAAGTGCCTTATTACAGCATATCCAGGAATATACCTAGGTGCAAGGCAATGGCATTGCAGGACACCAATTATGTACTTTAACAGCACATGCACTACTTCTAACAAAGTGGTATTTATATGTAATAGTCACTGATTGCTCTTACACTACCCTGAAGCTATGCACAGATGTAATGGAAATGTGGATATTTTCCATAAAAAGTCAGGTTAAGACTGTGAACAGCTTTTTGAGACAACATCCATTCAGTGCAGAAGATGAAGCTATGGCAGAAGTGAAGGAGACGTCTAAAAATTGAACCGGGCTACAGTGAAGGAAAATCTCGTACTGGACTGAAGCTGAGAGGACCGCGTGATCTAACTCCATCTCTAACTTGCACAGCTACAGGCATCTCACACTGTCCTTTCAGAAAAATGGAAACCGGTGAAGGGCTCGAGTTTTTACTCTTGTAAATGTATCACTTGTCCTTTGAAAGTATTACAGGATAGGCAATCACCAAAAAAAAAGGGAAGGAATATGTAGGAAAATTATTAATATACAGGAGAAAGATTAATAGGAAAAAATGATTGAAGTAGCATGTACCGAAATTGCAAAGCACACTAAAAGTAATACTTGTTTTGGCAGACTTGTCCAGACAAAAAAATAACGATCAGCCTCATTTAACTAGTACAGTGGCACACTTTGTTCACACCGTTCTCTCTGCCTCCCTCTCCAGCCAATCTAGCTCAGTTCAGCAGCAAAACCACTGAAATTTCTGCTGTGTTTTAAATCACTGAAGTGGTAACTAATAGATATACAAGAACTCAAATTGGTACAAAATAATTTGACATAGCTCTTACAAGCAAGCTTTAAGTGATGGCTTTAGCAGTCTCATAAGATCTAAACAAGAACAGAACCACATAAGCACTTAGGAGTGAGCAATTGCTTGCCTCTTACAGTTTGATTTGAAGCCGATCTAAAGGAGTAGGTAGCACAATTGGCTCTGAGTGCATGCAGGAACCTCTATCAGCCTCTTTGTTCCTTGAAGGGTTAATTCCAACAGCAGAGATGCATAAAAAAAGAAACAGAACATTCTTTTCAGGTACCTGAATTCATAGAAAAATATTAATAGAAGTAAAGTCTGTCTGAATGAATAAAATAATTCTAATTAGGGTTTATTGCATTTGAGCTACCAAGAAAAAAAAAAAAACTTCCTTTCTCAGCCTTCTTTTCTTTTCTTTTCTTTTCTTTTCTTTTCTTTTCTTTTTTCTTTTCTTTTTTCTTTTCTTTTCTTTTTTCTTTTTTCTTTTCTTTTTTCTTTTTTTCTTTCTTTTCTTTTTTTTTTTCTATAAGCCATTGTTTTCCCAATGCAATGAGAAGCAATAGGATATAAAATGTAAACTCTCATTCCCAAACCCATAAGATAATCATGTACCTTCTGCTGTTGCCACTGTTCCTGCTGCCAGCACTGTCAGCAGCTCCAGTGCTTCTATAGCAACAACTACTTCCAACTGTGCAATACTTGCAAGTAATTTAGGTGCATAAAACAACAACGTTTTAGTGAGGACTGCACGTTATACACTTGAAACATAGCATTTGTCAATAAACCCTGAGCCTGCCTCTAATTATAATTCTTCTGTATCTTTCCCAGCCCTCTCATCACACCTTTCTGGGCAGTATCAGTTTGCAAGGAAATTTCAGGAGCAAAACAAGCCCCGCTCCAACACCAAATATAAACAAAACAAAATACACAGAAATTTAGCAGCCAAAAAAGCATCCCAGACAGTTATTGACAGGTAAGCATAGGTATCAAGGTAGGGTAACCATTTTAAGTGAAAACAAAGCAGGTGGAGCATTTCTCCTTTGTTCAGGAACCTGCCCTTTGCCTTGCATTATGCAGGGGACACATTTCATCTCTTCAGAGTCCTAAAGACATCTTCTAGCTGCCAGAGCAGTAATCTAAATCCCAGAACTCTCCTGGTCAGTCGAGGAAGTTTGGTTATTGCCTGTGATCCAGAAAAGAAGTATAGGCAGGTACAGGTAGAAACAGACTCAAACAGACCTTTTCCCACTGCTAAAGATTACCTCAAATCATGACAGAAACATGGGGCATAATGAGATACTGTGGATTCATTATGCTTATGTCTTTGGACATGATAGTATGACTTATTTATTTACTCACTTCAGTGCCTGGGTTTTCCACCAGTATAACGCATTAAGATTTGAAGAAAAGAGTGTATGTTATAGGAGCACAACGCTGAATCAAACAGTAATATTTACTGGACTTGGAACACATCAAACACACAAAGGCTGGAGTCTAGCACTTCTGCTTGCTTAGCAGGGCTCTGTAAACTCCTGTAAATTCTATCTTCCTCTACAAAGATCAATAAATATGAGGATTTCACACAGCACTTCCAGAGGTACCAGCTGCTGCAGTATTCATTGGGGATGTCACCTAATACTGTCACCTGAACTCCAGACTTAGCAGGAAGTTCTGCTAACAAGGAAGTGATTTGAAGCAACAAATACAGTAAATTACTGAAATACGGTTCAGAGTATGAAAAGGTCCCAGTTCCTGATGCCCCCGGATTTGTTTTTTGCTCAGGTTTGCCATCATACTGTATGTAATCACTATCAGCAGAGCTCATACACTTCTATACATTTACTGGCCCAGCACAGTGTTCACTGAGTTTTGCTTATGTTCCTGGATTCCTATCCACACTGATAAAATTAATGCAGAACTGCATGCAATAGAAAATCCTCCTAAATAAGAATTCAAATTCTTGCGTTTCTTTATCACTCTTGCAACAAGGCTGGAAAATCAGAGAAATACTTCAAACAGTGTGAAAGTGGCATCTTCATGTTTATTTATATTTGCCAAATTTCACACCACTTCTCAATGTAGCAGCCTATAAAAAGACACATATCTGCTTTTTCTGACAAAGAAATGATGTCAGATTCAAACACTTAACCCCTCGCCTATGATGAGTAAGGAAGGAAAAGGGCCAAATTTCGCCTTCTGGCTGGCAGAGGAAAGCTTACTTGCTTGCTTCTTTCCTTTCTTCCTTCCTTCCCAAGATGGATTTGTCCAGCATCCATGGAACCATTTGGCAGAGCACCTCCAGAAACTCCTCCCTCTATCACCTGTTTAGATTTCACCCTCCCCACTCTTTCTCCTGAGTCAGTTTGCAAGAGAATAAGACACAACCTACCCATCACAGCCTAGACCACATGCCTAATGAGAAAGAAAGATGCAGCCCCATGGCTAGAAGATTACAAAAGCACAGACTGGCTCAGTAAGCAAAAGACAAGAGACCTGGCTGTCATCGGTTTGTCAGAGGTCTGTGTTGCAGTACGTGAAGCATCTTGCTGTGAACAATCCTGTGCTTAGCCCTGGAAAACAGTGAATAAAATCATGAACTTCCTGTATCACCTGAATCAAATGCAAAAGTGAATGTAACATCTCTCTGCCTCAGTGGCACCATGGAGACAAAACTCAAAGATTCTTAAATTCTCATTTGCGACATACAAATCCTACTGGCAAGTTGTGCACATCCAGGTGAGGTGGGGGAAGCAGATCTTATTAACCCAGATATTAAGCAAGATAGAGATTTTACTGAGGCTGACATTTGGTGGAAGTCATAAATCCTGTAGACAACTGACAACAAATGCAAGAAAAGAAAACCAAAATTGTCTTCCAGCGTCAGTCTTTTGGGAAAATCTAATGAAGAGGATTGTTAACTGGGCTTCTCTGTCTTGGCACTGTCAACCCTTTTTGGTCTATACTCCTCTGGAAAGTGATTAAATACTGTAGATCCCACCTTTTGTAGGAGTCAGTTGTCACTGTGTGTGAACAGACCACAGTTTGTTGGTAGACAGTTCCATCTATATTAAAGTCTGAGGGTTTTGCTCCGCTCTCAGTTTTTCACCTGGTGTCCCTGGCACAGCTAAGTGTCTGCTTAAAATTTGTTTTCTGCCACACCACTTACAGGCTTTTCCTCCCACTGCTGCTCACAGCCCTTGGATTCTCATCCCCTTACACACTCCTCTTTCTCATTAGAAGCCTCTTACTGGCTAAACGTTTAGCTTCCTACCCTAAAACTGAGGGAAAATACGAAATGTACTTCCTTCCTCTGGGGGGCTCACCACTGCATTGTGTCCTGCTAAATCATTCATGTCAGGACTATTCATCTGTGTGCCTGAGAAAAGCACTTCTCCAGATCAAATGCTATGTCTTTTTGGACTAATACTCTCCAAACAGACATGAAAGCAGACAGACATGATCCTCCCAATTTGTTCTGTTAACCTGCTCCCTCACCCATTGCCAAGTATGCAAGTAAAACTGTTCTACTCCACCAATAAAGTCAGCATCACACTTTCTGGAACAAAGATGAACCATTTCTTACAAGGATTTCTTCATCCTTTTTTTTTTTTTTTTTGCCAAATACCTTTCTCTGGCTTCTTGACTGTCAGGGAATATTTTTCTTCAAGGGAAAAAATAAACATGTATGTCATATCTCAGTACTATTCTTAGTGTATGTACACATACACTAAAGCCTGGTTTAGGAACAGAATACACAGCATCATCATTTTCAATAGTGATTTGAAGACATAAAAACTCCCCAAACTATTCTGAACTGCATGCAGAATATCAACATGGTAGACAAAAGAAGAAATCTCAAAATGTCAAGAAAGCATACTTACTAGATTTTTGGGGAAAAAAATTAATTACTTTAGTCTCTCACTGAATTATTTGGCCCTGAAAGTATTCCACACACTATTAGAGAAACACCAAGGAGATTCAAAAGACTGTAACAAAGAATGGAAACAACAAGTGTCATGCTTCATAAAAGACCAGACATTTGGTTCAAATAGAAATTATTATAGCATCAACTAAGGCAATCCCAAACGTTCAGAAATCATAGAACTAGTTACAAAAGAATAATTATATTTCAACTAGTCATGGAAATCTTTTTCTAATGATAATGTATTTTTGGGGTTTTTTTTATTTGTGCATGGCTTTTGTATCTTTAGGGTACACTCTGCTCATATAGTCATACTTCTCTGCAGACCGAAATGAAAAACAGAAGCAGTTTATTGATGATGCAGCCACAATGTTATGCTTGCATATTTGGAAAAACAGAAAAAAAATGGGAAGAATGAAGTTGTTTATTTAATCACAGGATTCCATCAGCTGAGACTTTAATCAAGATATTAAAATAAAACTGTAGAAAGTATCAAGCACTTACTAGGCTGAGCTGGCTGTCTTACAAAAAGAGTATGACAAATATGCTATCATATGTCTGATTGCCTGCCTGAGAGAGGGACAACCTGGCCCATTGGGAGAGGCTTTGCCTGTAAAGAACAGCACCCTCCCAGCACCATAGTGATGCCATGTGCGGGCAAATGCTGTGGCTTCAGCCTGCATCCTGCTCTCTAACTCAGAGGGCGAGAAGCTGTCTCAGCACGGACACCCAAAAGCACACACAGGTCACTCTCTAGCTCATTTAATATAGATGATAAAAATAGCATGATATTTGCATCGTCTCCAAACATCTCATTTGAGAGTAAAAATTCGTTCTTTATCATTAGTCACCACAATCTAAAACTCATTATTGACCCTAATTCTGGTTTGAATTTCATCTTAGCAATAAACCAGGAAGTGTTTTCACCCTCCTACTACCCCCTTCAGGGCAGTCAGCCAAAAAGCAAGCTAACATCACCACCACAGTTTGATATTGTAATCCTGCGCCCAGCATTTTGCTTCATGCCATTGTCACACATGCAGGCAGAATAAAACTGTGTGGAGTGTACCCACACAGATCTTGTTCTGAGCTAGGTGGAATGGCACAGAAGCAGTTCAGTCACTCAACAGTTTCTGCTTTGAATGTATGTCCAATATTAATGGCAACCTTGTCACAAACAAGCCTGAAATACCGAATGCAGCAAGGAACTGGCATTGCTAAAAGTGAATGTGAAGACATTTCATTCAGATTCTGTTCTGTCCACTTCTTCCCCTGCTTCAGGTGCTGTCAGGTTTGACAATGCTAACAATGAAGAGGTAGGTGTTGACAGGTGACAATAATGGGCAGGAGTGAAAAAAGAAATCTTCCAGATCGGAGTCTAGTAACATTACATGTTTGGGCTCTGTTTACCCAAGTGATTAGAACGAGGGAATAAATGAGCCCCAGTGTGAACAGTTGTTCCCACATCACAGACTCTGAATGAATATATTCAACACAGAGGAGAGAACCAAGCAGCACACACAAGTTCAGGACTGACTCTCTGTATTTCCACAAGACATTAATCATAAAGACTTTGCCAGATTGACCATAGCTGAGTTAGCTTCTGCTTTAATGTAGTCATGTAGCCAAAACTTAGGGAAATAATAACACAGTCTTGCTTTCAGACTGCAAATAGAAATACATTCCTCTAGGGTTTGCTTATGATGAAGGATACCTTAAGGGTAGTAGCTAATTACTGTAGAAATAAAATCAGACACAGCACACTGCTGTTGAATCAGTGAAACAAGTGTATTTGTTCCTATATAAATATGGCCTTGGATGTTTTGCCACCAAGCATTTTTGCAGAGGTGCAGAAGCATGAAAAGCTGAACAATCTGTCAATCTTAAACATATTCACAGTGAGTCTAGATTGCAAGGAAACTGAGAGGATGTGATTTCAAGAAGGCTCCTGATACCTACAATTTCTACCTAGTAATTATGCCATCACTTTGGTCTTATTAGAAAGCAGCATTAAAAAAAATAAGGAGAAAAGGAAATGCTAGGACAGATTCAAACATTTAAATCAGAAAAGGGAATAATACTGTAGAGCTTCTAATTCTCATTCTTTTCACTAAATATCCTTCCCTTATACAGCCCACTTTAAAATGAAGAAGTGGCATCCTCTGTCTTGGTGAGTATATGCATAATCATAGATAACGGGCCTACAGGTATTTCAGTCTGCATTATTAAACTCATCAGCTGAGAGTTGTTCATGAGGCTCACTCACTCACAAAGAATTGTCCATTTCTAATGACATTAATTAGTAATCTTTGACCACAACAGGCTTGAATACTTGAGCTAGCAGCAGCACTCTCGACCATTGCTGTAAGTGACTTAAAGAGCTCAGTCTATGTAGCTTATCAAAAAGATTGAGAGGTGACTTGATTACTGCATGTAAGTACCTTCACAGGGAGATAAAACAAGGGTGCTCTAATCTAACAGAGGCATAACAAAAACTGGGACCTGAAAACTGAAGTCAAGCGAATTAAGCAGGAAATAAAGCACACCGTTTCTTAACTATGAGGAAGCAAACCACTGAAACAAGCTCCAAAGGAATTAATAGATTCTTGAGCTCCTACGGTCTCAAGAACATCAGATGCCTTTCAGGAAGTTATGCTTTAGCCAAACACAGTGTGCTTCGGCTGAAACACAGGTTATTGTGCTCAGCTACAGGGTATCTGGGGGAAATTAATGACCCGTGATATGCAATAGGTCAGACTTCAGCATCTATTATGGTGGGAGAGGTAGTATTTTTTTACTATGCCAGATGATGTTGCCACAACACAAGCAGACTTTTAAGCAGACAAGCCTTCCTTCAGGTCTGAGATAAACTGAAGTAGCAACTTACAAGGCTAAAAACTTTTAAGCAGACAAGCCTTCCTTCAGGTCTGAGATAAACTGAAGTAGCAACTTACAAGGCTAAAAACCAAGTTGAAAACAATTGCTCCAAATTTGACTGTTGTTACTTGTGTTCCACATCCTGCATTAAATGGCAGGGGGTAAAAGCGAGGGATACTGACATGGAGCAGGGTGCTTTGTCTTGTACGTTCTTTAATGGATGCTAGTGATAAAGGAATATACTAGAACCTGGTTTTTAACAACAAAACATGAGCAGAACAACCGCTGCCTCGTCTGTTGCTGATCCCAAGTGCTTTATTAGCTTTGTTAGACCCTGTAACAGGAACAGGGAAGTGTCTAAGCCTATTCAATTCTTTCTTTGTATTTTGAAAGTAAGGAAACTCTGAAAGCTTTCTGATGAGAACCACAGTGCAAGCTCAACGGCTCTTTCCTACTGTTCAATTAGATCTTGTCATGGCAGAAGGAGGCCATATTTAAAGCAATATCAAAGGCTCCATTACCCATTATTAGTCTCCTGAACCATTTAGTTGTCTTCCCACACAACAGTTCATTGATTATAAACTAATGGTCAGACAAATCCTCAGCAGGAGGTTCATAAGCATTATGCCATTGTATCAGTGAAACTATGTTGAGGTATGACAGCTCAGAAAGTCCTGAAGTTTTGCCCTAGTCACTGTCAAGCAGGATTTACCCATGGTCCCATCTGCTGGGTTTTCACTGTAAAGGCTGTTATGTGTGTAATATAGTAACAATAACAAAAAAGTATTTCAGTCATTTTTGCTAGCTCTAACAATAAATATTAGAATTGGCAAAGTAGGTAAGCCACTTATAGACAAATCAAACTTTCAAACTGTCTTTATTTAAGGAGGGGAATTGAAAATAACTATGCTGTGGTAAATGCAAAAAGGGTGCTACCTCATCTGCCCATATCCAACAGCAAAATTTCACTGGCTTCAACACACCTATACCATAAATGAGGTACCACATAGGCCTGTCTCATGATCTTGAGATGTTTACTCAACCAGTCTGTTATTTAACCTGGTATTTATTGATTGTCAGGTGAAGTAAACTGCTGGAGCAACATCAGGGAGCTTGCTGTACTCGCCTAATTAACTGGTCTCTCTTAAGCTCTGTAACTCTCTTAGTAACAATGTTCCTAGAGTTTCTTAAGCAGAACCTGAAAGTTTTAACCTTTCTTTTCTAACTAAACCTTCTGCATAGCTCCACTGATAACTAACAAACAAAATTTGGTAAAAGCACTAAAATCGTCAAACACAGAATGACAGATCAGTTATGCGCTTGTGCTGCTGAACATCAGCATAGTACAGGCAAAATTTGCCCTGTCCATCACTCATTCACATTTTTTTCTTTACTGCTATCTTGTGCCCCAATTTATGGGACGAAAAGAGGACAACTTTACAGACTGTTTCTATAGAAAAAAGATTCTCAGAAGCATATCAAACTTCAGCTACCCTTGATCCTGACACAAACTGTCCAATTAATATCAGCAGTGCAATTAAAACACATTTTATGAATTGAAAGATTGCACCAATCCATAGCTATTCTTCAGCCTATAATCAGTACAGCTACTGATAACTCAGAATTGAATGGACAGGGGAAACAACGTAATAGTAACTGGGTAACAATAAGTTACTGTGCAAGCAACTGTGACTTGCTGTAATAGCAGCTCATAACAGTAAGTGCTTACAGACAGTGGCATTGATTTACCAAAGATGTTTAATTAGAACTTAAAACATTTGCTTAACAGAGTGCTACAGCATAACATAGCAGGGTTGGTTTATGGCATAACATAGCAGGGTTGGTTTATGAAAAAGGCGTGTGCTAGATGTGTTTTAACCAGTAAAAAAAAGTAGGAGAAAACTCCATCAGCCTGCAAAATTCTTTTGTTGGTCTCTTCATAAACTCTTTGTACTGAGTCCAGAATTCTGTCAGCAGGTAATCTCACCTTAATACTCAGAAATCTTATTCAGCTGCTGAAAGCACATGCTTGTGCATACATACATTTTACCTTTCTTACTACAACATGTATGGCTGCTATTTTCTAACAGGTATGGGTACACTTGCAGAGGATGATAAATCCTGTGCTGATTTAGTGCCTTAAAATACTCCAAAATATAACTCCACTGAAATCTGTTAGGAAATAATCCATTTCTCCAATTGATCATAGTTCCAGATAAACTAAGGCCTCGGACAGAAACGACACATTTCAGTAGCAGCAGTGGCAACTCAGTATAACAGAGTGAGTAGAAGTTATTATCCTCACAGAAGTGAAGAAGAAACCTCAGTGGTCAAATCTATTCAATAAAAATGATGGACAGATAACTAAAAAGGAGAACTTTCTCTGGAATTCATATCCACCTGTGAGGAACTGTACTGAGTCTGGCTGGGATGGGTGAATTTTCTTCATAGCAGCATTTATGGTGGATTTGTGACTAAAAAGGTGTTGATAACACACCAGTGTTTTGGCTATTGCTGAACAGCACTTGAATAGCATCAAGGCTTTCGCTTTCTCCCACTCTGGTCTCTCCAGCAAGTAGACTGAGGGTACACAAGAGGTTGGCAGAGTACATAGCTGACCCCAGCTGACCAAAGGGATATCACATATTATATGACATCATGACCAGCAATGAAAACTCAGGGAAAGGACGAGTAAGGTGGTGGTGGCAGGGGAGGGGGTATTCCAGTTATGGCATTTGTCTTCCCCAGCAACCGTTAGGTGTGCTGACACCCTCCTTTGCTGGAAATGGTTGGAACTTGCCCACCAGTGAGAACTAGTGAATTAATGTCTTTTTTTGGTTTGCTTGAGTGTGCAGGCTTTTTTCACTGATTAATCTGCCCTTATCTTCATGCATGAGGTTTCTACTTCTGCTCTTCTGATGCTCTCCCCATACTACTCACTGCAGGATGAGTGAGTGAGAGGCTGGTGGGTACTTGGTTGCTAGCTGGGGTCAACTCACCACAAGAAGGAAAAAAGTCCCAATACATAAATCATGGACATAGAAAAAGAAGATGGTGAGAATGACTGACAGAAGAGACTTACAGAGTGTCCAATTCTTGCACTCAATGAATCCCATTCTGCCTGAGGCAGAGAGGGACTGGCTCTGGCGTGGCAGATGAAAGACAGTACATTTCCTTTCAGATGCCAGAAACAGAAGAGGACAAACAAGCCATTCAGGTGGTGCTAAAGACATTTCAGCTAGTGGATGGAGGTTTAAAATCCAAACTCAAATGTCATCAAGAGCAAAATGATTTGATTGTATCCATCCTGAGGAAAGCAGAGGGAATGTGACTAAAGAAGAAAGAAACTAGTTTAAAGCAGCTTAAAGCAAATCTTTTTGTATGAATGGAAAGAATTTAAATCAATTCCTTTGCACTTCAAGTTGTTGTGACTTTGCTGAGAAGTCCATACTGCATTCCTAAGCCTCCATCTGCCAGGGCCACAGGATAGGGCAGATATGCTTTCCCTTGGCTCTGCACCACTTCTTAGGAGCTGCAGAAGTTTGGGGAGGACAGAATCACTGGTAAAGACAATTTTAAAAAAACGTTAATAAGGTTTGTATGACAATGTTATTCACCAGGTCCCAGAAGCTGTGTCAGATATTGTAGGAGTACAATTCCCAAGTCTTTTGGTACTTCAGGATGCACTAGGTATGGTTACAAGAAGTTGTCCCTTGCCGCACACAAAGCAAGGTGGCAGTTAAGGATGTACCACATCATTTCTGATACCATCCCTTTATTCCTCCTGGAACACAAAAGCTCTAGGGTTCTGCAGTACAGTGATTTTAGAAAGAAAAATGAGCAGCAGATCTTTCTTTGGGACTGCTCAAAACAGAGTTAAGAATAATTTCCATAGCCTAAATCACATCTTTATTCTGGTACCCACTGTTCTCCAGAGAAAATTAGAAACTGGGTTACACAGAAGAAACTGTTTGCTGTTCTGTCTTATCTCCTCTGAAAATAATAAATTTGCTCACCTTCAACCTTGTATTACTTCCTGCACTTAAAATATATCCCATGTCTCAGGACCCCATGTGACAGAAAGTAAGAAAATTTTGCTGAAGGCTTAGTTGTCCACTTCATTTTATTCACAAAAAGAAAATACTGTCATTTTTCCCCTCCTAAGGTACCAAAGATCAAATGGAAATAGCTAGTCAGAGACTTGCCTGGGTTTTGCTAATCAGTGCTTCACCTCTTTGTACTTCAGTGCCCAGCCTAGTTTGTTTTTGTAATAACTACATGATCACTTGAGAAGATCACTTGTGATAAGATGACAGGACCACAAAATAAAGTCTTCAGAAAGTAATATAGAGGTAAAAATATTTGCAAATCAGGTGTGAGGATAGAGGCGTTATTCTAAAGAGATGAGGTTTAACAATGGCCAGAGTGATTACAAATATATGAATACAATCCTCTCAAAGATGTCATTAAAAAAAAACCAAAGAACTTTGTACAAATACACAGTCAAAGAAACTTATCTGGGATTAAATTTCTGCTTAAGATGACATAGTGTAGAGCATCCACCTGTGTGTGAAAACCCTTACTTCAAACCTGATTGACTTAATGCAGGACTATAATTCTAGGTTTTGCATTCCCAAGCAAGTGTTAAACTGATAAGATACAGACCACGTGTTTTATACACACTACAGCTAAAGGTATTGCATCTGCATAAAGAAATTGCCAGACTATGGATGAAAAGAGAATTATACATAGGCACCATTCAAGTTTCAAAACAGGAGCACAGTTCATCCCACTTAAATCAGGCATTGAAAAGAGACCAGACTTGTACTTTCCCCCAGTGACTGTAAAAAGAGCCTTAGGTCACTAGTTTAAATACAGTATGTGCTACAGAAAAGTAAATGCAGGTAACATCTTCCCACTCTTTAGCTTTACAGCCTGTCACTTAGATCCAGATGAATCTAACCAGATTATTAGAATTCGAGATGAGTCCTACTCATGGGATTTTTTTGTAGGGGGGTGGGGTGGAGTTTGAAAAATTAATAAGTCTCAAATCCTTTTAGCATAGGAACAAAAAGAAATATAAGATCTTGATAATTTGGGAGGGAAGAACTCAGCTGTTGTATTTCGACCAGCGTGCTAAAGCTGAACAGTGAGTACTGAAGAAATCTGTAGGATTGGAATTAATATTTATTATACAACAACAGTAAGAGTACACAGGTGCCAGAGACCTGATGGCTGAAGAGACAAACCAGTGATGCCTAAAGTATATTCAGGTGGCAGAATGTCTCCAAATCTGCTGCAGGCAGGAAAGATGAGGAAACTGTCCCATTTTTCTCAGCTACAGAGAAGGAAATGCAGCTTTTGCAACCTCATATATGTGTGTCATCCAGATCCTCAGACAGTCCAGACTACCAGACTGATAATGAACTCCTGCAGAATCCAAGCAGAATATTGTCAAACAAGGTAATAAAAATATTTTAAGTCAGTTGCTGCTAGCTTTCTTCCAGAAACACAAAAATAGCTCTTATTCTTACCTGCATTGTGTCTTTCAGAACATGACACAGAGCAGACTTAAAAATTAATTTCTTGATATAAAATTTTCAAAGATTTAAAGTGTCTGAAATGGTTTAAAACTTGTGTCAGGATACTCTGAACATATGAGCATATTTTGTATTATGGAATTTCAGGTCTGAAGGTAAGGACTTCATACTGGGCTGGTGCATTGTCCTCACATCACTGGTATCTAAGAGTGCTGTTAGTGTGGAGATGTTTTGCAGAACTCACGTGCCGTATGCAAAAGACAAGGATAAGTTTGAAGAGGGTATGCATTTGTGAACAATATAAGGAATTCTGCATTTTTATTGTTTTGTCTGAGGGGACAGTATTTTTGACCACAGCTTCTTAAAATCAATTCAATAGTTGCTAAACAAGATTAATAACATATTTCCTGTATGATTAATTTATTTTTGTAATATTTAACTAGCAGGGGAGAGAAAAGGAAAAAAGAGAAGAAAAAGAAAGGAATGTCTTTTTGGCAAACACTCACAGATTTCCTGGATCAGGTGGAAATTATGAAGATGAAAGTGCTATGTTTAACTGTGGTAGGTTGACCCTGGCTGAACACTAGGTGACCACCAAAGCCAATCACTCCCTCTCCTCAACTGGACAGGGGAGAGAAAATACAACGAAAGGTTCATGCGTTGAGATAAGTGCAGGGAGAGATTGCTCAGCAATTACAGTCACAGGTGAAAAAGGCTTGGCTTGGGGAATTTAATACAACTTATTACCAATTAAATCAGAGTAGGATAATGAAAAATAAAACCAAAACTTATAAACACCTTCCCCCCATACCTTCCTTCTTCCCAGGCTTAACTTCACTCCCGATTTTCT
>JAVJGI010000062.1:51635076-51661136 GCA_035590275.1 Ibycter americanus
GACTGACCCCAGCCCCATTCCCCGTGTCCCTGCGCCGCTGGTGGAGGGGAGGGAGAGAAAATCGGGAGTGAAGTTAAGCCTGGGAAGAAGGAAGGTATGGGGGGAAGGTGTTTATAAGTTTTGGTTTTATTTCTCATTATCCTACGCTGATTTGATTGGTAATAAATTATATTAATTTCCTCAAGTCAAGCCTGTTTTGCCCGTGACTGTAATTGCTGAGTGGTCTCTCCCTGCCCTTATCCCGACCCAAGAACCTTTAATTGTATTTTCTCTCCCCTGCCCAGCTGAGGAGGGGAGCGACAGAGCGGCTTTGTAGGGCACCTGGCATCTAGCCAGGGTCAACCAACCACCAAAATATATTGACTAAAATTAACTATTTTCTATTTAAACTTTTTATTGTTAAGGATTTTAATTGCTTAGGATTACAGCTGGTTGAAAAATGAAAATTATTTTCATGCAGTATTTTGAAGTCTCACGTTTGAGTTTTGAGTTCACTCCTAAGGACTTGAAACAAATTGATTTTTATTTCACTTCTCTATTTATTAAGCAATAGTTTACAAGTGAATGATTAATATTATTTCTCATATAGTTTTCAGATAAACTAAAAGGATTATTAGGAAGGTTATTTTTAAAATTATAAATAATTCAGAACCTTCCCCCTCCCCCATTATCTGCAGTTACCTCCTGACTAGAGACAACTTACTCTACTTTCCCACAGTAACTTCGTCAAAAAGAGAAAGCATGGCCCATTGACAGCTTCCAGACATTTCTATAAAATGTCACTGATATCTAAAATTACATACCTAGCTGTGCTCAGAAATTCTGCAGCGGTTCTTGAGGTTTAAGCTCAACACAGAACGTCACCCATCCTGCTCAGGTCCCTCAGGATAGGCCAAAAGGTCTGCAAGCCTTGCGAGCATCTCGCCAGAAAGCAAATGGTTGGACAGGATGGGAAAGGGATGGAGGGAGCCCACTCTCCACTCCAAAAGTAGGTGTTGGAGCAGGAGATCTGCCCTCACCCAGGAGAAGGGGGGATGCCCTTTTATCAGACTGATACAACTGTCCAGCTTTCCTTACTGCTCAAGTTCAAGGGGAAGGGGGAGAAGATGACTTTAACCTTCCAAAATGTCTTAATATCTGTGAGGTTTTGAATAATCTAGAGATGTAGGTTCAAATGAACTTAATCATTGGTCTAATCTCCTGCACGAAGTGTCTAAACAATGGCAATACTGAGAAAAAAGACACAGATCACCACTGCTGGCATCTTTTCTCAGTAAAGGCCACCCAGCTCTGTTCAGTGTTTTGCCACATGAAAAACTAGTGCAGATGTGGGCAGCTCTCATTTCTGTTCATTCCTCTCCAAACCCCAGAAGGCAGCTCAGCCCCATGTGTTTTCTTGCTCACTCACCCTGGTGGGATGAGGGAGAGCACTGGAATAGTAAAACTCATGGGTTGAGGTAAAGACTCAACTTTTAATAGGTAAAGCAAAAGCCACGCACACAAGCAAAGCAAAATAAGGAATTAATTCACCACTTCCCACTGGCAGGCAGGGATTCAGCCATCTCCAGGAAAGCAGGGTACCACCACACATACCAGTTACTTGGGAAGACAAACACCACAAATCTGAACATCCCCCCTTCCTCCTTCTTTCCCCAGCTTTTATTGCTGAGCATGATGTCACATGGTCTGGGATATCCCTTTGGTCAGTTGTCCCAGCTGCGTGCTCTCCCAGACTCTTGTGCACCCCTGTCCACTGTCTGGGAGAGCAGCATGAGAAAATGAAAATGCCTTGAGGCTGTGTAAGCACAGCTCTGTAGCAGCTGGAATGGTGGACTGTTATTGCCACCCCTTTGGTCAGAAATTCAAAACATAACACCAGTCTCTGTCCATACAGCCAAAACCAGCACAATTCCCCACACAGACAGAGGCGTAGCAAAGCCTCTCAGGTCACCCACTTCTCTATTTGTCTTCATAGGGATTTCTACTCCATCCTTTAGGAAGTCTCATGCTACTTTCCCTGTCTCTAGTTGCAGAAAAAGCGCTTTACATTTCAAGTATATCTTTACCCAAGTTAGTGTGATTATCTTTCTGCTCAAAATCCCAGCTGAACCTTCCACACCTTTTAGCACTTGTTTACTCACCATCAATTTCTATTGCCATAATTCTTTATCATAGTCTACTTGGCAAACTATATCTATTAAACTATCAGTTTGGGGTGAGGCAGTTCAAGGAGGAGGGAAATAGTCTTCAAACTGAGGGTGCAGCCTGAAGCGTAGATGGCAAAGATGTTAAAAAGTAGCCTTGTCATTAAAAGTGGCAGCAAGGTACTGAAGTCTATTCAAACTACATGTTGGTAAAACTCATGCTGATGGAAAAAATGGAAACGTATAGCATCTTTCATCCACCTTGTTTCAAAGGACCTTTGCACTTCAGAGCATTTGGTGAAATTACCAGTTTTCAAGAATGCTGCCCTGATTCACCCCGAATTTTACTGCACCTGACCATGAAGATTTACGATTGTCCCATGCACAGGGCCTAGGAAAAAAAAGAAAGAGAAAAAAGGAAAAAAAAAGGAAAAAAAGAAAAAAAACCCAAACCTACTTGTTTTTATTTTCTTGCTTTAACACTTCATTAACTTATCAGCTTGGAAACACAGAGTTTACCCCAGCCAATTCCCATCTGGTTCCTCAACAGGTTTTTTGCAGGCAGTAAGTCCGTTATTATTGCTAGGGTTGTTTGGCTTTTTTTTCCCTATTGTCAATCATTTCTACTATTCTTAAGTGAAATGTTCCAGCTCAAAAACAACTCCCAGTAGGCAATTGCTGCCCAGGCATGACCTCAGAACTGAGTGCTGTCATCACTGAAGAGATACAAACACTGAAGTTCTCTGGCACCAGTATTTCAGAAGGAAACCTGCCTTGTATATGGGACTGTGTCAAAGATCACAAATAAGTCAATGCGGCAACAAGTGCTTAAAAAGCTCATAACACTTTGATTTCTGCCTGAAGGTTTTCAGTCATTCTCAGATGCCAGAAACTTCATCTTCTCTTCAGTTTAATTACACATGATTCTTCTGGAATGTAAATATTTCGGCTATGGTCAGAGCAAACTCAACGGCAATAGCAAACCTTTTAGAAAAATTCTAGTATATTTTTAAAGCCAAGGGATGCCTCCTGTTCCAGTTTGATCCTGGCAGAAAAATAAGCAGGGGAACATAATGTTACAGTTCGGCTTTCCCCTTACTGAGCCAAGACTGATAAAGACATTAAGGTGTCACTAGTGCTATCTGTCTGAAAAAATATTCAAAAGCAATGCTGACAGACAAATTTGCAAGTCTGCTACCCAGATATTAGTCTGCATAGCATAGGAAAGCCTTGTCACAAAGATCTTTACTTGCTGCTTAGTCAGTTCAGCTGCTTCCTCCTCCAGCTGTTCATCAGAAATTGAAACTGTGGCTATCAAATCCAGAAAGATGTCTCAAGGCAAACTGGCCAGGTTTAAGATCAAAGGCTAATGAAAAGGTTAGTAATCTATGCTGAGGACAGCTGGAAAGTTCACCCTGGAGACAAAACTGTGATTAGCTTGAATGCACAAGCTATCCTTTTGCTAACGGTGAATATTAAAAATGTAGGATGAAGAAATCTGCAAGGGTGGAAAGAAATGTTTGTGTCCAGATTTCACTGCATTCACTTCTTCTTCTCATACATACTAATAGACCTCTGTCAGCCCTTGAGTAACAATACATGAGTGTTTCTTAGCAGCTGAAATGAAGGGTAAGAGCAGAATGAGGAATCTACAATAAGTAGAAACGCATTTGCTAAGGCACTACTGTACAAAGTTAGTTTCACTGATTTAAATCACACGTTAACATTTTACTGAAATCCAAAAGCTGCTGTGACCTGTTCACTACCTATATGCTATACAAACACCAGACAGCTGATGAAAAAACTACTCCCTATAATTAAAAGGCAACTTCTGCTTATTTTGTTCTTTAGCACTGGTTTGGCTCCGCTAAATTCTTATTGTTTTCTCACAGACTTTTTGTTCAACCACAAACACCACCTTTCTTTGTTGGGCTACTCCCCATCTGCAGAGGAACTACATTCCTTTTCTCTGAGAGCAGTGATGAAGAGACTACACTGGGTGCTGTCTTGGCAGATTGACTTTCTTTCACTGCTTTTTTCTTTCCATTTCTCTACATATTAGCAGCAATGCCAGAGCTGTAGGTGAAGACCATCTCAGAATCAACTTTCAGATTCTCATAGCAATCAACAGCTTTCTGGAAATTTTACACTGTTTAACATTTGTCAGTTACTGATCATCAAACCCCTTAAAGCATTAGGCTTGCTCTTAACTCTAATGCCAAAAGGCTGACTTAAAATAAAGTAGAAAAACAAAAATTATTACCATGCTCAATTTTATTTTATTCAATACAAGGACTAAATCCAAACTAACAATTATGCTGCTGTGGTTAAATAGCCATGATGTTATCTATGACAAAAAAAGACTCTCTGAAAGCACAAGATTAATGAAAAATGCATAAAATAAATTTTAAAAGAGCATTAAAAGTATAAAAATGTAACAATGGGAAAGGTGTAAAAAGTGCTAAAAGAAACTTGAATTTGCCTGTAGAATGGGACACTTGAGGGAACAGGAGAAAAAGGCTAAACTAAAATACAAAAGAAACAAGGGAACACGAAGGATGTATATAACCAAACCAATAGAGAAAACATTTGTTAAACCTTCCTATCATTTAGTATACTAAAAAGACAAGAATGAACTTTAGCCAGCTTAGGAACCCATTGTTTACATCACAGAGCAACGGTAGCTGTTCAGTTGGTTTCAGAGATGTGACATGAATAAGTGCTTGTCTCTCTATATATGCTTTATCTTTCAGAGTTTTCACTTGATAGTTGTTCATTGTTGTAAAGGGTGAAGAAAGATCAATGCTATGAAGTTTATAGTATTTAGAATGACAATGAAACTAACAAATTCCTAATCTACCATACTTTAGTAGACTTGCTTTCTTGTTAAGATATGTCTAATTGCAAAAAAGGGTAGAGAAATTAATTTGGCTGATGATTTTAAATGTATGAATGCATCACTTACTTTAATATTTCTAACACAACTTCTGAAAACAATTTTTTGGTGTGTATAACATGCTTGTGCTTCTGGGACAAAACAGTTTTACATTAATACTATGCATATTTCATTTGTACTTTTTGTCGTTCTCATATAGGGCTCAGGTGTAGACAGCAAACCTAGCAAACCAGCCTCCCTGCAGAAACAAAGTAGGTAGCTAGGATTAATCAAAAGATAGAAGTCCTTTCAGCAGGCAAATCAGAAGATATCTCTTCTCTTTATTGACTGTGTCCTGTTTCCAGACAGATCACACAGCAATACTTTTCGATCTGAAACAAACATGAGGACAAGATCACATTTCTGTCAAATTAATCAAAGAGAACATAACATGGAGTCAGTTTTATACCAGATTCAGGAGAGTCCATGACACATGGTTCACATACCCATCCATAAAGTTAAACTGTTTTATATTTTAAATAAATTTGGACCAACAGGACAAATTTTTACCAGATAAATACCTGCTTGCCATGGTACTGGTTTTTCTTGCTCACAACTATAAAGTTCAAAGCCACATTTGTAGTATTGTCAAGCCACAATGAACTTCAGGTGAGGCAGTGTGACATACACTTCCCCAGACTGAAACATCTTCACATTTACAGTTTTTGTGCTCTTCCACGCTTTCTGGAGTTCTCTGTCCCTGTTCTGTTACAAAATTTTACTAAGATTTGCATGTCCAGACAAGGTATTATAAGGTCAAGTAGCAGAGTAGCTATACGCTAGTTAAAGGTTGTCTTGAGGTTAGGTTATAAGTGGCTAACAAGTTCCATTCACCAAATTGTTGGGTAGTGGGACTTTTGTCACGCTTTAGAAACCCTCTAGCTTAATGTAGTTGCTGTAGATTCTGAGGTGGAAAGAAAATTGTATAAACATTTTAACTAGCTTCCAAAAGTTGGCTTGCTTCCTCAGTTGGTGTCTTGCACAGCTACATGTGTTATACACTTGTCTGGTGAACAAGCTTCATTAAGTTCCACATCCCATACTTCATCTACTGTATTACATGCGTTAACTGTTCCATAATGCTCTGCATATTTTATCTGGCAATGCTTTAAGTTTAGGCTATGTTACACATTAAAAATTCTGCAAGTCAGAAGGAGGCTTTATAAAACTCAAGGTATTGTAGTGTTCAAAAGTCTCTTCAATGCAGGACATCAACTGTTCAAATTATATGGACATCTCTGAAAATTACCCTTTTTAATATGCTTACTTTCTGCTCAGAAGGACATTCATACTGATTTGTGTTTTCAGCACTGTCTGGGATAGGATGCTGCATTTGTTTAGGAGTGACATCTAAGCATTTGCCGCTTCCAACAGATTTGTGAGAACCAGTGACACAGACTAGGAAAGCGTTTGTTTTGTTTATTATGTGGCAGGAAATAAAAAAAGGAGAATAAACTAACACTTTCTTGAAATGCCACTGGATGCCATATACTTTTTGCTGAGTTGTTGAAGGAGGTCCTCCACATATAAAAAAAAAAACCTGGTGGCTCACCAGAGCAAGTTGCCTGGCCCCTTCCCTCTCACCATGCTTCCAAGGAAACCTCTCAGAAATCAGAAGGCCTGCCGAGTTGCTCTGAACTGCTCCCTTTCTTTGACACATTTTCACAGCCCCTCCATAATAAGGAGATATCTGATGTCACCTGGCAAAACGTACTCAGTGTCAAGCCACCATTTATAAATTTGGTCCTGTCCTGAACCATGCTGCACAGGTCGCCTCCTGAAGCATGCTTGCCTGCTCTTCTGCATGACCAGATGTGTGCCCTGTTGAGTGGTCAAAGTATGAGTATGTGCGTCTGCACCCGTGTCTCCCTGCATGTATCATCCCTGCACAGCACCATGTATCTTTAGCAACGTGATCAGATCTCTAGATCACGTTGCTAGATCTCTAGATCAGATAGCAGCTAGACCATAAATGCCTCCACTGCGGTGGCACAAACTTCTCAAGCCAACAAGATGTATATTACTGATTAAGGGGATGGTTTGATTTGCTCGGAGTTCATGACCGGAACTCTACACGTGCAGTGCAGCTTTTGGATCTGGATGCACACAGACTATTTTAATCTATATATAAATCAAAAACACAACTACATTTTTCTACAAATTAAAATCCTGGCTCCTTGAAATCAGAGGGAGTTTTGTCTTTGTCTTTAATGAATATTTGGAATGAAATCTTGGCCCAAAGGGCTTTGTTACAGGCTTAAACACATGCTTAAGTATTTTGTTGAGTCAAAGCCACACATTAGGTACACAAAGAACGTTTTAAACCACAGTTAATATGGTTTTACTGATCAGCTTATATACAAATAAAATAAAATTAAGTACTATTCATTTTAATCCTTTAATGGCTAAATCTTTATGGAAGCTATAAAGAAATTAGCAGGAGAGTTTCACAACATGCAATTTAAATTTTAGCAAGTCAAACATTAAACAACAATTGACTTATGCTCTGGACCTGTGAAAACACATAATTATCCTGATTCCTTTTTTAAGAACACTTATGTGTTAATTTTTAGCTTTTAAATACCTAAAGTTATTAAACATTATGAAAATGAACCATATACATAAGTTAAACATCGAAGGATAGATCTATGCAGCTTGATTGCAGCACATAATATAATATTATTCTAAAAGCAACACAGAACAACATATTAAAAAGGTATCTAATTGTTAGTATATTAAGCTTCTTCATAGCTAAAATATAAGTAAGAGAAAACAAAATGACTTAACATTTAAATGAACACTAAGAAGACACACAGAGATGACCTCATGGGATGAAGAAACACTTTTTTTAATGCAGGTATGTCATTTCCAAACAAACTTCGTTCACTTGTGATAGTTTTTCTTCCTGGTATTTATAAAGAGCAGCAAATCAGAAATACCAGTTCCTAGCCCTAGAAACTTTGTCTTACAACTTTTAAAATTGATTAAAATCTTCTGGCAAACTCATGATGTATTTAGCCATTAACTTATCCAGATAGCAAATACCTGACCTCCCAGTTTTTTAACTAATTAGCAGGTCAAATTAACTACTGGAATTAAGAATATTTAATACTCAAGAGTGCAAATCAGCATTGTCCACACTAGCGATAGTAATGCCCTTATGTAACACCTACCTCGATATTTCACCATTAATGGTTGAACACCCTCATTTATATATCGACTGTTTTACAAAATGTGCCCTAACATGTCCCAAAGCGCATATACAAAATGTAATAACTTGCACAGAAATAATGCCCTACAGTATAATAATATACACGCATAGGAAAAAATGTATGGTATGTAAAAATCATTCAAACAGTAAAATGGATACTGATGCAGAAATTTTTTCAGATATGGGTTTATACACTAGAGATCTACTCACCTAATGCTACTAAGAATTCAGAATACACCCTTTAGGGAACATTTAAAGAGGAGCAGATCCTAAATCAGATAGGTCAACTGTAAAAAAAGTTCTCTCCCACTTCTGTTTTCCATGCATGCTTGCCAGAAAGATATGTGACACACTAACAGGGAATACTCCACAGGGCCTAATGTTTTGCCTATGCAGATATGATATATGCAGAATGATCAGTGGAATAATTTTTCCACACAGAAATGTCTTGCTGGCTGCCAGTTTTTATTTCTTTTACAATTCCTTATCTTCGCTTTTTTCTTCACTTAATGGCTTAGAAATTTTGTTTTGTTCACTTCAGTGATATGCATCTTACTACAACAAGATGCAACAGAATTATTTTGTTTTCATAATAAAAAAGCCCTAAATACTCCGACATTATTCACTACACATACTGCTATAATTTTACATCACAACTCTATTTTCCTTAACACTTGTAAGGTAAAGAATGTTTCCCATTTTTTACAGTTACATTTTCCAGTACTGTAAAAGGAAAAAAAATTATTTTCCTTAATGCCATAAATATCAGGAGGAAATTGAAATATTTGCATTTCTGGAAAAAAATTAGTATCACTACAAGGGGAAAACTGAAAATGCAGCACTTCATTTTCAAACTGCAGTAGTCTTTAAGGGTCAGGCACCCTAGCAATGCTGACCCAGCAGTTAAATTTAAAAACATCACCCTGAGCTAGCATGGGTTTTGTTGCCACTTTCACAATGCAAGCATAAGGCACCAGGACAGGTTACCATACCATCACTGCAAGAGTACAAAGTTTCATTTCAGATGTGTATCAATCACAATAATATATATGAAATTAAAACCACACTAATTCAAAAGTAGAAGCCTTTGTCATATGTCATATGATTATATGTCCATTTTACCAATCAATAGTGAGTTATGGCCCACGCCCTCTCCACACAACACTGTAGATGTTACGTCAGAAAACTCAGTCCTGTTTCTTGGTCTCTCAATTTCTTTTAAACAATTCTCACTAAATTCTGTATACTTTGGAAGGTCATGTCAAACTCTTATTTGGATGGATAAAGGAGAATATTAGATAAAGATCCATGTCATACAAGTGACTTCAATTCTATTTCAATTTCAAAAGGCATTTTCACAGAACCCCTCAAGATTTCCACCTATGTTTCAGAAAAATTATGGTGTTTCTTTTTTTATGCTTTTCTTTATTTACTTTAATCATAGAGTTTGAAAACAATGAAAGAAAATGTAAGTTAAAAATATCGATTTTTAAATATACAAAAGAGCAATTCTGAATGGATTAACAGGTATATGCGATAATTAACTCAATATTATATGCGTGCATGTGATTTATGACATTTAACCTTTATGTGCATTATGTATAAAAACATTCCTTGGAAGAAAATTGGAAATTAATCTTTTTATTTTTTTTCTTAACAAATACAGACATGTTATTTCTGGGCTGTACTGATAAAGAATCCTCTACCGATTGTGTAGGGGACAGGGGGAATAAGGTATCTGGTGCAAAACTGGTATCAAATTCATCATAGTCCAGCTGCTAATCTTCTACTAAAGAGGTATTTCATTCCTCCCGTACATCTCTAGATTGATTCCTCTGTTTTGGTACTACAAGTAGCACAGCATTAGATTATTCTAACATTACAGACAGCAATTTCAAGTGACCTACCTTTCAACTGGTATTTAATTTCACATGTTGGTAGAACTGGGCTCATAGGTTCCTGAATTTTCCGAAGCTATAAGACCCACTTGGATCAGCTGCAAGAATAGAGGGATAAAGAGTGGTCAGAATTTTTAGTGCAAGTGATAACCCAACTGAAGAAAACATCTACTGATTTCCAGAGTGCCTAGGGGCAGTACAGAGTGTCTGCAAATACATCAAATTTCAAATGGTCTCCAGATTGTGCTAGTATACCACTCAGAGTGAAGAGCATTGACTCTGATCTGTCCAGGGTGATAATAATGTTTTGGAGTTCTGATTTATAATAAGTGAGAATAAAGTGAATACTTGGATAACTCTTTTTGAGAACTAGTTAGGATGCTAGCCTTGAGAAACCAAGAGACCAGTTCCCTCAGCTGTCCTATCTGAAGCCTCAACAGTATTTCAATGACCTGAGCACCCTTGTTTTATCAACAGACTCAAGAAGTTGAGTCTCCAGAGTCTCCAGCAACTTAACCACAGGAGAGAATTTAGTAGGATTCAAAAAACTATCCCTTCATTGTTCTTGTGTTTGGAGAGGGTGTATAAAAAGGCTGTGGGGCACTCTCACTGAAGTGAACAGGACACTATAAATTCTATAGAAAGTGGTTGACTAACTCAGGGCTTAAAAATCGTGAAAAGGTGAAAGCTGTAATCTATTTTTTTAATTATTTCATTAAGTCAACCAACTAATGTATTTATTTGAAAACCAACCAAAAAATCACGTTGGGAGGAAAAAAAAGAAAAAAGAAGAAAAATGTTGGTTTCAAAAGCATTGTTTTTCTGCCAATTCCATTTTTAAGTATTATGTATTAAGTGAAAACAAATGAACCCAAGGAGCTAGCAATTCCTCACTAGAAATCCCTTCCTGTCTCAATTACTCAATTCCTCAGTTCTCACCATATTTTCTTTTCTCTATTTCTCACATTTTTTTTCTCACCACAAACAAGGTCTGACTTCTCAATGTAAAACCAGACATTCACACAAGAAAATTGTATCCTTATATTAAAAATAATCATAATTATCCAGCAACCTTTTCAGTTATATATCATGAAAACAAAATCTCAAAAGGGGCAAGAATAAGCCCAGTTCCTCCCATTTTCTGATCAACTTTGAAAGGCAGCTTCCTCCATACAGGTGACTAGATGCCCTCAACATATTGCATCTGTTATCTTTGATATGCTTAGCACAGACTCCTGTGGAGACATTTTCTTAATTGTGAGTCAGAGAAGGTCTTGGAATCCCGACTGTCTCTTTTACTTTATCTAATGTGACAGGCTCATTTGTCCTAAATACTTCACTTTGCAACCCTCAGAGTCATCCTCTAGCAGTATCCTATAACATGTGTCACTCTTTCCCTACTAATATCCAATTAGGCAGTCATCCATCTTTCGCTATTACCTTCTTTAATCAAAAAGTCATATGCGGAGATGGAAAAGATCTATTTTACCCCTCTCCCTGTCAACGCAGATTTATTCCCTAGAGTATATGTTCTAGCGTTGTGTTTATTTAACTTAGATTACTACAGATTTTCAAAATAAAGTCTGAGCCAAATAATATGAACAGCTTGGATTACACCATTTGGGAGTTATATGATCAGTAACCAATGCCAAGAGAATCAATAGACAGGAAACAACATTTAAATTGTGAGCAGGGAAATGAATGTGCCTGTTGCTCTACAACCAAATACAATTCATAGGACTAAATATTAGTTAAATAGATTCTAGTGGAACTCTAATAGCTCTTTAGAAAAATTGGATCCATCTACTCTTGGCAGCCAAGTAGGAGGCAAGACAGAGATGGTCATCAAGGGTCAGATGTTTTGCATTATCGATAAATTTGCACCACTAAATATTTGACTTTTTTTTTTTTTTTTTTTTTAATGAATCAATGTTAAAAAGCTGAAGTTTTCAACAAAGGAGCCCATCCTTGTCCAGGGAAAGTACATAGGCCCAACCTTGACCTGCTCAGTGGGTGTGATGAAATCCAGAAGCCTGTTCAGTGCCTGGGCAGCCAGCAGAGACTGCCAGTAATGCCAGTTAGTGCCAGCTACGGTAGTAGTTATTGCAATGTAGTCACTTGCCCAGAAGGATTTGGGCTGAGACCACCAAACTCACTTAATGTAAATCACAGAGCAATTGTCAGGAGACAATATTAGGTCATCACTGGCTCACAGAGACAGCTCTTTATGCTGTCCTGGTGCCACTGGACCTGTCTTCCCATGTTCTTCCTGTTTTGTCTTCTCCCACCTTGTGTGCACAAGGCATGTATCATTGCACGCAAACCAACACAAGAGGGAGAAGAAGCAGCAGGAAACCAGGTCAGATAATCTCGTATCAGGGGACACCAATAGCCCTGTCGATACCATCTCTATTGGCGTAAAGGAGGTCACAGCTCATTAGAAGTGAGAAGAATTGCTGTTCAGAGAAGTAAAAAAAAGTAAAAGGAGAAAAGAATAAACAAATAGAGGGTGATTACACAGGCAGGTCTTCGGCTTTCTAAGTACCTTAATACAAAGGCATGACTACACCAAAACACAGACATTCACTAGATGAACTCTAGACATGACATAGGTGCATTCAGTATTAATTCGACCTGTAAATTAACATGCAAATTGATGACATTTCCACTTCTCCTTCCCTATAGAAATAAAAGCCCTAATTAAATAATAAAAATTGATATACTAGAAGTTTAATTAAAAAATCATAGTCACTCCAACACTTTCTACTTAGCTTTTTTATAGAAACAATGAAATAAATATGACGTAAACGCCTTAAAGAGAAACATCATTTTCTGCTGATGAATATCAGCAGCTTCACACACTGTCTTCATTTATAAGGTCAAGTTGCAATAAACTGATTAAAAGACTTCTTATAAAAGGGAATAGGCAAAGCCAAGAACCCATGTGTAAGGAATAGTAATTCATAATCCTCAGTCTTAGTGAGCTCATCTATACTAGTAAGTTAAGGGAATGTTCGCAAGCACTGGGGTACTGTTGGCTAAATTGTGAGCACTGACACTTGTACTGGCTTTGTTGCAGACCGAAGATCTTCTCTTTTGATCAGTTTTCAGGCACAACTCAGGCATTATTATGGACTCAGAACAAGTAGGCATCCTCTTTGGGGGACCAGGAGAGCAGGTTCATGTGGATATGGGCTGCTCCTTTCAAGTTCGCTTCAGAGAGCAGTCGCAGACATATTTAATTTACTGTCATAGATTTGGCATCTGGAAGCACGATTCACCCCAGAAAAGGAGAAAGGAAGTGAAAGTCCCTACTCTTTGTTTTCCCTGTGTCTGCATTAAGAAGTTATATAGTTAGCAGATATACTGCCATACAGGTACTAGAATCGCAGTTTTCCCATACAGATTAACTCCATAGTGAGTCACTGTGTGAAGAAAAAATGCTCTGTGTGGAGGATAAGCATCACTGTTCTTACCCCACTGTTTTGCTTGCTGCCACTGGGGACCATTTTTGCTGTGAACTCTCAGATATAATTGTGACTGTCAAGAGATTATGAGAATTTGAGGGTGAATTGTTCTCGTTTCAGTCAATTCAGTCTTTCTTAACCCTGTCTTCAAGGCTAGCTTCTCTCTCTCTCTCTCTCTATCAGATTTGAGACTGCTGGTATGGCTTGTATCTGGTGAAGAGAGAGCACATTTAGTTGTCAGGAACCTGAATACCATGATAGCAGAGAAAAATGAGAGTGTTAGGATGACAGACAGTAAATAGAAAATTATGGGTGTTGAGGGTATTCACTGACCATCTGTATACACCAGGATGGTCATTCTGAGCTGAGGAAATAACAAATCTGAATTAAGATGACTTACTGACTTCAGACAGGGAAGGCTGTATTCTTGGTATTGCATGATAAGCTTGCCACATCCCTATAGCAGTGCCACACTAAAATCAAAAGTACTTTGAAGCAGAAATTCAGGGAGTTTTATCTGTGGGGTCCATAAAAGTAAGAGTTAGCCTGGTTAATTTTTAAGCTGCATATGCTATTTCCTCTCTTATATAAAGCCATTAACTGGGTCCTGTGAAACAGTACCCTTTTAATCCTCTTCTGAATAGGAGAGTTATTTAACAGGCTGCCCATATTCTAATACCGTTACTTAGTCCTCAGATTTGCTTTTGCCTCTTAGTACCTTTATCGTCAAGGAAGTCTCACAGCATTTAATGTAGGTGGTCAAAAGGCAGTGATGGTGCCTGCAGTGGGGGGAATGCAAACAGGGTGGGAGTACAGTTACAATGCCACCAGTGAGTATCAGCATCCTCTGAGCTACCCTTGCCCACAAAGCTGTAAAGGAGGCTCTAGCACTGCAATACGAAGAAAGCCCGCAATCTTGGAGCAGCCACAGCCTGCTTTCAAAAACACAGTTTGGTAGACTGAAGGCATTCAGAACATGCACTGCAAGAAGGTTCGATCTCAGCATTTCAAGTGTCCCTGTTGTTATTGTTGAAGTTTGTGACCACCTGTGAAAAAGGAGGGGAAGGAAAATGTTAAAAGTGAATGAGACACAGAAAGCATTCCTGTGAATTTTGAGCAGTTAGCTACAAAGGCTACAAAATCACGTCATCGTAAGAGTTCATTGAGGGCAGACTTAAGAGTATATCGACTGTCCTGTTTTGTGGGGTTTGGGATTTGATTTTAAGTGATTGGTAAGATATTGTTTGACTTCATGAGACAAATGTCCTTCTGGGAAGAATGCATAATTATTCTGTGAAGCAAAGCAAAACATTAACTTCTGAAAATTTAATATGTAGGATGTTGCAAAACAAGAAAAATAATACCTCAAAAGAAAACCATTTAAATTGGTATGTTCCAATAGCTCCTGCTGAATGACACATCTGTAAGTATTATACCTGTGGCTTTTTTTTTTTTTTTCCTCTGAGGCTGAATGGAAGAGCTTTCTTGTTATCTTACACCTGAAACTAAGTTGGGATAGCAAAGGAGCTGTGCACTGTTATTCGTATTGCATATTAGCTTCTGGGTTACAAATCTTTGCATCTTTTTTCCTACATTTTCTTTTCTGCCGTCTGCTTTTTCTGGCACAGGAGCTACATGCTGTCTTGAAGCAATTTCTTACACTTCTTTTGGTCCCTTTCATTCATTCCCTCCCATGTATCAAGGGTCATAGGCTCATAACACTTTTGGGCATTTGATAGACACCTACCTCCTTCTTCTTTTCTTTTTCTGACATAAAATTGGTCTTTCATTCATTGTGGAGAGGATGGCTCTTACAGATATCCCAAATGAGGCCAATGGTGAAAATAGGTTAAGAAAGATATGTATCAAATACAAGAGGATTGGTGAGAAAATTTCTTAAAATTTTCTGTAAATATCTTCCCAGAAATAATGAACTGATACAAGTATCATGGTGGCTTTTCTAATAATTTAAAATAACATTTCTAATAACAATTACCCCTACATTCAGCAGGGTGAGTGCAGGGGTAATTTTCTTGGCTTCAGATGATGATGGGACTTCGTGCGTTATCCCAAGCGTTAAGTGTAAAGTTAATAGAATGTAAATAAGAATTAATATTGCCAAGTCTATTCTGGTAAGGACTGATCTTAGCTGATGTGTCTTTCATGAAGATGTTAAAGGATCAAAGAAAGCTGCCAACTGACATCGCTAAAGACCTAGAAATGCTACACTCTGAGGTGGCTAGAGAAGGCCACAGAAAGCTGTCCTACCAATCTACAGAAAAAGGGCAGCCTACAGAGAGCACATCCACATAAATGCAGACGATCCAGTGCAGTGTCTGCCCACATTCACAGCCAGGCATACTCCACTTGTGTTTCAGAAGCTGTATTACCAGGATCGAGGGGCATTTTGCTCAACACCTACTGCCTCTAATTGACATTACTGCAGATATACACCAGGGCAGGTTTCCATCCCCGCCTCTCAGAGCAGAGGTCTGTCTGTGCACATCCCAAGTAGATGTGTCCCCTGAATATACAAGCATGGTTTAAACTGCTTGAAAATATTTTCAAGGTTATGCTTGGAAACAAAAGGATCCCTGTGCCAAGAAAAATCTGAAGTTCTGCAAATAGAGAAGGATGGCCAGACTGGTCTCATTTTGTGAGCCAATTCAAAGCTTCACCCTCTGACCCAGCAGCAAACTAGCTCTCTGTCCACCTTAGAATTCAGACACAGCATGCAAATAATTTGTTTTGGACCCTACGGCTGGAAAGCTAGGGCATTTTTGATTGAATATTTACATTGTAGGTTTGCTTTACAATTTTGTTCATAAAAACCCCGCAGTCCAAATAACTGGTTACTGGATAGCTTGCAAGGATAATTTTAAATTGTCCATGTATTTTATTTGAATGCTTAGGCATGATTTTCAGTAATGTATTGGTTTATGTTGCTAGAGATTCCAACTGCTTGCACAGCCAAAAGCATACATTTGGGAATAATTGGGGATTGCTAATAATATTATCTGCCTTTTTATCTTCTTTTTTGCTTTTGGTTGCCCATGCAAGTTGTACTTGTAAATTGGAGAGATCCAAAGGAGCTTTTATTTGCTCCCTGCTGTCAAGCACTGGGAAAGGGAAGCAGGGAGGATACAGTCATGCAAATAACAACTTTATTTCAACAAATACAATGGTTTAACCTGATACCTTAAGTGAACTATTGCTTTATCTCAGCCCACTTTATCTGAATGAGCACCTGGGATATGGTTATCTTTGATCCTTGTCCAACGCTGTTCTGTGGTCTAGGTACATTTCAGACCCTCCTTGCCTCAGGCCATGCAAGATGGCCTTTGTCACAAGGTTCTCATGCACATCCTAGCACAGATGGCACACAATCCTCCACAACACCAACAAATATGAGGCAATCTCAGATATTTCATCAGTTTCCTTTGCAGTCTACTGGTACTGCCCCTCTCTGACCTTGCTTCATGTTCTGCCATTTTCCAAGTCCTGAACATTTTTTTCCGTACCCCAAGCTGCTTATACTCCCACAGATTAAAATGCACTTGCCTTGTCCATTTTCTCCCCTAGCTCAATTGTATAGTTCTTCTCATAACCTCAACAGCAATAAAGGCAGAGCCACACTCACACATGCAAAACTAAACTCATGAGGTATCTTCTAATCACACCAACGATAAAGGTAAGCTGGGACAAAAGAGGAGCTTTTTACTCATAACAATTCCCTTTTAAAAAAGTGTAAAATTTTGTCTAAAATAATTGCTGTTATTGGTGATAAAACAAAGTACTACTGGCAATGGCAAATGCTGTGTAACTCTACATAAACTCAACAGCTATAGCTACTGGGACAGGCTATAAAACACACCTAAAATATTCTTCTGTGTCCAGGAAGAGCTGGACTGTTGAAGGAATTCATCTTTCTTTTGATCGACATTTCCTCATTACAGGTCTCCCCCCACGCCTCAATGTTTGAGTCTGCTCCAGTTCTTTGAGATAACACTGCTCCTATGTGCTTATAACTTCTATGCTGAGTTATCTGTCAGCAAGTGTAAGGGCAGCCTGCAGCTAATGAGAAGTCACTGGAAGAGGAAGGATGTTTGTTTATCCACAGGCCCATAATGGCTTTCAGTCATTGCTAGCGCTATGGAGTTTAGAGAGCTGGTTCAGTCTGGCAGTGGCTTTCATGAATAAATCTCAAAGCTGGGTATGAAAGCAAATGAGATGGCAAAATTTAGTGGTAAATCAGGTTGTAACCAGTCAACGAGTCTGATTTTGACAGGAGTTCAACACTCAGATGACTAGACTTCTGCAAGAGAACAAGGTAGTTTCAGAAACAATTGCCCCAAAGTCAGAAAAACTAAACCAAGAGTAAGTAACATAATGTGGTGTCCCCCACTATTTCAGCAGGTGATACAGAACTCAGCCCTACTCTGTTTAAATGGGTCACTGTCATAGTGGTGTCTATAGTGATAGAGAAAAGATTTAACCAATGTTAAACTGTGTTTTAAAAGGGAAACAGAAAATTAGATTAAAACTAGGAATTACAGCAGATTTGTTTAAAAAACGCAATTACTGTTTTGGGGAATGAAGAAGCGTTTCTGGGTATTTGAGCTTTGCAACTGTATAAGCAGGTATGTATCTCTGCATACCTGAATTGCTAGGAATAGGCTGGTTGATACACTCATAAACACTTATATTTATACATTACTTTGATTTTATAGCTATCAAACTTTTATGTGTTAATTTGTGTTGTGTTAGTGACCAATACTCCTCCAGGGCATATAACCTATCGTACAGGGTTTTCTTCATAATAGGTCAATAAAAGAAACCTTATAGATTTTATGGTAACGTTGTAATTCAAATATTAGATGGTTTAGTTAAGACACTCTAAAAGAAAGAAATTGCTCAACAAGTTTATCTACACAGTAGAACCATTATCTTTGGACTCACAGTGGCATTTTTCAAATGTTGTGAGGGAATTAATCTCACAGACTATTAGCAGTCTTTGCCTTATAGCACATGCAGCTACCTCTCTGTAGGTTGCATGGTTATCTAGTCATTTCCTCTGGAGTGTCACAAAACTGTAGTAAACATTTTACAGACATAGAAGCTTACAGATCTCTGCTTTGCTGAATTTATCAGATGCTGTTTCATACACATCTAGCATCTCTCTGAACTTCATGGGCTTGCTCAGAAGTATAGAAAGAAGCACAGATGTTTTCACGGCTGTGTGACTAGCCACAAATCCTGCAATTGCATCTAGTCCAGCTGATCCCAGATACCACAGGGAACTCTGCAATGTCCAGGACTAAAACCTTAATACCGGTAAACCAAGTATTTTAATATATTTCATTATCCCTAAGTCAATCAGGACATTCTGACAGAAAACCTGCAAAACTGATGAACACAAAATATGAAAAGAACAGTGACATTAGGAAGGGAAATACAGACATATGGATTTTTCAGTTCCTTTTCCAATTACTTCAATAGAAGTTATGAACCCCTTTGCTTTCTGCTTTTGGTGAGGGTTGATTTATTTAGAATCACATCAGATTTCCCTTGTTCATCTTTCAGTCTCAAATACTTCCCTTCCTTGATTCAAATCTATGGCGATTCACTGTTTTCAAACATACCCATACCTCAGATAACACTATGCCTGTTTGAGAAGACTGGTGCTTGAAAATAAACCTTCCATAATCTCATGAAGTCAGCAGCAAAGGGGAGTCAGAGCCTGGGACAGGGGTGGGCAGCGGGGGTGGGAAAGACTGTGTAAGGAAAGGGAACGTTCTGGGGAGTCAGAGAGATGCAAAAGGAGGAGAAAGTTTTCCAGAACAAATTAGTTGCATTATCCCTTACCCATCTATCAACAACATAACTAGTAAAACATGGAGGAGTTTCTTTTAACAGAAGCATGCGCAGTAACTATGAGAGCTTTCTTTTTGACTAGTACGCTGGAAGCTGAATCCCTTCTTTGTATATTTTATTGTGTTGCTCTTTGAATAACCTCCTTCACCCCTTCTTTTGTCTGCTCCCTGGCCTTGCAAGCAGAGATTGCTCTGCAGCAATAGTGGCTCCACTGAAATGGATGCAGCTGTGCTTGGTAAGTGGGAAGATCTGTGTAGAACTTATTGCAGGTCTGAGGCCTACATGCTTGCTCTGCTATAGCAGCATAAAAGAGGATGTTGCTGTGCAAGAAAGACACTGGCATGGGGCTCTGAACATAGGTATTCAGCTCCCACCTTTGGGTTGGAACATGAAAAAAGCTTTTGCATTCCTTTTGTAATGCAGCAACAAGCTCATTCCCTCAATTCTCAGCATGAAAATTAAATCATCAGCTTCTTTTTAATTCTCTCTTTTATCCATCTTATTTTGGGGGTAATAACATATCTGGGTCAGCAAGGATGGGATTCTACTTTTGAGCTAGTTATCTTAGCCCTCTTTAGTCAGGAGGAAGAAACAGACCTTCTAGTGAGCTATTCATCTTATCTTAAATGAGATAGCTAAACTAGGTTATACCATTAGTATTCAAAAGCACCCATTTTTCTATATTACTATTAAGGTAATCTAAGGTGACTAGCATGACAGTAGACAACTGTACAGTATATATCAGTGTTTGATCACATTAATCCCAGCCCCCCTGTATTTTTCTGTGGCTATGGTGAATGAACTAGAAAATAGACCTCAAAACTTGATACCAGTTTGTTTCCAAATACTAACAGAAATTTACAAAATGGGAGCAAACAATCTCTCCTGAGCATTTCAGATGTCTGACTCTATCTTCTAGGCTTGATAACAACAAAGTTGCATTGAGTCTTGGGCTTTTGTTCAGTCAGTATTATCTCCCAAGAGGTCTACACACTGTTCAGAATCACAGAATCACAGCACAATTCAGGTCTCCAGTCAAATCTCCTGCTCAAAACAAGGTCAACTACAAGGTCAGACCCTGTTGCTGCATCATGAATCACAGAGACCAAGATTATTTAATTGAAACCCTACATCCTTCTTCCCACTTCGTAGAAAACTGTCCATTCTCTTAAAAACAGATAGTTACGTGTCTGCAGTTCACTATCTTCATTTCAGAAATCCTGAAAAATGTGAGATCAAGTTTTTCTTCTGCAGTCTTGAAAAACAGTTTTATTTATTTTTTTCATTTCTGATCTTGGAGTCATAGGATTCTAACACCTGAAATTTTCAGAGAATCCTCTTACAAGTGTGAGGCTGAGGTAACAGCACTGGAAATGCTACTTCATTAAGTATAGCACTATGGCCAATTTCAGTTATGTCTGGCCAGATAGATCCATTTCAAGAAAATTATTTTTAATTGGTCAAGTTTTTCCTCAGGCATTTTTATGTATCTTATATGTGCTTCGTAATCCGTTGTATTTATTTTCTCACAAAATCTCTGGTGACACAACCAGCACTATTATCCACACACATAAAACTATAATGAAAAAATACTAAGTAATTTATCCACAGGCATGGATAGGAAAAACACTCTGAGCAAATCCTCAATGCATTTCCATTAACAACCTCAACTGAAACTCAAGTCCTTCCTCTGTGCCCACAGTTTGGGCCTCTGAAAGGCATAACCAGGAGCCAACGTTGACATGTGTACAGCCTTGTAGGAGGACCCCATATAATCTCTTCAGAGCCTGGTTGTTCCGAAGTGTTGCTGACAATCGGATAATGCTATGGCATCGGTCACTAAAGGCTATAAGGGACAGAGACACCATATCTGACTTCAAGCTCCTGAGTGTCAAACCATGGCACGACAGAGGTAATCTGGGGGCAAACATCACTGGTGCTTCCCCTTGTTGAAACCTTCCCCCTTTAGCTGCCAAGAGGCAGGAATTGGCCCAGCTGAGCTTTTATGTGAGCTGATATCACTCTTCTGCCTCTCACTCCCTGTATACCCTTCAGATACACCCTAACATCCTTCCTTCTGCACCATCATTTTTTGGAAGCCTGGTTTTACATTGCATAGGAAAAGGGATCTACTAAATTCTCCTGCTTTTGCATGGCTGGTCCATGTCCAGTTCTCAGCAGCCTAAAATGGGAGGCAATCTACGGCAAAAAAATTCTCTCCTGGAATTCAGATGAAGTTTAAAATTGGTGTAATGCTTTGTCTTAAAATAAAGAACTCCTTAACTTGAATGTTACAGACCATCCTCTTCACAGCTCCCCTTCACAGAGGGATTACAGTTTAATGGCTATAAATTCGCTATATATAGTGGCACTGTTTATAAGAAAACATCTTAGTAGATGTCATCTACTGCTCCATCTAATAAAGACAAGAGATTCTGCAACTCTTCACATCAAAATATTCAGCCTGATGTTTCATGAATCAATGAATTATGTAGCTTGCTTTCTCTTAAGCATGTAATTTGATCTCCAAGCATGAGCAAGAGTTTCTGTATTTCAATCAGTAAACAATTGCTCTTTAAAAACATTCCAACTGATGTTTATTTGTACAATCTGTCCTTCAGCAGAGCCTTAGTCTGATGAAGTAAAAGATGTAACTGTAATAGCAAAGTGTCTAAAAACTGACAAAACATTACATTTGATCATGTGTGATGAGTGCACTAAGGAAGTATGCAGTTTGGAAAGCTGATACAGCATCTCATTGAAATGACTGTGTCTTAAACATTGCTTATTTCTGAACTAACCAGTTGCTATCACTGCAGTGAGAATTTTCTTTTTTAAATTACAGGGATCACATTTCTAACAAAAAACATGAGTAATGTATCATCTGAATGAAAGAAAAATGAAATATTTTTCTTCAGTCTTAAGTTAAAAGTGGTTATTGTGGGTACGCCTTTCCCTTGGGAAGAACGCAATGAGGTCCTTTATTTCATTAGAGTTGTCAAACATGGAATCAATATCAGTGCTGAGACCTTGAGTGGTGGGCAGGCTGGGTGGGCACTTCTAAAATAAGTAAACAAGATGTTCTTTCTTGATTAGAACAACTTTGTTGCAATAAAGCAGGCTACAAAACAGAACAAAAAATAACCTGGAAAATCAAACTGCGATTTGCTTGTACAGCTTGACTGCAGTTGTATAACCTTAAAGGTAACAACTGTAGTGCCAGACTGCTTTGGACATCCATTTTTAAGACAAGAAAAAGAAGGGGTTCCTACTCACTCTTCCAGTGGACTAACACAGACTAACACTGCCCATTATGCAACACTTGAGAATATCATTATAACACAGGCATTTAAATACACATTAGAAATTTCACATAATTTCTATGTTAGGTAATTTTTTCAGCTAGCTGCACATCACTTTGCAGAATTTATCCAAACCAAAGGAATATGCTATTGCAGTGTAGCATTTTCGACACCCTCTGCGGGAAACAGCACCTAAGGATTGCACTGGTCAGCAAGGTATCTCAAAGCAAACTATTTCAAAGCACCATGTCCCTCTGCAGATTTAGTTCCTTAAGTATAAATCATTGTAAATCCCTTACTTTTGATAAAGGTTAAAAAAGAACTGTCCCCCTCTCCATCTTCCATAATGAGAAAACACAGTTTTGCCAACGCTGCTATTTTTTCTTCTGGTTCATGTTCATTGCCTTTTACTGACTAAAACTGGAAGGAGTGTGCCTGGTTTTGTGCAAATATGGCAGGAACGCTTTTTTTTTGGTAGTTTTTTTAATTTTATCTCCTTGCTTATGGCTTTGTATATTATTATGGTAGCTATTCCCAGTGACAGAACAGTGGTAGATTTAGTATATCTATATCTCCTTCTAGATGTCCACAGTACAGTACATTACCAACACCCTTATATATCATGGCTCCTTTAGTGCCACAGTGTTACAGACAAATCACCACTATGACCATAGACCTTATGGATACAGCTGTGCAATTTTGACAAGTCCCTAAATCACCAACTAGATTCTGATACACAGTGACAAATATTTCATCCCCTAAAAAGTTCCTTTATAGTCAAATGGACAACTTGTGGGGGAAAAAGAAGAAAAAAAAGATACCCAGTCTCCATATTTATTGGTCAGCTACCTATTCATTTTGTTTTCATGTTCTGGCCCATCTTTGTGTTTGTTCTTACCTCTAATACTGTTCTCTTTTGCTTTTCATGTGATCTTTCTCCCACAGACATGATACATTAACAAAATAATAATGTTTTCTCATTGATTACTAAGAACGGGGGTTCAGGGCTTTTGAATTCCTTGGGTTAGGCTGTGCTTTGAGACCTGTATGGTGCAAGAGACCCTTAAGCCCGCCACAGGACTCAGAGGCAAATTTCTTCTGTCAGCTGAGGAAAACAAACCAAGGTTTGTACGATCTGTAGCAAAAGGGGTCCTAAACTGCCTCAGACCTTTAATGATTCTTTAAAAACAAAAATAATAAAGTAGAGAAAGTTTAAAATAGATAGAGGCTAGTCAAGTGGATGTGGCTGTAGCTCAAACACACAGTACCTCCATAAATAAGTAATCGAGGAAGAAGAGATACATTGCCTTTCATCTCTAAAACGCTGTTTCAAATCCAAACCCAGTGTCTAAAATGTTAATTTGAGCCTATGACATCTATTCTGTGGTCAATGCGAAGTGAATTCCTGGTCCATGGCCAGTTTCTAATGGACAGGTGGCAATTACCCAAGAAAAGACGACAACCACAATTGGCACCCTGGTGGGGACTCATAGCAGTGCAACAAAGACAGAACTGGTCGAAAGAAAAAGTGATCTCCTCACCCCCTCCAGACAGTTCAGCTAAAGCAGGCCTGAAACAAATGGGCAAAGCACTGTGGGAGAAGATTGTATTATGATTGTCCTGCCATCCTTTTTCTTTGTGAATAAAACAGGAGACTTGGTTTTCCAAGGCTGTCAATCTCACACCTTTCACAGTTTCAGAAATAAAGAGAGAAATGTTGCTCTGTCCCCCCTTACCAGGTCTCCCTGCTGTGACAGTGAGTGTTGCCAGTCACACGCTTGAGCTCTAGATCAAAACCAGGTGGCACAGCAAACTGTATTTAAACTTTGACCCTCAGTTCCACTCTGTTGCACAGCTTTTGCTTGGAAAAAGAAAAAAAGGAGAAGAAAAAAAAAAAGGTTTAGCTAGCAACAAATGCTTTCATTTGCCAAAGAACTCATTAAATAGATATTCTACCCCAACCTCAAATATTTCTGTAGTGTGACCCTCCTCCCAGAGCACCAACTGTAAAAGGAATGTGATAATGAATTTTTCTTCCAGATTCCAATATTGCATTTTCTTTCCTCTTCCCTTTTAGAACAACAACAGGAAAAAATCATAAAGAACAAGGAACAAGAAATTGATAAATCTGTCTAGCTACTATGAGGAAACAATATGACTGCTGTGCAGTGTCACAGCTAGTAATGCCTCAGATTCAACTGGAACAGCATTGAAAAATAGCCAAACAGGAATCTTTCATGTCTGACTTCATAGGTCACCCACCCCATGCTATGTGTTCTTTCTGTGAATCTCTCAGCTAAGTACTTCCAGCTAAAGTAGTTCAAATACACAGAATGAGAAAAATCAACAAAGAACAAGACACAACGAGCAGCCTAGAAATACCACTTAGCTGGTGCATTGTAACAGGCAGCGCTGGATTACTAGCAACATGGCAAACAACTCATTGCAATTTGAGTTTGTCTTACAGCCAGAGTACATTTCAGATTTATCATTCTAGTTTTAAATGTGCTATCAGATATGTACATGATCAGAGTACAGTTGATGTTCAAGTCAAGAAAATCCCCAGACTCTGCGCTTCCAGCAGAATGCTACTTTGAAGTGGCTTAATAGCAACTAGAGACCGTGAAAAAGCACAAGACATTGGGAAATATATTCAATGAAAGGAATTGTCTCAAGAATTTATTCTGAAATGTAGGAAACAGCAGCATGGAAACTGGAAAGGCTGGCTATCTTCCTCCTCTAAAATAATAGCAACTGCTCAACTGGACACTATTTTGGATATCATATTTCCATTTAAAAAAGAAAAAATATATATACACACACTAAGATTATATACCACACCTAGAATTACCGCTAGTGAGACAGAGTAAGGAAGAATATTTTCCTGCATTCTGCATGTGTTTGCATGCTTGTATACAGTTACACCTCCAAAATTGCAAAAGCTACGCAGCAGAATAATCAATCCTGCAAAAGTTTTGCAATAGTTGGAACTTTAAAGGTTTTCTGCATTAAGTGAGGATTACTTCTTTTTAAAACAAGTGACAACAGAAAACCATTTCAAGTTGGCTAAGAGATTCAGAAGAAAGCAAAGGCTCTGATTTCATATTATTTTTTGCACTGTTTAATCAGTTACATTGTTGGTAGCTGTCCTGGTTTCAGCTGGGATAGAGTTACTTTTCTTCTTAGTAGTTAGTACAGTGCTGTGTTTTGGCTGTGATGTGAGAACAAT
>JAVJGI010000062.1:51661236-51743288 GCA_035590275.1 Ibycter americanus
CTGCTTCCCTGGGGATGGCCGAACACCTGCCTGCCCATGGGAAGTAGTGAATGAATTCCTTGCTTTGCTTTGCTTGCGTGCGCACCTTTTGCTTTACCCCTTTTTTCTCCCACCTTTCCATTTTGTTATTATTATTATTATTGTTATTATCATTGTTATTGTTATTATTGTTGTTCTTACCTCTTTATTCTGTTTAAATTAATAAATTGTTCCTATCTCAACCCTTGAGTTTTACATTCCTTTCCGATTCTCCTCTCCATCTCGCTGGGTGAGAGGGAGTGAGCAAGTGGCTGCGTGGTGCTTGGTTGCCAGCCGGGGTTAAACCACAACAGTAGCCATCTAATATTTTGTATTTACCTGATTTCTGTCATCTTTCTGGTTTAAGAAAGCACAGCAAAATGCCAGCCTATAACTTTACAACAAGGATCAAGCAGAGATACTGGTGTAAGAAGTCCCCAGGCCGGATCCTTGTTTACACTGCAAATCCAAATAACACCATGACTTTAGGGAACTTACTTATTCATGACAATAGTGCAAAACCCATCAGAATTTAAGCCACCAATTCTATTTGTTACAGTTGAGAGGCTGACCCAAGCACATGGGATTTAAAAAATGAAATCACTTCAGTAAACCAGTGAAGAGCTCAGAACAATTCCTTCCGATCAGTGGATTTATTGGGTTTCCTTATACTTAACTTGCATTGCATCTGGTCATGTCTTTCTCATGTTACCTTTGCTCACAAAGGTTAGTCAATGCAGGTTTACCTTGGCCTGGTTTACTCTGCTTGTTTTTCCTTGTTCATTTATATGCCATTCAGTCTCTGGCTTATTTGTACATGACTAGTGCTACATTCCTATTTAATAATATGTCTTAATAATTTTTCTCTCAATAATGTATATAGAAATCAATCATTTTCTGCTTTACTTGCTGTGGTTTAACCCCAGCCAGAAACTAAGTACCACACAGCCACTTGGTCACTCCCCTCAACCCACCCTCTCTGTGGAATGGGGAGGAGAACTGGAAAAAGGTAAAGCCCACGGGTTGAGATAAAAACAGTTTAATAACTGAAATAAAGTAAAAAAAAAGAAGAAAGAAAAAAAAAAGACTAATAACAACAACAGTAATCATTGTAATGAAGAGGGGAGAGAGAGAGCGGAATAAAACCCAAGGGAAAAAAACCAAGTGATGCACAACTGCTCACCGCCTGCTGACTGATGCCCAGCCAGTCCTGGAGCAGCGATCAGCAGGCCCCAGCTCCCTCCAGTTTATGTACCAAGCATGACATTCTGTGGTATGGAATATCCCTTTGGCTAGTTTGGGTCAGCTGTCCTGGCTCTGCTCCGTCCCAACTTCTTGTGCACCTCCTCGCTGTCAGAGCACGGGAAACTGAAAAGTCCTTGACTTAGCACTGCTTAGCAACATCTAAAACATCAGTGTGCTATCAACATCATTCTCACACCAAATCCAAACCACAGCACTGTACCAGCTACTAATAAGAAAATTAACTCTATCCCAGCTGAAACCATGACGCTTCTCACTAGTTACATTTTCATTTTTTAGCCTGGTTTTCTAAGGAAATAAGTTTTGATTGATTATACTTGCCTGTCTGTTGACCCCCTTCTAATAAGTTTCTAATCTATCAGATCTGAAAGAGAGGTTGGAATCTGAAACATAAGTTATTACGAGAATTGTGAGGAAAATTCAGAAATTAGGGGGAGGAAAGTCCAGAATTCTTGCCCCCGCTGAAGGACAGGCAGGCAGACCTGCAGAGCAGCAGGGAGCAAGCTGGCCCCGGAGCACACCTGCAGCACCAGCTCACCCACCAAGCGCCAAATACTGTTGCTTGTTCAGGGGAGGGTACCACAGGGAAAAGAAGTGTAATTGTGAAATTGGCATGTGTATTTGAAAGAATTAGGGCACAAATCCATAAGAAACAAAGTTTCATTAGTTACTCTCTCTCTTCACGAACTACACATTTCAGAGTTTCAAGTCTTTATAAATGTATGTTGCCCATTCTGTCCCAGTTGAGAAATTAAAACCCTGTTCTCCCTGCTTTTATAAGCAAACTTCTCTTTACAGAACAAGAACTCCAACTCCATTCCTGTACAATTTCTGCAAATAACCTAATCATAAAAGAACTTTTCTTTATTGAAAAGGGAGTATTTCAAGTTTTTCTTGTTCGTGCCATTGGCCTATTTTACAAACACAGCTCAAGAAACCCTACTTTTCAGTTTCCACATCAACACTGATTTGCAGCTGAGAACATTATTTTTCAAAAGAGAAGATCAGATATTCTCAAACATTCCAGGCTGTTTTTGTGAATCCCTGTCTCCAAAGATCTGAGTGAAGTTCAGCTGCATTACAAAGTATTTGTATTACAAAGAGAAAGATATCAGACCTTCCTTTTTATTGAGACATCTCTAGAGTTAATTTTTTTCTCTTTTAAGTATCTGGTGATACACAGGAAGACACAGCACTGGTTGTGTGCCGCAGCTCCAGGTATGAGTCCCTTCACTTCCTCTCGAAGCTGTTGCTTGCTTTTAAAAATTTTCAAGTAATTTTCCAGTCCTTCTCAGTCCTGAGCCTTGGATACCTGAATAAACCCAGGATAACAATTTATTATCTTGGGTGAGACTACTGATTTGTGATTTGAAAAGTCCCCTAAAAACCTCTTTCTTCTCTTCTTGCTAATTTTATTCCCTGTATTTGGCAGATACAACTTTCTAAATGAAGAATTAAAATTCACAGATCTCAACCACTTTCAGTTAATGTAAATACAGATTGCAAAACTCTCAAGCAATAACCGTAAATTGTTACCAAACACTTCAATTTTATTAAACCAAATCAGAAGTTATATGATGTGCCATTTGGCAATGTTGAAAATCTTTACTGTAACTCACGTGCTGTTGTCAACTATGCTATTTCTGATACGTGAAGCGGCCTCACATTGTCAGAATAAATCCATTTTACCCGCCCTTCTCTCTGAAATGGCACACACAAGCAAAACAATTACCATGGCTCAATTTAGTTATTTGCTCCACCAGTCTATACTACTAAAAAGCCAGACATGGGTTTAGAAGGGCCAATATTAGTTTTCTTCTTGCAGAAACATGAGAATTTTGCCACTTATTTGGGATGGAACTTTGCATTTCAGAATACAGAAGATGTAGGAATTAGTATTATCCTTATGGTTGACCATATGTGAGTTTTCTGTTGTATCTATCTATATCTATATATAGCTTATCAGCAATATACTGTTTTTGTTTTGAGTTACAACTACACACAAGAACATCTGTCATATTGGCAATGTTGTTACAAAGTCTTTAAAGACTATAAGGATCCAGACCCAAACAGAATTATTCTGAGGACAGCTAGAGAGAGAGAATATGAAGAAACATGACATTAATTATAAAGATTAGTGTGCTCCGTGGTTTTCCTGTTTTCTTTTGGGAAGAGGATCAGGAAGCTGACGTTAATATCATGATATTCCTGATAGCACAACTTAACTGTGGCAGGTGGGCAATGCCATTTTTGAGACTCTCTGAACTTTTTTAATACGCTAGTGAAAGACCTGCCCATTCACCAGAGAGCAGCTAATAACTCACTAGTTTGGAAATCAAGCTGGGACTGGAAAGATTCTGCTCTCTGTGTCCGCAAGTGTTTCTACATCACCTACATGAAAATTACCCTGACCAGCAAACGTGCCTCATCAGGAGGATTCCTAAAAAGCTCTCTGAAAGAGCACACGTGACCTAGCAACCCCCAAACTGTGAATCTCAGGCTTAGATTTCAATCTGTGAGGATAAGTTTGTATTACTCCCTGAATGACTCACTAGCCCAGAGGAAAGTAGTCTGCACTATCACTTTAAAGTAGCATTTGGAACACTTTATTACCACAAGCATTTATCTGTTTTATTATTTATGTAAACTAGTACTTTTGACAAATGAGTAAATTTGACACACGCTTGCAGGAAAAAAACCAAACAAATCAACCTTCAAATTGTCACATTTAGGAAAATATTTATATTCTGGGAAATGTTCCATATTTTTCCTTAGTAGAGACTCTCCATCATATCTTTTAGCAATTTTGTCATTAATATGCTCACTAATACATTAATGGAAATCTATTGTTCACTGTGTTTCATCTTTTCATATTAATTCTGTATTGTATCATTTGTATTCACTTTGGCGAACACTCCTTTTGATCTGCATCTTATCACATTAATGATTTTGCTACAAACAACATTGTATTATGTGAGACTTCAATATTCTGTTAGCATACTTAAATGCTAATATTTCAAAGTTGATCAAACTACATAGCAAAAAGAAGGTCAATAAATGAGCAGTCATAATACAGGGTTTGTAAAGCTATTAGAAAAATATGGAACTCATTAATGACCATCGTATCAGATACTTTTAAAGATGAATAGTGATATGAGAATCTACAAGTAGAGAGTTAATTAACTACTAGTGAATAATTTGTGACTAAACATATTTCCAACAACAAATTATTAAATAGATAGGGAAATTGACACTACTTTTTTGCCTCTTATTATTTTTTTTCATCTCTATCTCTTTCACCATCTCTATTCTTTTTATTCACAGTGTGCCTGCATCAGCGTTGCTCTCTGAGGATATGTTGTCCATATTTTTCAGGCTGTTCCTCACATTCAGACATTTTCCTTCTTCCACATCTTTTAATTTCAAACACAGACTCAATTCTGCAGGTGTCTGCAGTAAATTCTGAAAGCCAAGGCGAACGTGAAGCTAATAAAAAAAAACTTTCTTTCATCCATACTGTATGCAGTACTAGGACAAATATTTTTAGAAATGGGATTATGCTGGTCACCCTATAATATCTCCACAATAATCTACCTTTTTTTTTAACCTAGTATCAGATAAATGCAAGCCAAAGGGATCATGCTTCAGTTGGGACTGTTTAAATGGGTAGCTAAGGTTTCTGAAAGTCTGCTCTATGATAAATTTGAGCTTTTAAATTCTACTTATTTTATTTCTTTAAATGCAGTCTCTGCGCAAATTTTGAGGTAAAGCATTTGTAGGGAAGTGAACAGTGCAGCATTAGCCGTTGTTCAAATTACAGAGCACACAAACATGCTCTGGAGTTTTGGTAAGTAAATAATTGGAGAAACAGAAATAATGTTATTTCTTAAGAGACTTAAAAGAGAGCTACAACCTTTCTAGGATCCAAACACAAATAAATGTTTCTGTTGGGAAAACAAAGTGGGATTTGGGGTTGTTAGATTCACATCTGCTCAGTTCAGAATTCTCTTCTCAAAGAGATGGGGCAATATTTAACAATAAAGCAAACATAGAATGATCCTTTCAACGTTGAAGCTGCTCTTGCTAATGTCCTAGGACAGAATTTTAAGAGGTTGAAGCTAGTCTGATGGCTGCTCAAGCCTCAAGCTAGCCCATATTAGACTGCCTTGTACAAATCCTTTACCATTTTTTGCTGGGTCTCATTTTAAATGCCTCTCGTACTCACAAGGCATTTTGGGTTTGTTCTAAGGTAACAGTGCTTGCAGCCAGGCCTCCGAACCTGCACACTATTTTGTGCAGCTTGACCTTTCCATCTGCATGCAGCCCTTCTAACTCCAGCAGCAACCGTCTCTGGTGTCAGAGGCTGCCTCCACACAGCAACTTGCAAGATCAGAACAATCATCATGCAGGAGACCCAAAAGTACATTAAAAGTACAAAACATCCACAGATGTGAATTCACTACTGGTTAGATGAATCCTCAGAAACAGTGGTACTGTCTGCTCCAATGAGTACTTTCCTTATAGCTCAACTAAGGTTTCAACCTTGGAACTTGGAACTGACTGGCAATGGTTAGAGGAGTGTGTCTTCTGCAAGGGAGGAAATTAACTTTGTTCAAAAAAATAAAACTTCCCTGGAAGCATTTCTGAACATGTTCTAAATGCTACAGAATTTTCCATACTTTGTTTCACACATTCCATGATACAAATGAAAACTATTCTTCCTGAGCCTGTTTCCAATCTATTGCCCTTGGTCCAACACAATTTTATGAATGATTACAGCTAATTCACAAATAGCAACTAATCTTCCACTTTGCGGCCACTATCTCTATTCAAGTCAGTAGACTCAAAATACCAGTGTACTGGAAGACAGTATTTTGAAGTTCCATAATTTCACCCCTGTCACCCTTACATCTACATGCATCCAAAGGTATCCATCAGATATAAGGTTCTTAACTTCACTGTCAAACGCATTCATCATGAGCCTCCATCTGTCTCTCATCTCTCACTTGATCTCAGGAGGTCAAGTTAACATCTGTCCACCCTATGACACTATGTAATCATTCTATTTTTCAACAAGTATATTTTATTTTATTTGGTGCTAGCCCAGCTGTTTTGGAGATAACTTCATCATCATCACCCAGAAACCATCTCATCAGTCTTTAAGTCATTGTTTAACATTCTTCTGCCACAATGGTTTTGAAACAAAGAAACAAGCTAACAAGAAAGCACCCTTTGACAGCAGATACACATGGGCGGTACTTTAACTCCTGACTGCCAGGGTGACCAATTTTGTCTCTCCAGATATCTCCAGAAGGGCAATTTAAGGCTGTGTAAACATATTTAAGTTTGCTTTAAACTGCCTTTAGACATACCATTGACTTCTTGGACACCCATTCCCACAGTATTCCAGTTTTATCATCTTTCTCATCCTTAGTAGAAGCGCTTGAGGAACATGAACTGCATTTTTGGTTTTACACTTGTACAGCAGGTCCTACATGCTAGGGATACAATGGGGTCCTCTCTCCTGACAGGTTTCTAGGTAGTGTTATCATTTACATTACAGAAAAGGGGAAAAAAAAAGGAAAAAAAAAAGGGGGAAAAAAAAAACCAAGGGAAAAAAAACCTCAGTAAAACTATAATCTTCCCTGAGGTGTCAGGAAATCAAATCAATGCAGCCCATTGAGACTGATGAGTTGTTGCATACAAGCAGTACCTGCCAAGCTAGTCTGCTACTCTTTCTCCGGCAAAGTCCTGCAGATGTAGTGGCCTTCTAGTAAAATGAATACGTAATCTAACCTCGGTGCAATGTTGTAACCTACTCCCGTCAAGCACAGCTCTTTTTTTTTCCTTTCGATGGAAAATGATGCCCAAAAGTGTTCTAATAATTATCCTGAGTTGTCCCAGTTCTTCCTCAGCAGTGCTAGAAAATAAATTACTTCTAATAACATGACAAAGCACAATAAGACATGCAAACACAACTTTGCATCCGGCTTTCTAGTATATTTTATGGAGAGCCTGGAGGCTGAATCGTCAGTACTTTTTCTTTTCTTTCCTTGTTTTACCTATTTGCCAAATCTCATAATGCTTTTACTGCTGGGAACAAATATACAAACATGCAAGAAAATGAAATCAAGGATTAAAATTTTGCTCACACCATTCCCAAATATATTTTATTTTGATAACTCACTTCCTTTATTCCTGTTGCTTATTCAGTCATCTCAGTTCTCATTTTAGTTTGAATGCGTTTTCAGCTTAGCAGGATACTAAATGTTTCTGCTTGCACGTTCTTGTGCCTTTTCAAAGATTTAATTGAACTCCCATTTTTAGTACCACACACTTGCCAGGTTCCTTGCATAGCACAAACATTTAAAAACTGTCCAATCAGGCTTACTTTTGACTTGAATCTAATTACTACTGTTGTACCTGGCCTTGCTTTGGTACTTATTGGCTCTTTGAAGTTACTCATTTCACAGCATTTAAAATAAATACAATTAACTTGTTCAAGGAGCTTAGATGCTTGGTTACTATTAGGCTTTTCTTATATTTATTTTTTTCCCAGGAAACCCATGCAAGTAGTCCAGCCCCATCTATTTGTACAATCTATTGAGCTGGGCGATCTATTTATGACATAATGGAAAAGCAAGCGAGAGTGATGGGAGCCGTGTGCTTAGCAATAGCTGCTGCAATCAATATTCCAGTCACGAACAAAGTGTCAAAAATTAAACATGCACAGAACTGTATTATTTTATCATGGTCTGGGTTATTTTCAAAGGAATCTGGGGGACTTACAGGCCCAGCTCTCATTAAATTCTAATGGGAACTGGGAGTCAAACTGTATTGAGCTGCCTTCAAAAAAATCACAGCAGTGGTGAATAATTTTATGAGGTCACCCAATCAAAATAAATTCTATCATGATCTCTGCACACAGTTAAAAAACTTATTGGGCTTAATTCTTCTTTTTTAAAAGGATTAAGAAAACCAAAATAGATTGTATTTACATTTTTGTAGGATTTCAAATTACGTTTTCCTAGAAATACCCTGGCTTCTTTTTTCCTTTTAGAGGCAAATTATTTTTTATGTCATATTTTGTCTTCCCTGTGCCATAATCTCATGAGAAAGTGATGAAAAATGTAACTGCTGATACAGGCCCTAACAGTTGCAGGGGGAAGATGTGCAGTACATAATCTGAGACTTTCACATTCTACAGGTAATCTTGTTGAAAAAAGAAGTGTGATCAAATTTAGTTTTAGATTAAACAGCAGGGATCAAGAGTTCTCCAGCATTAATAAATTTTCTTCTCTTCATAACACCTACCAACTGTTTCTTCAATAGTGTATTCACATATTTAATTTTGTGCAAATTTTTACCAGAGCCCTGACTACGTGCTAGGCTTCTGCATGATTTAAATGGTGAAATAAGGAAACCAGGAGCAGCAACTTATGATGAAATGGAGCCCTTCCCCTGACCTTGCAGCAGTCCCGTGAGTGATTGTCATCGAGGTGGGCCTGCCACCCTCCCTCTGGATCAGTGTTGATGTGCTTCCTCACATAGGTGGAGCACTTCTTCCCAGCATCTTCCTCTTACCTCATGACTCTACAGGAAAATATTACACAAATTGAAATCTTCACTCTTGCCAAAAGGTCACTTTCACAGTGACTGTGGGCAAATTTATAAATCACATACATGGTGAGGGGGATTCTGCCTTTCTCGATCAGATTTCAGATTTTTTTTATAAGGTAGGCAAACTGCTCATTTACCCTAACCTGGAGGACCCTGTTCTTGTCTCATACTTGCAAACATAGAATTCAGCAAATCCATGGGAGGGGACTGCAAATCCAAGTTCACTGATGAGTTCAGTGATGCTGTTGGTGAAATCATGTGTCGTTTGAGTTCATCTACCTTGTATTACCATACAAACCTTTTGGGGAAAAACTGATTGTGTTTGCAAGTCCACACTCATGCATCCTCCCTCATGCAATGTCATAAAATGTTCGCATTTTTAAAATAAGTGACTTGCCTGTGGACCAGATAATACAGCTGAGATTTTTCTCCTGTCATTTGCTTTATCTGACATCAAGGTATGTAAAACTGGGAAGAAAAAAAAAGGGGGGGGGGGGAAATCAATGAGATGCTGAGGACCTTAATTACCAGCAAGGGTTGATTAAGAACAGTCTCTACTTCCTCCCTCTTTTGCCCTTCTCCAAACATTCAGTGGTGGTACCAGATACAGTAATTAGAAAACTTGGTGCTAGTGAGACAATTTTCTTTTACAATGAAACCTTTGCTTTTAACTGCTCCATGAAAGCAAGACAAGGTCTATTAAAATGACATTAAAAGATGAGCTGCTGGACTGAATTAAAAAATAGGTTTTGGACAATCTAAAGAAGAAAGTAAGGAATGAGATATGATTAAAATATTGATATGATAAATAAGGAGACAGAAAAATGGAATTAGTAGCTTTTTAGTCAAACTAAGTTTTCCTCCACTCCTTTCAATTTTCCACCAGTTCAAAAGTTTTCATTAAATATATGGATATATTTTTACACATACAGCTCTGTGTGTATGCATACATGCAGACACATACATATGTCCTCAGCTGATGTGAAACAGTCTTTTTTCCAACATCTTTTTCCTGTGATAACATAAGATAACATAATGGCTACTGTTTAGCTAAAAATTTATGTTCAACCCTTCACTGAGAATCTCAGAACATGGATTTATACAATGTTAATACAGTTAGCAATTCCAAGAAAATATATCTCATATTCCCTGTGTGACTACTCTGTTATCTTGTTAGATTCCGCTTTTATTATCCATAATTGTTCCACAATTTTCTTAATTTTATCACAAGGTATTTGTTTTCTTTTGAGTGGATGTTTGTGAAGCTTGTTGTCTCATTACAATCAACACCAATAACTTTGAAGCAAAAGGGCTTCTGAGTTCCAGAAAAAAATCCACAATAAAAAATATGTATTTTTAACCACTTAAAAATGCTACTTTTTTTATCTTTCCCCCTCCACTTAGAACATTTTTAAAGGTTACTGGAGCTACTGTTTCTCACACAGTCTTTGAAACTCCAGAGTACCTTCCATCAGCACCTATGAGGAGAGCCATACATTTTCAATCTGCTGAAAATAATTGTGTGGAAAAAACCATTCTGTTGCTTCCAGACACAATCCAATCAGTGTAATGGTTTTCGAGAAAGAAGGAACTATATTCACATTTCATTCATGTAAAGAATGAGATAATAGAAGACTTTCATGGTAGATGAGCACCCTGCAGGTACTGCAGTCTGCTGCAGCATACATAAGGCCTTGTTGGGTTCATTGCATAAGGAAAAAATCCCTCTTAAATTGTACTCCTCCCCCAGGCTTCAAATATACATTTTTTTAAATGGACTGAAGCAGGAACTGGAAGGATTTTGCACCCCAGTACAACTTTCATTTTTGAATGCCACCTCTGATGTTCTGGGAGAACTTGCCATAATTCTTGTCTGTCTTTAATGAGGTAAAATTGACCTGAACAGCAGATACCAGGGCCCTCACCATCAAACTTAGATCATTATTTCCCAATCAGACAAAGAAAAGCCCTAAAACAAAAATAATCAAGGAAATTAACATCTTATTTCTTTTCTGTATTCTCTGTGCCTGCTACCTTTGTGTGGTTTTCAGTTTTAATTGAAATTCAGTAACAGCGGAGTTCAAACGTGGAGTGGATGTCAGCCAGTGTACTGCAGCAGCAGCACTGCCAGAGAGGTGCGGTCGTTTGACAAAGAAGAATGTTCCTTTGCTTTTTATAGCACACCATTGTTATCGGTTTCCTTTTCATTGTAGCAGGAGAGATAGCCGCCACTTTCGTGTTCAAACACGGTACCCATGAAGATCCCTCCTCAGCTGCTCATAGCTCTCCAAATCACATTCCTCCTAAGCTGAGACTGCTCACCTTCGCTCTGCACACAGATGCAACTGAGCCGAGCAAGCATGCGTTAACAAAGGCATATCATTCAATTAAAAACTGCGGGGGAAATGTGGAGTTAGAGACATTCAAACATGTTGGAGAAGTGAGTTTTGAACAGTGGTGACTAGAATTTGCTCTAACTTGGCTTGTTTGACCTTACACGTGTTAACCGATTGATTTTAATTCAAGACATGCTAATGCTTTACTGATATATAATCTATAGATATATATAAATGAGCAATAGAAAAAGTATGCAAGAGAAAATGAGTTCTTGAGGAAAAGCCTTGCATGGTTCAACGTCATGAAGAAGCATGAAAGACCGCTTCTTAGCAAGGTTTATTAGCTTTTATATGCCATTCTTGTACTTCATTTAAAACTGCCTAGTCTCATATTTTGGATCAGCTCTAACGGCACTCGATACTTTATATACATTGTATTTGCAAAACACCACTTTTATTACAGAAACAAAGATCTGTATTATTTATTTGCTTTATTAATGTAACATTGTCACTGGCAGAGCTTACATTAGTCTTCATCAAACCTTTCTAGGAAAATAAAATCTCTGGTACAACTGCATCTGTAGTGTGGGATTTGTAGGTCTAGGATTGGCAGTCAGCAATCATGCCTGTTCACATACCTGTGTGATAGGGCCCAGGTTAACATGCATTTGCGATTTCATGTGGCCCAAGTGAGTTCACTTAGAGACTTGTCATGAAGAGGAAAATACCTGCATGATTTAGCAAAGCTCAGGCGTTCACTCACCCCTCCTCAAACCTAAAAGGTACTGAAAGAAAACAGAGAAATATTTATGCTGTATGTAACTCTCGTAGGTTTATGTGACGTATTACTAGTTCATGAAAGCTCTTTTATTCATAGAATGACTATAACTTTTGGTAATGCTAGTCTTACAGAGGTAATTTGAACTAAGTTTGTTTTATTGCATTGGGTACATTTTTGAGAAGGCTAGGTGCTAAGTATGTAGTTGAATTTAGAATGGAAAACACAAAATTTCACACTGAGGATGAATAATTCAGTTTTTAAGTTGCTAGCAAGATAAGAATAAGTGAATTGCTGTCAAATGATCTTTATCTTATTTGTCAAGATAAAGCACAGTCCCAAAGCCATAAACAGATTGTGAAGGAGACATTTCCTTCTTACCCTTTCTTTCACACTTTCAAAGATCTTTGCAAATCTGTCCAATTAAATTAGAGCACTTTTTTTCTCTTTATAAGCTGGTACTTTTGAAACAAGAAAAGTCTTAGTTTATGCATCAATATCTAGAAAGGCTTACATGTCCTTCCTTTTAAAATGGTACATATATTTAACTAGTCATGCATATATCTGCATGCTCCAACACCAATTTTACAGCATATTAAAAAAAAAAAATTACAAAACCAAAACAGCTGCACATCTTTACATGTCTGACATATAAAGCTCTAGCCAATGTATTCTACCCCCTGTATTTATAAGCTATTCAAGATTAGGTAGCTTTATCTTTGACCATAGTTACTACAGTCTTGTTCTCATTAATGACAATAAGGAAAAGAATGTCTTCACCCTCTTCTGTCTCACTTCCCAAAAGTCCTTCTTCCAGAAGCTGAAATATAGGCCCATCAGCCTCATCTTCCTCTCCACATATCTTCTTGAGCAGTACCCCAGAGGGGAAAAACCCCCAAAATATTCTGACCAAACTGGAAACACATTTGCCATCTCAACAGTAGTTCCCACCAGCAACAACTCTGGACTCAGAGCAGGATCTCAACTCAAATAAATCAGCATAAAATGTCTTTGAAACTGCAGTAATATACCCCTGCAGAAGATTTGACCCTCAGACCAGAAGCTCAGCACGAAAAAATTTATATCTCCCTTCTTAATTATGCCCAAAAAATGGTGACTTGCTTTAATAAGGAGAGAAAGGCAGCTTCCAGAAGTGACCTGCATTTGGTGAAATGAAGTTCTACCTATACACTGCCAGGATCATCTGACTTTTTTTTTTTTCTTTTTTCTTTTTTTAGCTATTTGTTCTTATTCGTGCATCTAAATCTGACTTGAAGTCTTTAAAAAGACTAGCAGGTTCTAGTTGCTCTCTTCTGCTAAAGCTGTACTGGGGCAATATGATTCTTCAGGAAAAAATAGTCAGCTGAAATCAAGCAAAAACAACCTTGGCAGTATTTAGACTTAAAACTCCTCACTCCTTTTTTTTTCCATTTTGCCTTAAATCTACTCTTTTAATCATTCACTTAAAATTATTTGTACTTTAAGGAACACCTTTCAAGTTCCTTCTTTCAAATTTCCTTTAAAAAATGAAATTAAGAATGTCTCCAATTACAAAATTTCTCCTGGAAAGTCTCATACTGATATAGGCAAAGCATGTTAGAATAAGCAATTATTTTCTGAATGATAAAGTTATTTAGAAGTCTAATACTAAATATACACAGGGACTTTGTTAGCTATCTACGATTTTAGTCAATATTTCCTGACACTGAATTGTCCGACACAGAGATATAACGCCCTGAACAGCAGCGCAGCCCTTAACACCTCAGTATCTGCCTATAAAGTTGCACAGGCACCTCAGTTTTCACTGATGCTGATGCATTTCTTCTGGGCTTTTATCACACTGCCAGGTGCTCCTTGGGGTACCTCCAGCAGGATGTTGAGCAACTTATCATTGATCCTCCTTGGGGTCCAGGGCAGTCCAGCATGCACAAAGCACACCTACCTGGACAGGGCCTCCCAAAGTGAGACCCAGGGATGAGGCTGCCAGGTGACTGGATTAGGAAGGAACAGGAGGGGAGTGTCCCATGTCCCCACAGGGTGCATCAGAGGGTGGGGACCCTGGGGAGTGTGATGGCACTTACCCACTGCCGATGCCAGGGACATCCTTTCCAGCCTCTGATTTTTCACCTGAAGGTCTGACCTCATCCACAATACTGAGGGGCCTCCTTACCTTTCCTCTTAGGAATTTCTTACCCTCTGAGGTAGCTGCTGGCCAAAGTCACTGGTTCCTATGAATGACATCTTCAGGCACCCAACATCTGCATTTTATAGTGAACTTGGATCTGACAAAGTTCATATTCAAGAGGCCTTGGCATGACTCAGCACCAGCCAGGAGAAGCTTGTTTTACTGTGGTAACTTGAGATAACCCTTCAGATATCTTGCCTCTGAATGACTACTGAACCTCTCTCTCAACCTTCAAATGACTTGTCACCAGGCAAAGAGGATAACTAACAGTTCCCGTTACTTACTTAACCCTCAGAGTTGATCTTTGGGGTTTTTTTTTTAGAAAAAGAAAAAAAAAATGTGCAGCATTATGTACAAGGTGGTGCTCATATGTTTTCCTGGGAAGTATGTCCCATTCTCACAGTCCTGTTCTCATGGAAGTAATACACATAGCAAAACAACTATGACTGAGGAGCAAAATCAAAATGCCTCACTGTTTTTCAATATTTTCCATGTTTATATTTAAATAATAAAGTGGTGGAATCAGTACATCTTTTAGTGAATTTAAAGAACTATCATGTGCATAGAATAGTGGCACATATCTCTGTAGTTTCTGAGAGATAATCACTTATCATTGGATTACAAGTTCCTTTGGGGTTTGTGAGAGAGAGGGAAGTGAATTTTCTTGGTATTCAGCAACTTCAGCAGCATATAAAATTACATTTGTCTTTCCCCTTGCAGTCTACTACCTGCATAGGGGGTACATTTAGGAAGATACCACCCTGAATTTGTAACCTCACCCATCCGATAGACCCTAGATGTACTGAATTTCCAAGTATTGTCTGCTTACATAGTGTGAAACGCCACAGTTCCAGCAGGATGTTTATGGTAAGCACCAGTGAGTGACTGGGGCCAGAAACAAGGACCTGTGCAGGCAGCTGTACGAGCCCGACAGCCTGCTCTACAGACCACACAGCAGCCAAGACAAGCAGCACAAACTCCTGGCTTCAGCACCTCCCATTAGAATATCCAAATAGACTCGATACTGACATCGCACTGACTTGTTTCTGAAACGGTGAAACTCAAATGCTGGCTTGTCTGAAAGAGTTCTGAACTTTGTGTCAATTAATGCATAGAAGAGTTTATTGTGCCTAATTAATGCCTTAATATTTTGCCTGTGCTTAGAAAAACATACCTAGAGTGGAAAACAGGCAAACTTCATAAGAGATGAGGGAAGAACTTTATTGTAAGATGTGAGGTTCTGAAATGTATGAGTTTCAAAGAGCTATTGTTGCCTAAAAGAAAACAGTGAAAAACATTGCATTTGGATGTGTTCCACTTATTCATTTCTTCCTGTTACTTTGTACTGGTTGGGCTATTTACATGAAAGCATCATCTTTGTTCCTTAAGAGTTCATCTGCTGCTTGTTCCCTGCCTGAAGTCAAAATAACACTATGTTTGTGAGATTTTAATCACCTCTACTGCAAACAATTATGAAATTATAAACAAAAGATTATGACTTCAAGTGGGAACTAAGTGGCAGGAGCTGATGAACTCTTAAAAGCAAAGATCCTGTTATCATGCAAATGCTTCCAGTAATGAAGAAAATGAAGCAAAATTCATGTAAAAAATCTAAATACGAGCATCTAAGTCATAGATAGTAGCGTGTCTTTCAGACAGGATAATGGTTGATGAAATTATTTCATAATAAACTTATAAAGCCACGCTACCAATTATTTCATTATATACCCATTTTGGCATCTGTAATATTTCTTTTTCAATAGCAGGATTTTGTTTTGAAAAACAGAATCCTACCAGAGCCTACCATTTTTCAAGCAGAATCTCACCATTTTCTGTAGACAGCACATTCTTTTCACACCTTTTATTTATTTATGGCAGCTACATCCAACAAAAGCAAGGTATGCATGGTTTACACTACAACTTCCCTCTCCTTCCAGCTGAACAGTGCTGAGAAAGTCAGGAGTAAGCCTGAAACGTTCAGCTTCAAGAATACCAACAGAAGCAACCAGTAAACCTATATGCATGCCAATGCCTGCACAGCAGCAGCAGCACAGGTGTTCTCCAAACAATTCCGTCACCTGAGCTGTGTGCATTGCTGGCAGAGGGAAGGGCTTGCTTTTTTATCTCCAAGGCAGGATATACAGAGAAAAGCATGTGACACCAACCTACCTTCTCAAAGAGTCGCAGTGATGCACCATCAAATGTGCAGCCACTCTTCTGTATTTCACTGCTTTTCCTTACAGGGAATGACTGCAAGTGTTCTGCTTAGCACATCTGTGCAGGTTTCATTGATACCACTCTCCCGTGACTGACATCAGCTTAGCAATGCTGGTCAGCTGAGCAATGGAACTATTCAGGGAGACCTGCTGTTCTCATGTGGCTTTTGGATTTGGATTGCCCTAAGAATCTCTGGCAAATCCTGACACATCCACTTAAAAAGCTGTTTATTCTCAGTATGCTCTTTGAACTGCACTCAGCCTTTGTAATAAGTAGCTCGATATTTATGGCTATCACTGAATTCTATGTACTGTTTAGGGACCTCAGCACAAGATTCATCTAAACTTGCTTTACATATTTTTGAGCATGTTTTATTTCTGGCAGCCAGGTGGGTGGCCTGAAAGACCATTTCAGAGATTGCAGTCACTGCTGGCATAAGAACAGGAGGACACTAACAGCTGGAGACACCTCCAGAGCCACTGAATCTGGTAGAGATGATCTGGTCCAGCAAAGGTGACTCACCTGAGGACTGAGGTGTAGCACAGTCTCAAGGAGGCAGAACTGGTCATAGAGTCACTGAGAGAAACCTAAGTTAGTATCAATTCTTTATGTAAGAAGATAGTGTTTTGACCACTGAAGTCCTGGTATACGTATAATTGCCTGAAAGTTAAAGTGTCTGTAAAGCAGGATGGAGGTGAGAGTAAGGATATGGCAGGCATTGCTCACATCATGATTTTTTATGATGGCATAGTAATCAAGTGAAAATGGAGGTTTCTCCAGAATTACACTTTGAGAAAACCGCTGATATCTGTTAGATGACAGGATTTCAGTATATTTGCTTTGCTAACTGAATCTTCAGTTACCCTAAACAAATAATTGCATGTCGTGTGGTGATAGCAACACAGACTACAAAAACAGCTTCCAAATGCTAGAAACAGATATTAAGTGAAATTTGTCACCATGAAGGACTAGCATAAGATTCCGTAAGATTTGCTTGGTAACATTTGCTACCTTGCTTGAAGTCTCATCCTCCAGGAAGAATAAGTGAATTAAAAAATCAGCTTTTATTTGTTAAGTAAATTTCTAGCTTTGTGTTGCAGAGAAAATCTTGAATGTATTACTCAGGTGCACTTTGAAAGTGCTTAATTCAGAAATCTAATACAATAAAATTACTTTTCGAAATCTCCTGGAAAGGAAGGAAGACATTTATCTCTTGAAGTTTATTTCAGTGTTATGTTTCTGAGACTGAAAGCTGTGGAACTTCAGCCACATTTACACAATAAACTGAAGATTTTTGTGGAATTTCACCATACTTTTTCCTACATAAAGTATACCTTCAATTTGATATATTCAATAGATCTTACCTATTTCAAACCAAGACCTTCAAAGGGCATGTATTTAAAAGCACATGCAGTTATGCCATGTAAAGCCTTAGTTCAGCTATAGAAGTATTTAGAAGTCTGTATCTTATTGTCCTTTCTTGAAGGTTATATGCCAATAAGAAATTTCACACTGTCATTTACATCTTACACATTCTTTCTGTAAAGCTTCTTTGCAAAACTCACAGAACTGAATGAAGAAACTATTCTGATTTTGGTCATAGTTAAGGCAATGCTTTTTATATTCTTGTTGCTCACAATTGTAATTTGATGGTAAGTCTCACAGGTCTGGATTGTTTAAGTCAATAGATCATATTAGAAAATCAGCTTTGAAAGAAAAAAAATCTTTCCTGACCACCATTGCTCAACACAAAAAATTGCACTCTGAAGGTACAGAAATCATAAAATTAAATAAAATCTATTATTCTTTAATAGCCTAACCATTTCTAAGTCAGCAGCATGAATTTAGGGACCTAACTCAACGTGATGCTTTAATTTTACACTTAACAATACTTCCTAGATACATGCTTTTTTCTGTTTAAATATAGTGTTAGGGTTTTTTGAAAGATCGTCAAAATTCCTGCTATTCTTCCTGAGTTATGGAAGTGTAAAACACACACACACATTTTACCTACTGTCAGAATTTCTTTTCCTAGTGCTCTCTGTAGGAATAATTGAAGGTAGAATGTATATACTTTTATATAGAAAGATGTTAATGCTTTCAATCAGTTTCCAATGTAAGATTCTAAAAGAGATAACAAATAGACAACTACTTCTAAATGCAGTGATTGTGACACCTTTGGGATGTTAACGTTTCCTAAACATTCTCAGTCTTTTCTACCACTACTGTTTCATTTTCTCTTCTAAGACCACACAGTGTACAAACTGTGTTTTTAATAATTTTGATAGGTTTGTAATGCCAGTGTGAAGTTTTAATGAAGATTCAAGGAGTAAAAAGGCAGTAGGCCAACTATTTTCACTGATACGCTTAGGAAAATAAGATATAAAACAATGGAAATTTTTTTCTTCTCAGTCTTTGTTGGATGTTATTGTAACCTGCAAATGCTACACCGTAACTGTACAGCAATAGACTTCTATCATTCTCTGCTGCAGGAAACAACCAGTGCGCTCTAACAGACACACTTCTCTATTATCCCTGTTTAATGTTTCCAGCCAAAAAGCAACAACAGCCGTTCATCCTTGGTCAGATCCCAGTTGGGACTATGTAATTACCATTGTGGTGGATCAGAAGCAATTAATTTTATTCCTCTTGCTTTAAAAAGCAGCAATCAAAAGAGGGGGATGGTGAGGCTTTTAATGCCAGAATAAAGTCCAACACAGAGGTTACACAATTAAAATAAGAAAATGTCAAGCAACAGAAAAGTTAAAATAGCACTACCTCAGCTGGCTTACAGTGGCAGAACACTATGGGGAACAATGCCAGTTTATACTCTCTGAAGATCTATTGCAGGTTTCCAGCAGTTCAGACATGGCTATTACTAAATCATATTTTTTATTAAAGTCATCATGAAGTGCAGTCTTTTCTACTACAACAAGCTTTGTTGCTTGATTGTTCTTATTCAGATCTCAGACTATGAGATGATGATGTAGCCTTCTTGGATAAGTGTGAGTCACCATGGCTATCATTCCTCAAGATCCCTGATAACAATGGTTTCACTCTAAGAAAAAAAGACTACTGAGTAGCAAGGTCAACCTGTGAGAGATTTGTCCAGCTGGTTTCCAGGCTGATATTGTATTTCATTTTCAAAATAAGAAATCAACCTCAGTAATAATCCTGTCTGTCACCACATCTCTCATTTGCCATATGTATTAGTTGTAAAATAATTTGGACAATATGCAAGTTACATCCTTTCAAACGTCCACTGAATTTCATACAGAGAAAACATGCTGCTCATGAAGAGGAGGTAATACACACAGAGGGCATCAGTTGCTTGTGATGCACATTAAGATGGTTGAGTAAGCTCTCGGCAGTAACCATCAAATTTTTGTCTGTCCTCAATGAATTCCCAGAAGAGAAATAAAGCTCCCTTGAAAGCCAGTCCACAGGTTGCCTTTTCCTCTTTCAAAAACAATGTTCAGAAAAGAGTGTTTTTTATGGGTAAGAGAATGGTAGGTTTGTTAGACATGTTTCAAAGGAAGAGACATTCTAAAATACGTGACAGAAACTATCTTAGATCTAGTAAAATATGTTCTAATATCCTTTGAAACAACGAACTCCTTAATCCAACAGCAAAAGTATATGCTAGTTCTGACCCACTATGGTGCTCTTGAAAAAGAGACTGCAGTAAAAATGGTGTATATGCTTTGCTAAATGATCCATTTCTATTCAGATAACAAACCTCTCAACATCTAAAAACGTTATCTCATCTCTTTTGAAACTGAATGGGCTTGTCAATAGACTCTTGCACAGGTGAATTGAATCAGGCTATTTCTGAGAAGGTTTACGGGGGAAGCCCAGATAAATATATAGAAAATATGAGACAGGATTAGATTGCGTTGTCTGCTACATCACACAGCTAATCCATTTATTTATTTTTTCCTAATTTTTATGTTAAGGTTTTGCTTTTTGTTTTTATTAGATGTGGTTTTTAATGTTATTGGAAAGCCTACCAGGTGAAAACATGGATACTTATACTCTAATGTTTCAGGCTTCAGGGTTTTTTAACTTCTAGTGTTGGGAGTCATGCAGTTGCCTTACTACCTGACATGACCTAGACAAGGCAAATAACTAAATGCATACTGGTTGGCTATCCTGCGGTGATTCATTTGAAAGTTCTTACTTCATATCCTCCCCTGTTATGGAGGCTGCAGCAAACCACATTAGTAGGGGTAGCACAGAATTGTCATTGTATTTCATTTTGGAAAGCCAAGTGCCACGCTGACAGCAGGAGGCTGGAATAAGAAAGGATAAGAGAGGAATAACACCCCTGTGCTGTGGTCAGGGAACGTGTCCCCCAGCCAGGGCCAGCACAAGGGACAAGATGCCCTCCCCACTTACAATCTTGTGCCTGTCTGCTGTGCAGTCCACCGCTCACCTGTCATACGGTCCAAGACCTGGGCTACACCCATGTCCTGGTTTTGGCTGGAATAGAGTTAATTTTCCTCTCAGTAACTGGTACAATGTTGTGGTTTGGATCTAGTGTGAGAATAATGTTGATAACACACTGATGGTTTTAGTTATTACTGGGTAATCTCTATACTAAGTCAAGGACTTTTCCATTCCTTAGGCCCTGCCAATGAAAGGGCTAGAGAGGCACAAAAAATTGGAGCAGGACACAGCCAGGACAGCTGACCTGAACTAGTCAAAGGGATATTCCACACCATGGGACATCATGCTCCATATATAAACTGGGGGGGAGTTGGCCAGGGCCTGCCCATCACTGCCTGGAGACCGGCTGGGCATCGGTCAGCGGGTGGTGAGTGATTGTATTGTGCATCACTTGGGTTTTTTCCTTTTGGATTTTATTCCTCTCTCCCTCTGCCTCCTTCTCATTACAATTGTCATTATTATTATTATATTTTATTTCAATTATTACACTCTTCTTATCTCAACCCTCGAGTTTTACCTTTTTCCTGCTTCTCCTCCCCATCTCGCTGCTGAGGGGGAGTGGGTGAGCCGCTGCATGGTTGCCAGCTGGGGTCAAACCACAACATCCTGGCGGGTAACACTGCATGTGAGTAAGTCCTTTTCTTAAACCCCAGCATGCAATCTTATCACATGAGGCAGTGCACCCATTCACAGACATCAAGGCTTCAGAAAATCAGGAGCACTGTAAGAACAATTGTGCTCACAATCTTTGGTTTAAGTTATGAGGTGTAATATTACACGTGCAATGTAAGTGGAAAGGTTAAGTTGGATGGAAAATCAGGGCCTTAAATTCGTTAGTGGTACTCCACTCACTACATCTGTTTTACATTGGCATAACACCACTAGACTTTTTCATTAGAGCATTTTCCTATACATCAGAGCAGAGAGGAACTTGTTCTAAATGTACACTCAGACCCAGGGCCAAAAGCAGGGGGAAGGGTTTGGGAGCCATCAGAAAGTCCTGCCTGGTTTGAATGTTAACTTTTCAATGCTTTTGTTGGGAAGAGCTAATACCACACCCACACGCCCCCATTATCAAAGCACACATTAACCTGAGCAATCATTTGCTTAATAAACAGGATTCATACAGAGGTGGATTGGAGTAGACTGTTTTGCACTGCATTACTCATGCACTCATGCATCTCTGGGTAAACAACTTTTTATCTCGGGAATAGCCTGGGTTTAGATTCTGTTCTATGTGGTACATTGAGAGTTTCCACTCCAACCTATTTGTGTCATTTGTGCAGTGCTCTAAGGAACTTGGTGGAAATATCGATGAACTGAAGGCACAAATGCAGTTATAATTATATGCAATCTCAATTCCTAGCTACTTGTTTTATTTTTTTTCTCAAGAAAATGCTTCAGGTGTTCTGTCTATCACAGTCTGCCTTTCTGTTCCTAGAGCAGTATATTCAGTACTGACAGTCTGGCTAAATACCAGCCTACCAGGAGGGGAACCTGCTTAATTGCCTGGATTCTGGCTTCATAAAACAGCTTTCACACCTTAAGCTGGACTAGTTCGCATCTGTGGCTGTCAGGTTTCTGGCTTGCAAATGAAGAAATCAGCTGCTCCTATTCCTTAAAGAATACCCAAGGGTACCAAACCTCATGCATAAAGTCAAAACATACAATCTGATTTGCATACAGAATAAGAATAACATATTTCGTTAATAAGAACTTCTCTAAATTACTGTATCTACCTTTTTTCTGGGGTTTTTTTTTAATGCAGAGAAGATACCACAACATACTACTGAGAAGGAATTAAGTCCAACGTCTAGTTAAAATTTAGATCACACCACTTCTGCACTCAATCTGACTCCAATCTCAGTTGTGTCATCTGAGTCCTTCCAGACTTTTTACTAACTCCATTTTGAGTGACACATTTGAGTCATTTTAATTGTTTTTTAATAAACAAAAGTTATTAACAAAAGCCTGCCTCATGGCAATATATATTCCAAAAACTGTCAATCAGCTAGAAAAGGTTCTTAGCCTTTCAAACCTAAGCATCAACTCAATTGAGAGGTGTGGAAAAGGGCAACCTTGTTTCTGTATAAGGAACACATTATTGTACCCCCACACAACTTCCCTCTTTAAACACAGACTTCAGTCAAGGTAAACCAATTTCTTCACGGTAAACATGAATGTTAAATAACTACAAAGCTCCAGTTTTTTGAAAGGAATGCTCTTATAAATCATAAAAGAGGTTTTCTGGCATCAGATGTTCTATTAAAAAAAAAATATCTGCATGGCCTACTTTCCCCATAAATTTATTTTTCAAATAAAAGACTTGTACACTCTTCTGCATTTAAAAAGATACCACTATATTCAAAGAACATTAAGGATGGCAAGTTAAGCCCTTAAATAATAAAAAATGCTGGAAATCAGGTTTTTTCTACTTTAGATTGTAAATCAAAGTCCATCACTAAAGGAGCTGAATATCTTCTATACTAAATCAATATCAATAGCAAAATCCTCACACATGTTATAGCATTTTCATACTTATCTGCTTTGACATCAGAATTTTGCCTGTACATTATTAATTCAACTGTGTTGTTTATGTGTATTGGTGATACAATCTTTAATTAGGTAATTAACCTGTATTTTTCAACACAATGCACAAGATGACCAGCTCTCTCTTTACGAGCAGCTAATCAATATTTCTTCTTATCCTCCCATTTATTGTGTAGTTCTGACCTTATTTATTCCAGACTCTCTTCACTCAGCAGAGTAATATTTATTTCTCAATAGACTCCTTTGTGATATTGCTGTCATCACAATAGGGCTCAAAGGTAAATAATTCATCTTTGCAATATCCTCAGTAGGTAAAACCTCTGGAGAATTAAGACCTAGGGAACAACTGCTCTTTGGTAAGATCTGAAAGTCTTTTTCTCCTGACCATCCTTCTGCCCCACGCTCATTCCCACAACATGGGAAAGAAGTGGAGTAGTAGTACAGGTCTAGGTCCCCTCCAATACAGAAGCCAGGCCTCTGGACCTGGTAGTTGGCAAGCTTTTACAGGTTCCACATTTTAAACTTGACCAGAGTCAAAAGGTCTGATATTTGCCCCAATTTTATGTGCACAAGTGTAGGAACAGGTTTCTGTAGCTTTTCCTAATTTTTTAGCATCTTGCCAAAGAAGCCCAGCTGGACGGTAGGTCAGATTAAAAGACGGAGATAAAAAGTGTAAAGAGGTTCAGTCTCTTGGAAGACGAGAAATGTGACTCGAGACTGCCCAGATCTTCCTCTTGCAGACAACAGCTGAAGCCCTTAGATTATCACGTAAAAGAAATACGACATAACCATCAACACTGTTTGAAGAGGAAAAAGTTCCGTCCTTTGAAACCAAAGGAAATTTAAGGCCATCACCATAAAATGAGTAGTAGATGCCAATTTGAGCGCCATAATATCAAAAGTGGAAGCTATGAGGAAAAACGTAGTGCTCTATAACTTTCAGTTAATTGTGTTTTTAAATGTTCAATTGTTTATGAAATTTTAGGACAGAAATTAATAAAAGAATTAAAAAGACATTTTAAGTGTCTTTTCATTCAGCAGAGCCCACTGTGAAACAGATGAGACACAAATATGTATGTATGTCCTTCTTTCTACTGTTGCCTTGAAGAGCAGAATGCCTTGAGATAAGAGCAATGCATTGTGGGAGCACACACTTCCCTCGTCTGCCTCTACAAAGTCCCGACTACCTTCACATCCTCTTACACAGCTTTGGGAAGATAAAGGTCTTGGGCTAATATCCTGAACACTAGGCATTTCTTTGTCAGTCAAAGCTACTGGAAAAATAAAAGGTATTAATTAGACCTTCACAGAGAATTTCAATACCTTCCTGACATTGAGTTTCAAAGTTTGAAATGTACATGGGAAGAAGTTTGAAGTATTTTCTAAAATGCATACTGTCTTCTACTACCCATGTTTCATGTCTCTTTTTTAATTTGGAAGTTTAAGAACGGAAATTTCAGAAGGTGAAGGTCAGTTTTTAATGTGCTTCATTTACTTTGCAGTGATAGTTTTAAATGATCAGTAACAATTTTTATCCAATGACCAACTAAATCCTAGGGGAAGTAAAATACCCACTAAGGTTCACAGAGGAATTAAGACCTTACTTTAGCAGCTCTAGTCACTGTGACATTCTTCTAGTATGAAAAACTTAGTTTCCCACTTACACACAAAGAAGTACATCTTATTGATTTTCCACAGCAGAAGTAAAAGGAAATGAAGGCCTAGAAGAAAAATAAATTCTTATATGACCATGTACGCTGCACATGGTACTTCCAGAATTCTAGACAATTGGCTTATATAGATCATCATCTCCACAGCATGTTAAACATGCAGCTTTCAGCTATAGGGATAAATAGAGGGGGCAGAAGCAATGAAGCTACAGTTTATGCAGAGGTTATCTTTAGTTTAGTGAGAAATCAAAAAACTGTACATTTGAATTCTTCTGCCCTTAATCTACTTTGGTCTGAAAACAAACCGTTAGAAGTCAGTTTTCTTTCTCTTTATTCTCACAACCTGACAGACTGAAGAAAATGAAAGACAGAAAATGTCTGTGTTTTTTCCCTTCCTCTTTTTCTTTTTCAATTTCTTCTATAAAAGAAAAAATGAAAGCCCAATAAATATAGCTGGGGGAATGATGCCTGAGTTGTTGCTACACTGCACATATTCTTATAGCCTTCTAAATCGTAAAATGTTAACAGCAAAACTAAATCTTGACATGTTGATAGCTAAAACCATACTGCAATATGGCACATCAATTGCCTGTTATGTTTTTGAGGACCAAAAAATATTCTCTTCTGTACCATTAACATAAATCAAACTGGTTAAATCACTTTAATACTCCAGGTGCCTTTTTTTTTTCCCCTCAGATGGCACAATGGTTGATGTCAGTGCTAGTGACAGAGAGGGGAGCGAAGAAGAGGGGGAAGGGAAATCAGATAGACTGTAGGTTTGCAGAAGGGTTCCATACACAAATCAAGCTCAATAAGCTTGTCAGATGAACATTTCACATTAAACAAAATAATAACCTGTCATATGATTTTAAACAGCTGCTTTTTTTTTTTTCCTTTTTTTTTTCCCCCCGCAGGTTTCAGAAGAGCAATGCAAGGGCTGTAAGTACAGTACCACAGCTGCATTTCTCAAATTCAGAGCAAACATTCGAAAGCCTCCATACCCTTGGCTCTTGCCACGCGTTGATTCTAACAGGAGAAAAAGTACCAGGTTTTTCCAAAACTTCGGTATGGGTGAATTATAGCTAGTGCAAAATAAAAAAATAAGTATAAACAAAATCTCTAGTTCTGCAGCTCTGGAAAACTACCGGGCACAAGTAACATTTCCTGACCCAGCAGAAAGATATCAATTAAAATAAAATAAATAGAAAAAACCACAACACACCCAATTGACATGTGACTGCTTTGGATGTTTGGAGGGCTAAATTTCATGCCTTAATTAACCAAGTTAAGACCTCAGCATTCTCTCTGCTAGCCACCAGTAACTGATTTCTCTCAAAGCAGTTTTATCCAATCTCTAAGAAATATTTAAGTCTCTGATGGTGACAAAAGCTTATGTTGGAATTCCTCTACTCAGAGAAGGAGTGGAGCTCATAAAATCTCAGGGTTCATTCAAGGTAATCTGCCTATGTACTGTTTTTTTCATAAGAAGTTGTGTTTCATGAGCTGCTCAATTTCAGACCACTAAAACTGTAATTAATGGAGATGGAGTGACTAGATCTTAGTTGACTGATGAGCGTACAGTCCACCTGATGCCCATTTTTGTACTAGGGTTTGCTGCTGTGCTCAAACATGATTATACAGGTTAGCAGCTGAGAGGTCTGGGTACATTTCTGCCATTGTTTATATATAATCTTGACTTTTGCTTTAGCATCTGTGCCTCAGTTACTCCTGACTCTAAAGAAAAGGTGAAAAAAAGGCAAACTATGCAAATCACTTGGTTTTGTGCATAGGGAAGTCCTAGCTGTATGTACAAAGCATTAGCCAATTCATTCTCCAGTATAATTAGGTTGCTTGTAGCTAATTCTCTTTGTATCATGATGTATTACAAAACTGTTATTAAAGACCATATTTCTAAATGCTTTTAAGAAATTAGGTTCTGGTTCTGTTCATACTGAATTTGATGGCAAATTTCCCATTAAATTCATTGGTTCAGGATCACAGCTTAATGAGCATAATTCTTTGAGTCTGCTCTTTGTATAACAAAGAGTTTTCATTGTACTGTAGTCTTTGTTCATTGCAATATTCAGGATATAGTCAATATATCATTGAAGGAAACTCATTAAATGTGTAACTACATTCAGAGTGACTCAGATTAAGATTTTAGTGTAAGAGACACTGTACCAGAAACTGTATATTTGTACATGAAGGACTCGGATACAGAACTATTTGTTGAAAGTACCTCAAGTCCTCAATCTCTCTTGTCTATAAATTGCATTCATAATCGACAGCTCATTAACAACTCATTATGGATACTGAACATTGCACAAACAGACGCAGTGCAGCAAAGGAGACAAAATCTGAATTCATGAAAGGGAAAACAGGGAGACATTTTTCAGTTGAAGAGTATGACTTCATTAATGGCATTTGGTTTCTTTTTTCTGCATTTGAATTGCCACAAACAGATCTAGTGATAACTACCACTTCTCAGTACCTGAGGAAAACGTGTATGCTACATGTAGATAATAGACCATCTGTGTAACCATGCAGTGCCTGCTTTCCACAGACTACAAGATTTAGGAATTACAAATTAGAAAAATTCTACTAAAGTGGATATAAAGCAAATAGGAATTCAGTAACTCTTTCTGTATCATCGTGGTGTCAGTATCATCAGACTCAGTAGCCTTCATAATACAGTCTAGGAAATACTACTGCTTTCTTACACCAACAGTCCTCAGAAAGTTACAGTGACACTCAACGCATTGCTATTTGACCTGCATCTTTATTCAACCACCTATCAACTGCATTTTAATTATTCTACTTCATGGGAAAGTCAATTAAAAAGGAAAATTGTTATTTTTCAAGTCCATGAGATCACACATAGACTGATAGCTCCAGGGAAGAAGGCTAACACATCTTCCCCGAGTTCTCGTATCATTTCAAAGGAGGTGTCAGTACTGCAGATACACTGACAGCCTTGGATTACACAGCTCCACAATCATTTATCAGTACAATGGGATCAATGACTCCTACCAGGCAGTAACACTGATACTTCAGATTATTTAAATTAGGAAATATATTGTTCTTCTGCAGTAATATAAGTAACAGGAAAGTATGAAGTAATCAAAGCAAACCTCTTTAAAAAATCCAGGAATTAGCACAGAAAATACTGTGAAGACGAAAGGTTATATTCCTATCTACAAGCAAAAGAATTAGAAATTTATAAGAATTATGCGTGTTCAGTGTCTTAGAGATTATTTTTATTTCACTACACTTTATGACAAGATCTATTTTGTACAAGGAAAATTAAGAGCTGACACATTTCTTTTTTCCTTCCTTTAAGGGCAAACTCAGAGCTTGATTGTGTTATATTCTGTAGGAGGAGCTTGTGTCCACACAGAACTCTGCAGGAAGTACTGCCTGAAGATATTTGGGCATGCAGAAATGAAAATCTTGAGTGTGTGTCAGTTTTTCTCTGTGAATTTCTGAATGGATTTATCCCCCTTGAAAGAAGATTCTCCTAGATTTGAAGAACCTCCTTGATTTTCCCTCTGCCAGATCTAGCTCTATGCTGACCGCAGTAAAGAGCAAAAATTCATACCTGAGCATTGTCATGCCAAAACTGGAAAAATTAATACCTGTTCACAGGCATCTAAAAGGCACTTTTGACTCCTAAGTAAAAGGTGTAGCATACATTCTCTAAGCATGTGCCATGACAGGTGAAAGAGGATCCTAAGAAAACTACAATCCTAATTTTGTCAACAAGGCATTTAAATCATTACTTTCAGCATTGCTATGTAGAAAGACAAGTGAAGCTGAAGATCCCTCTGCATCGTTGTCTGTTGAAATCAATTTAATTTCAAGAATGAAATGTTTCTGTAAATGTATAAATACTGTTTCACACAAAGACTGAGATCTTTCAGACAAAAAAGATTTCACTTTGAAATTTTACCAATCTTACATCCATGAATTGTGCATGTACTGACAAAAGTTAACTTAAAGATTAACATAGTAAAAGACAGAGAGACCCAGAACTACAAGACTGGAGGATGGCATCTATATTTCATTTATTTAAAACTGTGTAATAACTTTACTTATAATGTCAGTTTTCAAATACATGACTGGCACTCAGACAATGGGAATTAGCCATCATCACTGGAAGCGTCCTCCGGTGATGACTCAAGTATCTTTATGAAGGTTTCTAAACAATTAATTATTGTACATGTCTGTGTACCTGTCACAACAAAACTCACATTACATTGCAGTCCCATGTCACAGCATTAACAGATAATGAATCACAGGTGAAAAACTGTGGAAGACCATGTACAGTATGATTTTGTTGATGATAGGATGCACATGAACAACAAATTTTGTAAGATGCAGGAAAGAGAAAAAAAAAGAGCCAAGCAACTTTATGTACAATGCTTAAACTTCATTTATTTTAATGAACCCTGGATGTCACATTCTAATTGGTGTGAAAATGGAGAATGACAATCAGGGGGAACTAAAGCTTTGAAGAGTGTCTCAGTCTGGCCATATAATGAATTGGAAAAGTTTTGATTTTTCCCTGTCAAGGTTCTCAAGAGTAGATATTTATGAAAAATGTGGATATGGATTTGGAACTATCAACTGAACATCATTTAAAACTTTGGACCATCCCAAAAGGCCATGAGAATGTGTGCACTTTTTGCTGGAAATGTTTATCAGTGAAATTCCCTGAAAAGTGCAACAGCAAAAAATGGTGTTGATAATTTTTAATAAAATGAAAGCATTCATCATCTTTACCTTAACACCCCAAAATTCTTCTGCTCACTCTAAAAACTCTTTGCAAGCAGATCACTGTGCATACATTCATATTTTTTGCAGCTAATATTAGGTCAGCATTTCTGCTCTAAATTGCTATCTTCCGTGATAACCAAAGCTAATAATGACTTATTGTCATTCTTATATATGTGTTCCAGGCTGAAGTTTAGGAAACCATTTTCAGTCTAAATTTAACACAGGTCTTCTGTCAAGTTTGTTTAAGTATTTTGGATTTTCAGTGGGTAATTTTTATGCTGATACCTCCTGCAATGTACATGAAATCAACAAGGGAAGACAAGGAAACCAAGGTACTTTGTATTCTGAATTGAAGTTACCCATTTTTTTCTGCTTTTCCAAAGCTTTGCGAGTCAGAAATACCAAAAGACAATCCTTGTTGATCAGTGGTAAAATAAGTATCTCTTCAAAGTCTTTTCATCTAGCGTAGTGGCTTTTTCTGGAAGACAGGTTATTGGAAATTGTGTAGTCATTACCAGGTGACATTAAATGGCCTTGCTATACACTAAGTCAGATTAATTATTCCTTCTGGCTTTAGAAATCTAATCAAAATAGGAATGAGGGGCAAATGTTAAATATGTATTTTGGTTTATGATTTTTATGTTTATAGCATGTTGATCATCCTATATTACAGAAGAAAGTGAAATTCCTTCATATTTTGCAGAATTTGTAAACCTTGGGACACCAAAATGTCAGCAGTTCTACCTCTGCCTCTGCCTCTAACTGTCACACTGGTTTGTAGTGGCTAATTTTTAATAATATAAAAAACTATACTGTTTTATGGGGAAAACAAGAAAATGTTATCCAGACACTTTTTCTAGGTTTTGTTTTAAATACAGAGTTAAATACAGTTTTTACAAAGAAGTCAACTTCCGACTCAGTTACATTCAGTTCAATAATTGTGTCTTTAGGTTTAAGACTGTATTCTGAATCCTCTTAAATCAGTGGAACCCTTTTATGTCAGTGATTTAAACAACAGTTCAGGTTTTACATGGTGTATTAAAAAGCAAAATGTGACACACTATTTCATGGGGCACTTTTTGCGACAGAGGGAAAGTGTCCAAGCAGAGGAAGGGTCCCCAAAATACCCTGTGTCCAGCCAGTGGTCTTGTGAATTAGCAGAGTGCAGCTCAGTCATCATAACCACATCAAGACACACAGATAGTATCACACTATAGCTTATAATGTGTCAGAAGAAAAATTTTAAAACATGATCTGCTTCTTGCCAAGAAATAGTCAATTAATTTATAAACTGCAGAAATGCGATATGAAACGAAGTCAATGATGTATCAAAACCTATAAGAAAATATGACACTATGCACCAAAATGTGAAGTTGTGATCACTTTCTGAAGCTATGCTCTTTGATAAAACTGCAGGTAAGTAATTCACTGTTGACTGTTAAAATACCTTATCATATTTACTAGCACAGCCAGGCAGATATATGTAGCAGGCATGTGGGAATGGAAAAGAAGGAAAAAAGAATACTGCTCAATATTTTAAATGTTCAAATCATTTATTGAAAAAATAATGGTTTCAGAATTCAGAAAAAAAATACCTTCTCTTCCTCCACTCCTGACAGAGGAAGAGACTTGGCCCCTCTCACTTTTCTGTCATTGCAGAAGTGACATGTCCGTTCAATTGAGTTTAAGCCACAAGCCCTACACTCTGACAGTGTCTGTCCTTGTAGGCAGATTTTTGTGCTCCAAACAAGCCGTCACTTCGAAGTTCACCTTTCCCACAAGACCCTGTCAACAAACATACACTTTACCAGCCTACAGAGAGACTTATTTTTCCAATTAATCTCCCTGCAACTACTAGAAAACTACATTCCTTCAAGGACTGAACTGATCTAGTGGATCACCCCTTCTCTACCTTGTGGTACCACAAATAGATAGAACAGTGAAACTGCCAAAGGTATCCAGCTGAAAATACAATTGAAACAGGGGGGAAAAAAGGTAGAAAACTCAGCATTCACCCTTTCTGATCTCATCAGTGGAAGTAACTCCACAGAAAAGTTTATATTTATTTACCTTGTATGTCTCTTCATTCCTTCCCCCGTCACACACAAACATACCACAAACAGATTTGATAATTTAAAAAAATCCCAATTATTTTTTTTAATCAATCATTTCTTTATTTGGCAAGGAGGAATCTGAATTTTCTTTGCCAGTAATTATTTGACAGGGTGACATTCTACTGACAAATAAAAATGGAGAATGGTATCCCCTCCAAAAAACAGATTCTCTATTAGATATTTTTAAGGAAATTAGTCTCGATCTTCAGCTTATACGATAACTGAAAAGTTTTATACAATTCTTTTTATAAATTTATGAAGGTCTCTATTCTCATGTAACATAATTGTTCCATTTTTATTACTATATTGCAATGATGGAGTTAGTGATCTTTATAGGAATTCATTAACAGAAAAGCTGTTGATGACATTCTTTAAAATGCACTTAGAATAGTTAGAGGATTTCCTTTGAATCAGTTTCAATTAACTTGAGGAAACCAATCCGTCAGGATACAAAATACGTCTCCTGGGTTAGGAGTCTTGAGGAAGAGAGAGTGTTCAGGGAGCTGGAGAACTTGAGCGAGCAACATCTACTATAATGGGCCTCCTGCACAAGGCCTGAGGGACCTGTGTGCTAGCACGAGTGACCACAGTACAGCCGCATGTATATAACAATGTAAGGGAATGTGCTGGAATACCCTGGGTACACGCTGTTCCTGGATACAGCTTCTAGGTACATATAGCTAGATAGCTTTGGTGGGCATTAGGAAAGACATAGTATTCCCACCCATCAAAAGAACTTACAGAGTTTTGCTACTGCAGATACAAGTAGCCACCACATAGAGAGAGGCTGAACCTCTCCACAGATGGGAATGCTCACCGCATGCAATAGCTGCCTAACTGCTGTCTGCCTGATGCTGCGTAAAAGTGGAGTTCCCACCATCTGAGGGAACATAAGGTTGGCTTGCTAGCTATGTTTTTCTTCCTATTTTCTACCTCATTCTTCTTGCCATTCTGTTTTTCTTACTGAGACCCAAAAAGAACCCTGCTCTTCCTCATCCCAGTGCAGAACAGTACCTCCAGAGTTTCAAAATAAGATTATGCACCCAAAACTAGCAAATTAACAGCCAGTTCTGAAACCTTTGTGATAAGCCTCCAAGTTTGGAAGAAGACATTCAGAGACATCTTTGGCGACCTTTCTGGGCAGCCTAGAAAGCATGAGTTGACTACAGAATGCCAGCTGGTCCCTTGGGAAAGACTGTGATTAAATGTTGAGTGAGAAAGGGAAGAAAAAGGGGTAGCCTTGGATTCATTATTTCAACTCATGACATTGGCAAAATAGCGCAGAGCAGGCAGGTGACTTCCCAGATGATACTTTCTAGCATGGCAGTTAAAGGACAAAAAAAAGAAAACAATCTCAGAGGAACACTGGACAAAGAAATGTCCTTTTTCAACACTCTATTTCATCAGTGTCACTCCATGACTGAGATGTACCATAACAAGGAAGAGCTGAGTATGAGGTGTGCAACAAAGATCCCATCTTTCTTATTCTAAAGTAGTTTTAGAATGGAAAAGAGCAAGGACAGCATAATACTTCACCAGTGGAGCACGATGATGGAAAAAAAAGGGGGGAGGGGGGAAGAGAATCGGTATTTTTCCAGCTATTTATTTGCCTTTTAATTTTTCTAAATTGTCTAAATTCAGGTTAACTGCAAAAACAGAAAAAGCAGCTACTGTATTGATTTTGTCTAGTCCAGCAACAAAAAAATGCAAGTTCAGACAAAATCTTGGACTGACCAGATTATATCTTTATGAGGAAAAATGAAATGAGCAGTGCCCTGTATTGTATAGATTAGTGATACAGGAAGAGAGTGGAAACTCATTGTGACCCAAGACTGCAAAGCCTCAAGTTCAAAGGTATTAGGTGCCTAAATCCTATCTAAAGCAAAGTTAATTGATTAAACACTTCAAGGATTTTAGCTCGAGTCCAAAAGGAAGGCTACATCTATTTGAGGGGATAATAGATACATTTACTTCTGAAAGCAGTTCCAGTTATTTTAACTTATCCAAGTCCCAGACACATAGATCTAAATAATGATTCATCTTCTCAAATCAGGACTAAACCAGCAATTTTCATTCTGCAGGAGTGTTAGCTGCTTGATAGCTACAGAGAGATGTACTAGATGTTCATCAGGTTTTACATCTTCCTTTGAGATATACATGGGCCAAAGTTTCTGCAGTAAGCTGAGGCCTAACTTTCCCAATATGCTTCTTTTCTAACATACTTTTTTATATGCATCAAAAAAATCTCCAATGGCAGATTTTGCATTTAGTTGCAAATTTTCCAAACTTTCAGAGTATGAAGTTTCAAGACCCTTGTTGTAAAATAACACTTATGTTTAGGAAAATGCCTTTTGCTCCCTGACAAAAAGCTGTTTCTCAGGAAGCCAGAGCCACGATGGACAGTACTTATTCACAGTCTTCAGGAAAGGATGGTCAATCAGCTGCCTTTGTCTGGGCTCTGGCATCAGGTCAGAACTTGGACTTCCCCCAGGTGTCACAGACAGTTTCCAGAGACACCTCCACATGTTCTCTTGTCTGAGGAAACACTGAACACCAGTGAAATGTCTGGAAGAGGGCCTTACAATCCCGTTGCCATACACAACCAGGTGCATAATACAAGACATCATTATAGCTCTTAATTTGATAAAGGATCACCCTAGAAATATCTCTGTGCACATACATGTAAGCTTAAGTTCCCTCCACCTCCAGTGACTTTTGGATTTATTAGCTGGTGATTCAGCCAAACTTGCCTGAGGAGTGGAGAAAGATATATATTCCAATAAATTAAGTGGGCCTGCAGAATGTGTTACATTATCAAGTCATGCCATAGTAGAGATTCTGACAAGGTATATATACACATAGGAGAAAACTCTTAAAAAAGCTTCAAAAGGAAGAACCTTTCTGTTAGAGCTCCCACCATTTGGTACCTAAAACCAAAAGAATACAGAACAGGTCTACAGAATGAGTTTTACAGATTTGTTACTCCCAGAACTACTTGTTTCTTTTGCTATTCCATGGCATTTTTTGTATTTCAAGGTCTGTGGCCCTTCCTCACTGTTAAGGTGGTAGGACATTAATTCTAGACAGACCATAGATCATTTCCCTTCTGAAGCTGTTAAATATTTTTTCAGATTAAACATAAATCATGAACTCTGAAACTTATTTCAAGGGAAAAATATTTTTCCTGGGTTTTACAACTCATTTCATCCCATCAAAGGAAAGAAAAATCTGTTATCTGGTTTGTCAGTCCTGGAATAAGAGATACACTGATGAATCTGAAACAACATTAAATATTAATTTCTATCTCTGTATGTTCCAGTTTAAACATTTATTTACAGCATGTTTATCAAGAAAAGGAAAACAGTCTATTTCTAGATACCGTGAAACAAACTGTATAACCCAAAGTTAACAAAATAAGATCAAATTCTCATTCTATAATAATCAAAAATAAAGGTCCTTTTGAACTACAAATACAAAAGTAAGATGGGGGTGATGTAATTTGCCTTTTCTTTCCCATAATCTCTTGTCTGCCTTCCAGCAGACAACTAATAATAACCTGAAACAATTTTGCTGTTAGATTTTCTAAGGCCTCATACATGTTAATGAGGATTCAACATATCTTCTTGTTTTTCCTGTTTGTGGACACACAAAAAATTATTCCCTTACTTGTCATTTCAAATGACAAGTCTTGATCTGTTAAAAAGGTGATCTGAAACCTTCCTGGGCCACACACACACCCCTGCCTGCAGGGCTGGTGTCTGATTTCAGGAGCATTCCATTAATTTGAAATGTAATGAATACGGGCTACTAGGTGTTTACAGGTCATGCTTCAAAGAAACTTGCAAGGAAGAGAATATCCTTAAATATAAGATAAAAATTTCATTTTTAAGGCCATTGTAAATTACATTTCTTCAAATATTTTTAAACCATGTCAGAAGAAATCCAACTATTCAGAACAAAACTTAATCCCATACAGTAACATAGCTACCAAATATTCCTTTTTAAGCACTGAACTAAGATGTGCTAATTCTGGATCATTCGTTGCACACATCAACTGTTGGCAGGAAGCCAAAGATGCTAGCATTTTACACATTTTGAAGTAAATATTTGAGGGTTTTTTAGATGGCTTAAATTAGAGGAAAGGATTTCCAGTAGACAATATTCTGCTTTCTTCAACTGGAAGAACTGTAAAATTAGTTACAACTACAGATAAGCTATATGAAGTGCCTTTTCATACCTCTCAAGCACATTTTCTTGAGAAGAAGTTTGTTACCTTCAACTTTCTGTGGTTAGAGCTATACAAACCCACCATTCTCAGACTGGAAATCCTGGCGGCAGTATCTCATTTACTACTCATGTTCAACTGACAGACCCAACTGTGTTTGTCATCAATATGCCTTTTCTTCCAAAAGCCTATGACAGCAGATGAATTGAAGTAACCCCAAGCCAGCTTCTCCAAAACAAAGCATTATTCACTCAAACACAGAGAAAAGGGCTTAAACAAACAAAAGACCCTTACCTCAGCCTTCATCTTTCCATCTGAGCCTCAGTAAATTCTACTTCATTCTGCTACTTCCAGCTCCAGGTTAGGTGGGGGCAGGTGAGACTGTTTTGTTTCAGCTTGCTTATGTGCCCCTCAGAGTCAGTCATCATCTCCCCCCTGTGCAGCTGCTGACAGCCCACTTAACCTCCCTTCTTCCCTTGAATCAGCATCTGAAAAGTTTTAGTGTCCTACTTGGGCCTGGCAAGGGTAAACTTGCCCACCAATTTGGTATCTGGCAGAGGCAATTTCCTATTCAGAGCTTTCCTATTAGTTCCCAGAAGGACCTTGGACATTTTCCTCAGACTCTCACTATTTTCTTTCATGTGAGTTTCCCTTTGCAGTCAGGCAAGACAGTAACAATTAGCAAAAGTTAGCTGCATATGGTATTTGTTAAAAATATGCATAGCTCCCACATCATCTACAGCAGCAAAAAGAAGAACCTGGTGGAGATGACAGCCTCATTCCCTGTCACTCTTTCAGGGTTTAATTGGTCACAAGAAAATTTTATTTACTGTTCAGTGTCTTAAATATATATATTTAGTATGTTTTTTTGATATACTGACCCTTTCGAGTCACCCTACAACATAAGTACGTTTTCTGTGAATTCAGTAGTAGTAGCTGTAACTAATAGATTTTCAGTAAGCAACTCTTCCACAAAATAACAAAATGTTTCTAAAGGTAAGTGAGGCTGGGCTACTTTTGAGATACATGGTACCTTGACACTCTCTAGGGCAAGCAGAGGCAGAACTCATCCCTACCTACCCATATCTGAGCTTCAGCTGCTCAGAACTCCTCTTCACTCTCCTTCATACTGTGTTACATTCGATAGGCTTCACCTGCTGAATCTGCAGTAGTTTCTCAGAAGTACCAAGATCCTCATGTGAGCACTGTTTAAAAATGTCCTAGAGGAAGCACCTGGAAATACAATATGGACTATAAAGTCTCTTAAGTGGATGATGGGTAAGACTATCAATTACAGTATGAGCCATTTTACATCCAGCATTCCTTACTCTGTTCAGAGAAATAAGGGTAGGTGGCTTAATATAGTGAGGTTTGGTGTTACTTGCAGGTTTTTGCTATTCAAACAAGAAGGGGGGAGCTTGTTATCTTTCCAAATGTAAAATACTATCCCTTTCTGTACATTTGTTGGCCTGTAAGTGCTAAATTAAAGTGGATCACAGCCAGAAGAGGAAAAAAACTGTCTAGTTGTGCAAGCTTTCCATTTTTGTGCTTTTGTGCAGTTATATCAGATATGCAGCGAGTTTGGCTGCTATAAAGCCAAGCTGAGCACATACTAAACTGTGTGGAAATATACATTGTTCAAAGAATTTGAAAAGCAACTAATTGCTTAATGCACAGCAAGCTGCAGTTTCTTTTATCATATATACATCGTCACAAAATTCAGTCATGAAATGTGTTCAAAGGTTAATTTGAAGCAAACCTTTCTCACTGCACTGTATTGTTAGATTACCGCATGCCACTACACCAGCTTTCTACCACTCTGGAACCGCTTTCAGATACAAAAGAGACAGCAGCTCCTGGGAACACACTCTTCTAGTGGGCTTCCTGAGAGGAGCCCTAGTGATTTCCCTCCGCATGTCCTGCGAGAGAAGGGGCAGAGCTGCAGGAACCACCACTGCAGGCACCAGAGCTGGCTGACAAGAAATCTTGTTTGCAAGTATTCAATTAAAAATGTGACTGCCTCAAACAGAGATATTCTGTCAAAACTCCCATCAGAGATTGATGCACTGAAAGCTGCTCAGGAATTCAATAACGAGTACATTGTAGCTGCCCTCCTTTGTAATACTTCAGTACAATCTGCAAGTGTGACTGGTGCCGACATGCAGTGCACCATCCTCATCTGCGCAGCCTACTCTGTTGAAGGTGAAGCACTGCATGATAACATCAGTCTCCCCTGATAATGCTTCTGAATGAAAGCAACCACAGGGCATACTATTACATTATTTGGGCAGCTTTGGTGTTGTGCTTTGGTCATTTTGTTCTATCTCCAATTATTTAACAGAATGGTTCCAGATGTTTGATGTTCAGTGAGAGGAAGGAAAAGCATTCCACAAGCTTACATCTGTTAATTCTACTTTATAATGGATAAAGCTTAGCTGTATGATTGTAAAATTAGGTAAATTCCAGATATTTCACAAAAAAAAATACATTCTTAGCACTGTAATTTAACATCCAGGCACTTGCACTGGGACAGTAGGCTAAACTAATTTGTGCCATTTGATTTAAGGTTTTTCAAAACCTGTATGTAGTATTTGTTTACTTTTCCAACCAAACAGTCTTTGCCAGGAGAAACAGACAATCTGGTAACTGGAAGCAGATCTGACAGTGACTCAAAGTCTAAACTGTGAAGGCAAAAATACTTCCTATGGTTAAACAAAATATTATTGCTGGTATTGTACAGTGCTAATCAATTATTAACAGGCACTATCCCAATGCACTAAGAACTGACATGACCATTGCATCTGTGCTAAAACTTGATTGCTAGAGTTTGAATAAAAATAAAAATCCACTAGATTTCTATTAGAATGTGGATGTCTACTTTTAAAGTATTTGGAAATAGTATGGTATTATAAGCATTATGAGTGTGAAGAAGGTGAGGTGGAATAAACCTTTTAGAAACTGAGAAGTGACAGAGACAATTCAACTGAGAATCAGAGCAAGACTTACTACAGTTTGCAGATGGTTGCTACCCCTTCCATTTAAGGGCAGACATTCCCAGCAAGCTATTCAGTGTATTTTTCTGCATAAATTCCGGGAGAAAAAATGACAAAATACCACAAAAAAAATATACTGTATTTTCATCTTGCCAAACTTGGAAGACTGAGAATGTTCACAACAGTCTATTCAAACCTGTTCATGAGATAATGTTTATTTTCTAAACACACTTGAGTTTCCTTATCTTGACTTGTTATCCTGAGGCTATATATATACATTAAACCAAACAATGCCAGGGCCTATTCCCTGGCTCTGAGGGCAATGGCATAGTCTAGTGCCTTCCATTCTGTAGCTTCCTACCAGGCATGGTCCATGGTTTCTGTTAATTTCCAACACTGTTCCCAGAAGTTATCTGAGAGAGTACAAGCTGGCTGAACTCAGAATCCAAAGGGGTTTTTTCTAGCAACATCTCTGTGTGGATTATTTTCTTCCAGTGCCTGGATCCAAGTCCTAATACCTTTCAATGTAATGCAATAAGCCTAGCCTGAAAGCCCAGGATTTGTTTTGTTTGGGTGGTGGTTGCACGTTTAACCCCATCTCTTGTTCTTTAAATAGGGAAAAGTCTCATGGAAGCTATTAGATGTTTTCTTTTATGAAGACTATGAGTTTGGTGTAGCAGCTGGGTCTGAGCTGATCTGTAAGAGGACACTTTGGTACATCATGAGCATTAAATTCCCCAGCTATCCATACTGATTAGCTTGAAGGGACACTGATCCTTTCCCTAAAGAGTGAGTGGAAAAACTTAAAATACAATCCCTCTCCTGGGGAATTTGCCAGTGCCTGAGCTGTGCATAAAGTATACATCACACCACCATCATCATGACCATAATACAGCTCGGCAGCAGTAGCTATCTAAGCTGATGTTCATAAATCTCCAGCCACATGTAACCCTATTTCCTGGGCTGCCCTGCTGCCATGATAGCACCTGCATGCATCACAGAAGAGATGTCAATCACAGCAAAGAGCGCCTCACTAACGAGGTGTGCCCCCATGAGCAAACTCACAGTCTTGGGTAGAGATCAGCCCAGACAGGTCAGTGAGGCTGTCTAATCCACCTCCCACTTTCAGGGATGGGGTGTTGGATCCCAGATCTTTCTCTGCCAAGTGAACATCAAAGGGACACAATAAAAGTCTGCTTGGTCCTGAGATGACAGCAAACAATGACAGAACTTTTCTGGCCAGGTATACCTGCCCATCCATCTTGGCTGTAACTGGCTTTTGTCAGCCCAGTCTACTCTGCTTTACCCTTCACAAATATGGGACTGACAAGCCTCTGGCTCAGGTTCAAATGGTCACCACTTCTATTCTGCCAGTCTGCAGAAGCACCTGAAAGACAATGTTAGTGAGGGTACAAAACTGCATGAAACAGACCGTTCTCACACTTCTGTATCTCCTACTTGCTCTATAGTTCAGCCATTACCCTCTACAAAATCCCAGGCCAACTTAAACCAACCTACCTCTCTTCCACAAGCCTTGGTAAGCTCCTTCATTAGCATCTGTCAAGTATTGCACTTAAAATCTGCTTCCTAGAAAGCATCAGCAACACTCAGGTATGAGGCTCTTAGACATCTTACAGAATTACGTTGGCAGCAGATGGAGGAAATATCTGGCACAAGCCACAGCACAAGAATTTCTCTCTTTATACTCTCTTTATATGTAATCACCTTTGCATATTGAGATTTGGTGAAGCCCTTTGCTTCCAGCTTCCTGAAAAGCCCATTAAGTAAGCATCAGTCCTGCAAGAGTGTTTATTGCTTTCTGGTATATCAAAGAGCTCATGAAGTGGTCTCAGTCACATGGCACTGACACTTCACCATGCCATGTCCAGCTTCATCAGAGATGGACTGTCTGGGGACAGTCTTCTAAAGAAATATGACATCTTTTCATTGCCAGTTCAATGTAGAGGATTAGTGGGTCAAAATGCCAGTAGTCAATCAGTATCTGTGAAAAGCAGTGAAAACACACAGACATATGGATTTGCAGCTCAGTTTTTCCACCCACTACGTAACAAGTATAACTAAAGGGAAATGAAGGAAACTGTACCAATTTAATCATACTCATGAACTGGAGTATCAGTCTTAAGATCTCAGTCATAAGATACCAAGGCAGACCCCAGGCAATAACCCAGATTTTAGCAGCGCTACTGGGAGCTCAAGTAGATGACACAAGTCTATTCTGGATTTAAAATCTATAACTATTAATGAAAACAAACATATCTGCTATTTCATCATCTATCTTCCAAACCATATAAACAGCATCTTAGGAACTAATGGCAAAGTTCATTCTGGAAAGAGTATATGCAGTTCACATGAAAACAGAAAGAAGGCCTTCCATTTAAAAGCAGGACTTGCATTTGTTCACAAATATCAACAACGCATTTGTAACATACAGCATTTTTTAGTATGTAATAACCATGTATTTGTTTCTGGGGGAAAAAAAAAGTAAAAGAAGCTTAAAAGATATAAAATAATTGTAAGGCTTTTCCTTAGTAAGTAAGGAAACAAGCATAGCTAAGAAAGGATTGTCAGGGAGCATCAGGAGCAGATGGCTTCCCAAGGGAAAGGAGGCCAGGAGCAGCCCCCATGCAGGCAGGGCCAAGCCCTCGCCAACAGGGCACAGTCCCGTGGCAGTGGAGCAGGGCGAGCAGGTCAGGGTGATGGCAGCAGCAGCTTCTACTGTCCAGTGATCTTCTGGCAAAAGCAAGGTAAGAGTTAAATCCAAGGTTAATCCACCAAATGCAAACAGGGCTGAGGACAAGCAGAGCCACATCAGCAATGCAAGTGCTCTCAGGGCCCTGGTAGGGAGAGATTCTGTGTTAAAATATTCTAGTTTTAATCTAATGCAATCTGACATGGGAAAGACTTTGGCTTCCCTCAGTGTTTGTGATAAAGATTCCAGTTTGGTTTCACAATTGTGATAATTTATTAGTATTAAGGAACTGTAATTTCCACATTGGTTGTTCCTCTCACAGACCAGTGGATTCAGTGCCTGTGTTTTGCAGCTGACTAGCAGCTGACTGAGACCAAAATATTGTCGTTTCCTCAAGACAGCACTGGGTACATCCACACTGACTTGTATTTTGCATATATTTGCAGTGTTACAGCCAATGTCAAACAAGATAATTTGAAACACACGTAATAAAGTTTGTTGCAATGCATTACTTGCTATCATCGATCACATGCTCCCTGTGACGTCCAATATGACCCTTATACAGCTCATTCAGTTGCCTCTCCAGGATACTGGAGCAAGGTGGAATCATAACTATTTGCCAAATTAAATGTGAAGAAGAGAACTTCAGCAGTTCTAAAGGTGCACAGGTATCTCAATATCAGTAATAATAATACCTTTACAAAAGACTATGCATGGCGAATAAAAGAGAGAGGTCATATTTATTGCTGAGCTGAACTGTCACCTGATAACTGTAAACTTTCATCATAACTGGCATAAATATGATACCTCTCTGAAACACATCGCAAGCCTGATTCCAGATATTTCTAGTCTATTTCTAGTTTATATCCTTTTTAACTGTCAGTCTGAAGCAAAAGCTGAAAGAAACATCCCCTAAAGTCTTTTACTACCAGATACATAAAGGACAAGTAGCCTGAGGCTTAATATTTTTCAAGCTTTTAAATATTTTTTTTTCTCATTTTAGAATGAGTGTGTGTCTTTTCTGTGGCAATTCAGAAGCAAATGGTCCTGAGTTCAAACTGTGACTTTTCAGATTAGATCTGCCTGATAAAAATTTGTTGGGATGAAATGGAATTCATTTGCAGTAGATGATAACCCAAATTGACAGAAGTAAGAATGTTGACAAAGGAAAAGCAAATTCCAGGCATCCAAAAATCCCAAACATGGCAATGTGTCAAATGAAATGTCTTTATTTACAGCCCATACACCTGACTGTTTTGTTCAGTGACAAAGTATCAAAGGGATTATCCAAAAAGCAATCAGACAGCTGGGCTGTTCCACTTCTAAATCCTACATTCTCTTTAAAAAACACCATCAGTCAGCAGACAGAGAACAGAAACACGGAGCCAAGAACCAAACAGTCAGTAAGGGCCAGCTATAATACACGGGCAGCTCCTTCTCAAATCCATGGCTTTATTTCTGTGGTCAGTGTTTCAAACAGTAGTCACGAATTAATAAACATCGATGGCTCCAGCTTCCTCGCCACACAGATCTTCCTGCAGTATTTAACTGAGTGGGGAGACATGGTAGGGAACACATAATGGCTTTCCATAACTGGACATGAGCAAGGACAACTGTGTTCATCTGTTAATTAAATCTTAGAGCACAGTGAATAATTCAACGTGAAGTATTTGTTTGACAGGTCTATTCTTTTACTGAATGCCTTGTTGAGAACAGTTATGTCCTCCTCAAATTCATTTTGTTTCCAAGGGTGGAATGACCATGAATAACTGAGCCCATTCATTCATTACTTTACTGCTGAAACATGAATTATCTTTGTTTCAGGTTTATTTGTTGGGTTAAGGCAAATGGAATAAGTAAGCAAAGTCTTCCCATATAAAGGTTTTTATGCATGACAATTTTTGACACAAATGTCATGAGACTTACCAAGCATAGAAATTTAAGATCATCTCTGCCATTAAATACATCAGTCTGGAACTGAAAACTTGGAAAGCAGGGAGGCTACTAAAAATTTACCATCAACTTGGAAAAATCACCCATCTATCACAAAAATTATATATTACAGTGTATAAAAATCTGAAAATTGTGAAGATTATGAAGTATTTTCTCATTTTTACAGCCTGTGTACCTGCTCATTTGACATTCCCTGCTGGATATCCAGTTTTCCCTTGCTGTTTTGATGGAATTGACACCATGCAGATGCTGTGGGAGGCAAATAAATAGCACATTTTTAAAACATGTTTTTGTGATTGTAGTACTAAAAGAAAATATCAGTCAGAACATATCAAGTACTTCTTAATTTGCTCAGTTAACCATATCACTGTGAGGATAGCTATTTAATAATGTCATAGCTACTGTTGTAACCCAGGTTATTTCAAATTAAATTACATGGCTGAACCTCAGAAAAACATCATACAGCTAAAAGTTGTCAGTGGTTCACCATGTTGAACCTACCATCTGGAAGTATGCTGAGATCTGTGCTCATGAAATCATAAAGCAAAATGTTATTTATATTTCCATACTGACCAGTGTGATGCTCACTGAGACACATTCATTGTGCTGCTGAAGGTTAAAAATGACGTATAAGTACCCAAGCTGCTTCTGCCAGCACTTATCTTAAACTGCAAGGTTCATAAAAGTCTAAGATCATTAAATCAGATGTAGGATAATGAAGGAGGCGACCATAGCCTATTCTGCAGTGACAAATCAAGAGAGAATATTGGAATAAAAGTGCATCCAATGGTTTCAAGAAAAGATATAATTATAGGTGGTGAAGTGAACGTAAATATTGCCTGGCTGACAACAGCAGGAGTCAGCAGGAAGCATCTTAATCTAATAGACCCCTACCCCCTCTGCTTGAAAAGCAGATGGGGACTAATACAAAAGATTTCTCAAAACTTCAACATGGACTGTTATTACACATTTTAAGGTATTTATTACAGCAGCACCTGCTATTGCTACCAGAGTTAAAGACAAAGTCAGCCTTTCCTAGCAAAAGTCCCTGCTCACAGGGCTTTTATAATGACCATAAAACAGGTTGATGGCTCAGACTTGGCAAACAAGGATCTCAGAGGGAGATTTCCTAAAGCACAAAGGCCATCCAAACACTGGTAGATATGGTAAGAGTTGCACACGTAACTGCCCTTTTATATTTGCAAATCTCTATCTCAGTCACTTTTCCCTCATGTATTTTTAGGATACTTTCGTTCACAGCAAGCAAGCAGACAAGAAGAAATAATCTTAATTTTTTTTGTATTGTTTCTTTCACCAGCTCACATTGTTTGTATTTTTAATAGTCTCAGTGTTCTCTTCACCTTCGTGTTCCTAGAATGAGAATTGAAGAAAGACGTGAATAAAAGTCTGTTTGAAAAATGGGAAAAAGATGTCAGCTAAAAAGTACTCTGGTGACTTAGAAGTAAGTCAGTAGGTGGGCAGTGACTCACAGTGAGTAAACAGTACTTGCATTAACGGCATGGGCACACACAACAGACCAAAAATCTGTGAGGAAAGAAGCATGTGATCTGTGAAGCAGAAGCTAGAAGCTGGTGCAGACGGGAGTGCTCTGTGATACTTTTTGGTCTTTATTTCCTTTGCATGGAAATGTGCAAAGGAATGAAGATGTAGACAGAAACCTGGGAACTGGAAAACATTCTCCTGTCCCACAACACAGACTTAATTTTCTGTTGAGATATATATATAAGCAAGAGTTGGTCTTATTTTTAGATACTGAAAGCATTTCACTTTCTTTGCTGACATGGATTTACAGCTTCTACTAAAACAGAGTGACGTTCAGTACAAAGTAGTTACTCTGGGGGTATTTTATATGTAAAACTAAGTCTTGGTACATGTTCTTCATTGTAAGAGAGTTTTAGTCTCTCCATTTGTGAAATAATATTTACATATATCCATGACATTTTTCGTGCAGGACCAGTGATAGCTTCACCAGAGCCCAGATACAATTTGCAAGCTTTCTTGAGAACTGGTGTGGGGCCAACACTTAGTCTTGTCTTCCATGAAAGTATGTAGAGAAAAGAAAGGGACATGGTTAGAGTTCAGTGCTTCAGAGTATTATGGCAGGTACTTACATGCAAAATATTTGGCATTAAAGGAGTTCAGTAACAACAAAGTGAGACTACTCAAATATTTCTTACAGGAACCACATTCATATATTTACTACTAGTAAAATATGAATGCTTAGAGGCCCCTATGTGACACTGGGCTTACTGGTGTGGGGACTGAGATACACACCAGTATAAGATTTTACTACCTAAATGAAGTAGACAGAAAATGGGTGAAAAAGACTAGAGAAGGACAGAAAGGTGTCTCCTATCAGAGGGATTTTGAATGTACAGCTCATGACAAGCAGGTCTGTATCTTCCCCTAGGTCCTTGGTTGACTGTCAAAGGCTAGAGCAGCTGCTCTGCACATGGCCTGGTGTCTTGGAGAAGTGCCAAGGTGTGAGCTTCCCCTACTTCTTCTGTGTGATCCGGAAAATGGACACCTGGGAGAAAATTTTGACAGGCAGTAGCTTTCCTGCAAAATTACACAAGGGGATGACAGTAGAGAAAGTCCAATCAGTTGAACTGTCTCCTGTTCTCCTGTCTAAAAGCAACTAGAAGAAAAGAGCATCTAGCAACTGAAGAAGATCTAAGTGTAATAGGTATTTCTGAGATAGAGCTGTCTGTCCCAAGTCAGACTAAATAAAAGTAGCTTATTCCTACTATGTGCAAATGAGAAATTATATTTGAGCAGGCTGAGAACAGGTTTGAATGTGGATGTAAAAGTATCATGGGAACAGGAGTGAGGAGAAGACAGTGCTCAAACAGGTAAGGATTGGAATGACAGGACAGAATAATTCATGTTTAGAAAGAACTGACAAGATAGTCCATTCTTCCTGGAACAGCTCTCATCTCAGTCTGTATGCGGCACAAGGGGCCTAAGTCTCCTCATTCCTCTACTGTCAGACAACATGACAGTAAAAAGCCATGACAAAAGGAAAGAAAAAGAAAAAAAGAAAAAAAAGCGCACAACTTATCTTTTAGTTTTGGATATGAACTCGAGCTATATATTGGACAGACCCTCTCCTTGTCCATCGACAATGTCAAAGACAAAGATGTCAAATACCAGTACAAAAGCTAATAGGATTATAAAACCTTTCTTCTATATCAGGAGGAAAGAAACAGAAGTTGAGATAAAAGAGAATAAACCCTTTAAATCTGTAACAATGGGTGACCATAACTACTTTTATATAAACCATCCATACACCATGTAAAAAATGAGGTGTGGAAAAGCAATTTTTCGGTTTTATATGAGTTGAATAGTTCTGGCAGCTTTAGCAAATGCAAGGAGAAAACCTCATCCTAAGTAACACCTAAAGAATTTGACTAAAATTTGGATTGAACATTAAGTACAGTGACCGAGCTGTAAGTCTTGCAACACCACAGTACAGAGTGGGTGCTACCAAATCAAGAAATGTGCACGTACTTTCCCCCTTTTTCATCTTCATTAAATACGTTTTCTTAGTCCTGAAGTCGATTTCTGGGGCTAAATAACTCAGCCTGAGTGTATGTCCATTAATCATGAGGAGGAATTTGAAGGAGAAGTTACCAAATGTTTTCCAAAAATGACAGCATGAAAGAGACTTTGAAAACAATTTTGCTCAGCAAAAGAGACTAACAGATGACCCCTGAATGGCATTAGGGCAAACTTGAGCGACATTTAAGAGGCAAGAGCAAAGAAGTAGAGGGAACAGATTTCTGATGAGGATGGTGGAAAAAGTTTCATAATCAAGTGGTTTTCTGAGAAAATGAAAATCCATAGCCAGAACCAGCACTGGACCTCTCCAGAGATTCGAGCAGAAGTAAATTCTAGGGGTACAAAAGGCTGTTTCTTTTGCCTGCATTGGCAGTTTGTTTTCTGCAACTGTGTGTCTTCAACCAAGGACAATTCCTGCTGGAGATGAGACCTTTGATAACTTGTGTCTGTTCTAATTCAGGTGGGAGGACGTAACTATGGTGTGCTGGTATCTCGGAGACCTGCAAGAAAAATCTTTGTTCTCCATGGCTGCGTCCTGCTTAAGCTCTTGAAGGCTATTAAGAGTACTTGAAAACAATGATTTATGTGAGTCATACAGTTATGACCACCTAACAGAGTGAAGTTCAAAAAACTCCCTCGTAGCTCAGAAACTAAAATTGGCTCAGTCTGTTTTGTTTTCTTTTCTTTTCATTTCTTTTTAAACGTGCACAAGAATGTCATATCTTGTCACAACTGCTAAGAGGAAAACATAATCTTCAAAGTCAATGAGGCTAAAACTGATACCCAAATTATATTTAATATAGTGGGACTCAAAACAAATGAAGAATGCCTTTAGTCCTGAACAGAGGCCAGTAGAAAATGAAAACCACCCAATGAAAGAATAGAGTCATCCATTCTTAATGCAGCAAAAGTTGGTGATTCAACTGCTGGAATAGCACAAAGCAAAATAGAAAGCATTTGTAGATAAGAGAACTGAACCTAATGGATATTTTTAGTAAGCCTAAAAGCTCTGTTACCACTATAGTGCAAAGATAATGGTTTCTATCTCTACAATTCCTTGCAATGATTGTTTTGCCAATATATAGTGTGAAAGAAACAAAGACTAATAATTGCTTGTCAGCACTGACAAAGCATGACAGGCATCAACCATGGGAAGGAGGGATGCTACTTCACTGCTGTATCCGATAGTAACAGACTGCATACAGTTTATGCTGTTCACCTATGAAATTGGTCAGGACTGTAAAGGAAAGGACATCTGAAGGTCAGTTTAACCAAGCTGTTTATGTCTCTCTAGTTAAAATACATTCAGGTACTCTTAGTCACTGAGATCATTTAAAATTGCACAGAATGGTGTTGCAAATAATACAATAGACCTAGTCTTTGCTCACAGATCAGAGCCAAATGAAGTTCAGAAAAGCTGCAACAGAAATATTTTTTCCAGGAAAAAGCATGTCTCTCAGAACCTCCCAATACAGAGAGGTATCTAAATATAGGCTAATTGCATAAAACAATGCGCAGCATACAGATTCAAATTGTGCAGTGGAGGCATAGGAGGAAGGAGTCACCAGATGAATCCTCATTATAAAAAAGCATGAACAGTAAAAGATAAGTCATAGTTTATGAAGATCCTTTGTTAACTAAATGAAATCACAGCAAGGTGGAAAAAAAAATGCTGATAATGTTGTTGTTACCCATTTTTGCAGATATCATTTAAATCAAGCCTCAAGTATAGTTTCTTAAGGATTGATTTCATTTGGAATTCACAAAGGCCTATTTTTTGAGGGTTTGTTAGTACGCTTGTGTTTCCATAAGAATATGGCTCTTAATGTTTTCAAATCTGTTTGAATAAAAATTTCAAAAGACACCAGTGGTCTTAGGAACTCCACCTGAGTATCTAACAAAAGCCAGACTGTCACAGCCTGGGGCTTTTTACATTCTGAAATTCAGGAGTCAATCAGTACCTTAGTCCTCAAAATCCTCTCACTGTTTAAGTAATGCTCTGCCCTAAGAAGGGACAAAACAACCTCTTCTACATTAAAACATATAGGAGACCAATAATCCAAGTTCTACCTAGGTGCTTAGGCCATAATCACATAACCACAGAATCACAGAATAGTCAGGGTTGGAAGGGACCTCTGGAGATCATCTAGTCCGACTCCCCTGCTAAAGCAGGTTCACCTAGAGCAGGTTGCACAGGATCATGTCCAGGTGGGTTTTGAGTACCTCCAGAGAAGGAAACTCCACAGCCTTTCTGGGCAGCCTGTTCCAGGGCTCTGTCACCCTCAAAGAACTTTTTCCTCGTATTCAGATGGAACTTCCTGCATTGCAGTTTGTGCCCGTTGCCCCTTGCACTGTCACTGGGTACCATTGAAAAGAGTCTGGTCCCATCTTCTTGACACCTGCCCCTAAGATATTTATATGCATTGATAAGATCCCCTCTTAGTCTTCTCTTCTCCAGGCTAAATGGACTCTCTCAGCCTTTCCTCGTAAGGGAGATGCTCCAGTCCCCTCATCATCTTTGCAACCCTCTGCTGGACCCTCTCCAGTAGTTCTCTGTCCCTCTTGAGCTGGGGAGCCCAGAACTGGACACAGCACTCCAGATGCAGCCTCATCAGGGCAGAGCAGAGGGGGAGGACAACCTCCCTCGACCTGCTGGCCATGCTCCTCCTAAGTCACCCCAGATACCATTGGCCTTCTTGGCCACCAGGGCACACTGCTGACTCATAGTCAACCTGCTGTGTCCACCAGGACTCCCAGGTCCTTTTCTATGAAGATGCCTTCCAGCAGGTCAGCCCCCAGCCTGTACCGGTGCAGGGGGTGGTTCCTCCCCAGCTGCAGGACCCTACACTTGCCTTCACTGAACTTCATTAAGTTCCTCCCCACCCAGCTCTCTAGTGTTAACTGCTACTTTGATTTATGTATTTTTTAAAAAAACCAAAACATTACATAATAAATTTAAAAGCTGGTTTAAAAATGTACGAACACATTAATTTTGGGAGGGTTAAAAACATATTGGGTTTTGGCACAAATTCTTAAGGCTACTTTTCTTCTCACTCATTTGGCTGTGCAGACTAATTTTACTGTAAAAATCTGGGTTTTTTTCCTGCAGTAAAAGCAAATATTTCCCTGAGGAAACATGACAAAAGTGCAATAAGTTTATCAGAGGCAGGACTCTTCCACTTTCCTTGCAAAAAATACGTTTACCAATGGAAATAGTAGAATGTACTGCTGAATAAAATTCATAACAAGGTTACAGAAAACAAACAGAGGTTTTACATAACAGTGTTTCTGGGAAGAAAGAAAAAAAGCTACACAATTTTATATTTAAATTCCAGAGCAAGGAAGTCTGCAGCTAATCAGCTTTATTCCCCTGGTAAATATTTTGCTACAGACCATGGAATTGCTCTAGAGAGGTTCACAGATGCAGAGACTAGATGTCTCAGGGGAACAATGCTGGATACTGAGCCTTCCACCTCTAAATCGACAGCTGAACACAACACAAGGAACAACTAGATATTCTGAAAGCAGTGTAATGTTTTCTTTAATTCATCACTAGACTCTATAAAAATATTTTGAAAGGAATCTTTGATGGATGTTCAGGATCAGTGTTAGTGATGCTTTATTCCTTTTTTATGTATCAATAGTCTGGTCATCACCAGTACTTTACAACAGCTTCAGACTCATGGATGTAAGGGACATGGAAGATTAAATATAACCCCAGAAATTTTCCCTCCCAGCAAGATTTGAGACAAATTAATGGTTTAGTGAGGGGACATTTACATTAAGTTTTCTTAAACAATGGAGCATCAATAGATGTCTTCAGTCCCAAGGCTATCAAGTCAACAGTTTTCATCATTTTAATACCTTCCAAAAAAACTCCTAAGACAGAGCACATTCTCAGGGAATCCAGATTCATACAAATCAATGAAAGATAAATTAATGAGCCAAATAACATCATAAGCTACCAAGAGAACAGCATTATCTGAACACATAAAAGCATAAACCTTCAGTACTTTACATCATATAAACCTTTTGGTGAGAAGAGCTTTTTAACTGTTATCTAACTAGAAAAGTTTCTTTTAAGATGTACATATACTTGTTTTCTGACACAGCATAGTCTATTTACAATCAATGTTTAACTTCTTTTGGATTTTCCTTTTAGCATAGTACTTTGAAAAAATGTGTCCTTCACTATAAGGTGCTATATCCAACAAGCAATACTTTGGATTCATTTAATTAGATGATTCTGCCAGAGATGTAGGTATGCTTTTCATTTTTTTCTTATTTATTCCTATGTATTACCTCATTTTGTGGATAGGGATGAGTGGATGTTAACATTAAAGGAAAAGAAAAGATCAACAGTATATTCCCATTCTTACTGCCGGTCACAATGTCCTTCTAAAATGCAGATTTTTTTCTTTGTTGCCATAATCTCCATAACAGATATAATGCAGACAGAATAATTACAGTTTAAGATGAGGAAAGTGTGTCCTTTTTGGTTAACATCTTGAGGGGGCGCATTATCTTCCTCTTATTTTTGAGCAATATATGTAGTTCTATCCCATTCACTGCAGGCAGTTCCCGCAGGATTTTCAGGAAAACTCCTCCTGTAAATAGGCCAATTCTCTTGCAAGTATGTACTCTAGAAAAGAGTAAATATATAAAACTTGAAAGTGGCTGTTATCATGCTCTGGCTGCACCTTCCACTTCACACCTTGTCTACTCTAAGGATGTTTTAGGGGAAATTTCACACCTAGACTAGAAAACCTATTTTGACTTCTGTCAGCATTTTAGCACCATATTGATTAGACCTGCATACACAGTTCTTGAAAGACTCACAGAATATGGTGCTACAGATGCCTTCTACATCCAAACAGTGAAATCAAATTAACATTAGGAAGAAGTTCCTATTTCTAAGCTTCCTAACTGAAGAAAAGATCACAACAGCTCCTGCAGAATTCTGGGCCATATACCTATACACTCATTTGTGCAGTTCAATATTTCTGAAGGATATAACCCTTTGCTTTGCTTCTAATGTAAATGTAGTGCATTATAAAGCAATTCAGTGACACTGACCCTGGGTTTTCTTTCTGAAGTTAGAATCAGTCTGGAGGATTGTGCAGTGCAGTGAGAAAGAAGGAGACTGCAAGGGGAAGAAAAAAAGAAAAATAGATGAGAATGGATGACATTTTGGGTGCAATATTTTAGTGGACAATTCACAGCTTCTTACCATTCCCACATGCATTTATTTATATGATTCCCTATCATTCTGTTTGTATCACCACCCTCTAAAGTACTACCAGGAATGAAAAGACTTCAGTGAGATGCCGCAGTCATATGGATTTGACTTACACCTTCATCTTTCAGGAGGCTCAGAGGCTCACCTGAAGCACTTTTCAGGTGGTCCACAGACTTCACTATCTTCTGTGGTCATGGCTCAAATTATGCACTGATTCTGCAGGTCTCTTAGGGTGAATCAGCACTACAAACAGGAAAGAATGTTGCTGCCCCTAAGTCTTGACATGCTTAATCTAATTATATCAAACATGAGTACCATTAAAGTTAGTGCAATACAAACTCCAAGGCAGGTTTCTCACAGGCTTCAGTGGGAAACCACTGAAGTAGAAAGTTTGTGCTGCTATGATTAAATTCCTATCAATCAGGTACATTTACATATACTTTAGTCATACCTTGGGTTGCAGTCTACAATTCAGTTTCAAAGTTACTTCTTGAGCGTACTCTGAGAACATCCTCTCCAATAGATTTGGGCCCTCAGAGACACCCTGACACTTTCTCACAAATAAGCAGAAAGAAAGCATTAGTGCTATGATGTGTACTTGCTAAATCTGCCCATTACAGGTTAGCAACCAGTACTTCAAACCACATCAGAAGATGTTGCAGTAGATTTGAACTCTAGAGGGTAAACCTCCTCCTATCCCAAGCGTTCTCAGCAGCAGTGGCAGCAGCAGGGGTATCCTGGAGGCAGAAGCAGACTCTCAAGGGTAACTCTCCTGAACAGCACATAACAAGCCCAGAAGCAGCCACAGCAACTCCCTCTTACCCATGGGAGTCCACAGTAGATGGCTTCACATGCTCTTCTTTTTGAGGTTTTAGACCTGCATGATGCAAGAGGTTTTTTGAACAGCTTTGAACATGAATAAGCCCAGAGACTGAATCCAGTCAGTATGTAAAAGGACAGTTTAATGGAGCTTTTATAACAAGGCACAAATCAAGTCCTGCAATACTGAAAATTTGTGGGATATTATCGTTAGCAATACTATGGATAGGCTTTGGGAGAACACACTAAGGGTTCAAGGTCAGATTTCCATTAAGCAAAATCGTCACCAATATAAATCACATTCCAATCAGATTTTGTAGTTATCAGTATTAATATCTGACATTCCTCATCTAACAAAGCCATTCATTAGCTGTGTTTACACAACATGCTGCACATCAACGGGAGCTTGTTGTGGGCACAAGTTAACTAATTCTGCCTGTGTCCAGAACTGAGGAAAAAAAAAGAAAAAAAAAACCCAACCCATGTCAGTGCATTACCCATCATGTGCTAGTAATCTCAGCCTCTCAACAGCTTTCATTAGCTCAGCACTTTATTAATGCTCTCATGTATCCTTTTTCCTTTCAACTAGGGGCACAAATAAAGCAAGTTTTCACCTACCCACAGTGAATAGTGTAAGCACTGTGTAAAAGGACTGTATAGCATGGATTATTTGCCATCTTCCATGTGGAGCAGATTGCACTCATGGGAAAAAAAAAAAGGGCTTAAGGACATGACCATCCCCTAACTCAAGTGGTGGAAGAGAAATAAGAATGTGCTGGGAGGGATGGAGGGCAGCAGCTGTAGAGTCACTGATTGATTGGTGTGGGAGGGGCTCCCATACAAAACTGACATTGATCTATCTTTTAATCTAACAGCACAACAACAAACCTTAAGGCAATCAATTTTAATGGTATTAATAGTCCCATTCAAATTATTCACTTTCTACCTTAATTTAGGAGGTTGGCTTCATATTTCCTTGGCAGGTTTGTCAAATAAGTATTGCTGTTTCTTTGAGAGCAGCTTTCCTTACTGCTCCATTTCTTTAGCATGCTTGCTTCTTTAAAGAGTGTTATAATTTCCTCCCAGGACTGAATAATTAATAATTCATTCATTTGCTGCTTGTTGTGATAATCTTTCTTCCTTGCATAAATCATTTCCATGTTGGCTTGTTTTTCCTTTTGGCAAACCACAGCCAGCCTCAACATATCTTAATCCAACACAAGCTCTGATCAGTTTAGATAATCCTTGTCACTCCTGGGTCAAGGCTCGGCACAGGTCAGGACTCTTCATTCTAGTAATTGCCCTCACTTCATCTATAATTTGCTCCCTTGAATAAACCATCAGCTCAGCATTACTTTTTTTTCATTCATTTCAGGCCTCATCCAGTGGCCATGGGAATCAATGGGAAATTTTGCTCTGGGAACAATAAGCGCTGAGCAAAATTTTTATCACTTCCCAGTGTATTGAACTGGGTGAGAGGAGCAAATGGAGCAGAGCTAGAATGAACTGCTTCGAGACAGAAAACAATAACTTGAGCAGCAAGCTCACAGAGCTCATACCCCTGCAAGCATATGATCATCTTCCACAGCTGCTTAAGTCTCTGGAATAAGTAAATAAATAATAAATACATGAACAGAAGCCAAATTGCAGTATTCCTGTAACCAATAGCCACAGAGTGATGCAGTAATATTATTTTCCATTTTAATTTGTTTCTAAGCAAAATATGAACATAAATTCATGTAAACACCATATGTAAAAATCATGTACCCCTACTATTAAGGGACTACACTTTCATTTAAGGGAATACAGTTAAGTGAATGCAAGTAAATACATCTTCAGTTTCAAAGAACTTCCTACTTCAGAAAATTCAAACACTTTGAGAATAGACATCTCTGCTGGAAGTTGGAAGACTGCATTTTACTTCTTTCTCTTCAGTCATATAGTCTTCCATAAGGATTTGCTACTGACCACTTTCAGAGGCAGGTTTGGCACATTATTCATCTGACACAGTAAGACAGTCCTTACATCCTTACACCACCACACCATCACAGTGCAGGTCCTTGCACTACAGGTCATGCTGGCCTCATACCTCTAAGTGGCTGGTTGTCAGGCAGATTTGGGTATGTTAACCATATAGCTGTCTGTCAGGTATCCATATCTGATTTGTCAGTTTGGGATTTATCTCACCTAAGTTAAAACTTCAACAAAAGTTGATAGAAGATCTCCACCCTAAGATTCCTGAATCATTTTCCAGAAAGGCTTGTCATCTTCATCTATTGCAGAGGAACAGTCTAGTTATTTGAGACTCAGCTTTAGCCAGCTGGTCAAGGGTGTGATCAGCTGTGTGAAGCTCAGCTCACACAGCTGTGTCTCAGCCAACTTTGAGCTGTGGTTGTCAACATTAATCTGTGAGCAAGAGAATACATTGACTATGAAGTTTTTCAGATTAAGAGAGCACAGAGTGGAGAAGTGAGGCTGTGCTCATAAGAAGCTATGAACTCAGTTTCAGAAGCAGAATATTGGCATGGAAAGCTATAAAACTTTGAGGAAAAAAGGGGACAGTAAAAAGAAAGCCATTCAGTGAGACTGAGGATGAAGCTATTTCATAGAGCAATGGAAGCCGATGCTTTCCCCTGACTGCCTCACCAACAGAGGCTCCTCAAATATCTGCACCAGGGTGGCAAAAATAGAAATGCTTAACTTAGTAGTATCTTTGTTTCAGCCTTTGATAACCATATTAGCCAATAAGCAATTGAAGTGTACGCAGAAATTGTGCATATGATCCCGGTTGCAAGTCTTTACACAGAGCAAAAGATGTTCAAATGGAAAGATCGAAAAACTCACGAAAGGAATTTATTCAGATCACTAAACGTAGGTACCTAGTACCATTTTATGTGTTTAAATTATCTCATAAAACCACAAATATACTTCATTCTGGAAGATAATGGTGCAGGACCTTCTGGAGTACACTACTGAAGTCAGGTGTGACAGGCTAGGGTACACTGTTAAGTGCTCATGTAGTGTTCTGAATCACTTCTTTAAAACCAGATTAAATCCATTTCACCCTTACAGACTAGACCTGAATACTGGACAGTGAACTGCAGCAGTCATTACATGAGGAAGTAACTCATTTCCCTAAAAGCAGTATAAGATACCTGCTCTGTGTCTCTGTTTTTCGAAAGAACTCCCTTACCCATGTTAACCAGGAGATTTCAACCTCAGATCTCATATGCACATCCTATCATCACTTATGTGTAATTTGGTAGCACAAGGACTCCCTCATCATGATCCTGGACTCTTGTGTTACGCTTAGTAAAACACACAGGACAAAGGAAGGATTTCCCAAAGACCTTAAAATGTAAACACAAGTTCCTCCCAGCAGTCTGTTGGACCAGCAGTCTTTTTCTTTTATCACTTTTTGTTAAGAAAAGACAGGGAGAGAGAGCTGAGAAAGCTCATATTATGCTGGGAGAGAAAATGGAAGAGGTTAAAAAACACAAGGAGAAAAGGGACAGAAGGGAAAAGCTTCGGAGATAAAAAGGGTAAATGAAAAGAGACATATAAGTTCCTATGTCCTGATAGGAAAGAACAAAAGAAATGGTTTTATAATGAAGCCATCCCTAAGGAAAACAGAAGAGAATATTTTCCTTGAGAATGCCAGGAAAGAAAAAAAATAAAATTCTTTCTTTCTTTAAGATGTCGTGGTGAGAGAAATGCCTCTGTCATAATTTAGTTAACATATGAGAATGGAGGTAACTCTATCAGAAAAGCATCAGTAGCACAGATATCTTATGGAAAATCATTGCAGAACTCACTCTGAAAGAAGATGCACTTCATGGTAGAGCGTAGTTATGCAACAGTTGCATTGCAAATTATATGACAGTTGCCATTAATAAAAATGGAACACAACATAAGATATCTTTGCATGTATCCCACAGTCCGATATTGCAAATGTTTGCTTTAGAAATCTAGATATAGTATATCTGACTGCAGACCTAATAACACCATAGTAAAAAATCCTGTAACCAAGGTTTACTATACCAGTGTTGAATTAGCCATGCATAATCACAGTGCTGAGTAATTAATGCATTTTTTAGAACCCAGATTACAGTGTACAACTATATATCACACAAATGTGAGACACAAAGACAAATTATAGTGTAATTTACCTATAAGATATTGAATGTGGCTATAAAGTATCAGCCAGTCAAAAAGATGTATGTGTTGTGACTCCCCAACACGATGTTGGACAGTGCAGTGTTTAAAGTCACCTCATTAGTCCCAAGAAATTGAGAAATAGGTACGTAAAGAGCTTATCTGGAAGAAGAAACAAGGATATTTAGAGGAACAAAACTCAGACCATCAAGTTTGGGGGAAAAGAATCAAAGATCTCAAGAAGACTGTGAAGTATTGACTATGAACCTCTTATGCAATACCTTGAAGGTAGCACGTGCCCTGGGGGGGTGGTAAAAAAGAAGATGAGAATTGTTTGTCTTGCTGATGGCTCACGGACAGATGTTATAAGAAAGAGTCAAATAATACGAAGGGAGACAACCCAAAAGAGTAAGTCCACAGCTGGCTGTGGTCTGCACCTCTGTGTTTGGAAAGAGACCTCAGTTTTGTGTGAAAGTGAATGGCTGGGAGTGCTACCCATTTGTGCGATGCATTGTGCTCTCACTATCCCTTAGTCTTTTTCCTTATTCCTTCTCTTTTCTAATGTTTGGAAGCCAAATTTCCTGGGGTATACTAGTGCATTAATCTTTCCTCTGTAGGAATCTCTTTAGTGTCTAGCATCATTGTCAAGATTTCAGAAGTATTAAAAAAATCAACAAATGCCAAAAGTCCTAGCAGAAGCCCTCATAAACCCCAACTATATATCCTTCAGCCCTATAGTCTTCAAATTCTCATACCCATCTAGTCAGACAAAATACAGAACACAGCTTCATATCCTCTCCATGCTGCTAGTCCCACCTGGCCAGAGGCTGACACCACTTGGAGTCAGGACACTACAGAAGCAAATGCGTGGGGTGGCCACAACCCTTTACCCTTACAAAATGTTTAGTAGTTACGTTTTGTCTGTCATTGTTTCCCAACATAAGGATCTCTCATTGATTTGTCTTGAAAATTAAAGCCTGAGCTGCCATTGTATGACTTTTCTGACTATATCAGAAAAGAAACCCGAGTGCAAAAAGGCGGTGTGATAAGATCTCTACAGAGACATAACAAGGAGACCGACAGACAGACACTTGGCCATGAAGAGGAAAGGCTGTGCTTTCTTGGATATCTATAAAGAGGTTGCATGAAGCATGTTAAAATTTATAACCTTGTGATCTCTCTTTCTCTTCCCCTTCTCTTCCAGCTAAAGAACACACAGTAAATGTCTCTTCCACTCATTTCAATCAATATCTGATACTTATGCTTTCTTATTCATGTGTTAGTAACACCTATGAGTCCTGGATACGGACTAACAACTTGTGGTCACAGGCAATGTGCGTGTAGATCAGAAAGATACTCCTACTCTACCTTTTATTCTACACAACTTTGGCAAGCAATTTACCAGACAATAAACTAAAGTCAGCTTTTCTATGAGTGCAGAGATTGGTATAGTTTGAATGAGAAACTGGAATTGTTGTAGGCTGAGTCTGAAAATCATTTCTATAATATTGATTCAAGTGGGCAGTTAGGTCCATCAGGGCAAGGCAGAAGAATGCTTTATGACCTATCAGGGAGAAAAAGATAGCTGCAAATTTTCAAAATACTTCACCTGCCATCTCCTATATTTCCAGTCTGGTACTCCCTCCCACAGCCGCCTTGTGCTAGGAATGCCACCTTGGAAACAACGAGCTGTTCACAGGAGCCATCCATTCCAATGAGAGCAAAGAAATGGCTCCAGGAACAGGAGGCAGACAGGAAGGACTGTGCAAGTGGTGGGATCTGCAGCCTCAATCATATCCTGCCAGCAGAGGTCCAGACTTTCCAGATGCAAGACAAAAATCCAGAGTTTTCATGCACAACAGACCCTTTTCCTTTAAAATTCAGTATGAGTTAACAATGAGGGCATTATGTAAGAAAAGGATTGTTAATTTATTCTCCTAGAAGTCTGGTAATGGTGGCAAAACGTACCATCTGAACAAAGCCTGGGGAGCTGTGGGCAGCTATAGTGATTGTGAACACTCTTAAATAAGATATGACCTTACCCCTCCTCACCCTCTGTCCGCACCGAGAACAGCCATCACTCTCAGGCCACTCTGCTTCTGCTTTTCTCTTGCAGCCTTTGACATTTTATCTGGACACTGAGATAAGGCTGTAACAAGAGCACAATGGAAGCAGCAACACCACAGAGAGATTTCCCTCCCTCCGCCTCCAGTTTTTCATCCTCCCCCAGCAGCACAAACAAACAACACGGCTGCAGCCTTTTAACAGCTTGGGATCAGGTTCGCACTTTCATTCGGGACACTGCACTAGGATGATCTGTGTTTACCTGAGCCACTGAAGCAGTCAAATCTGAGACCAATGTTTTCTTGGTATAACAGAAGTTAATTGGAACATTTCAGGCTTTTTCTAGGACTCTTTAGACTGATCGTCCATAGGATGGAGTCCAGTAAAAAAACGTACACATTAAAATAGAACAAGCAAGACTTATGCCCATCCGATGCTGCAAACCCTCTATTAGTGGTATTTAAGATCTAGCCAGCCTCAGAGTTCAGAAGGCAAAAACTTCCTCAGAAGGATCAAAGCTGCTATTTTCTGAGGGTAGAACAAAAATTTTAAACCACAGTGGAAAGACATGGAAAAGTAGGGATATCTCTTTTTGTAAGTTTACAATAATTCAGATGTTTCCTAACAACAAGCATTCTTAGTTTCTTCATTATTTGAAAATGGAGTATTTGGTAATTTTCCTTTAAAAAAAAAACAACACCAAAAAAAATCCCATCAAAATGCCAAACAAAAATTAAGTTCAAATATTTTCAGACACCCCATCTTCTGTTTTTCACTTGGAATCCAGATTTCTTTTCATTTCAAGTATTTAACAAATCATTAATGTAGATAACCTTTTTGTATTATTTTAAACATTAATTTGTCTTTCTTACTATTTTTCTTTTGGTTTCTGAGGCTTTGAGATATACTGAGTCACTTTTGTAGTTTCCTCTCCAGCAAAAAGGCTGGAAGCTTATGGGTTTTTGAAGGTTTGTGAGGTTTTGAGGTTTTGAAGGTTTCTGACATAATTTCAGAACTCCGGGAGACCATCTTCTATACTAATAACTAAAATACATAATGCAGTTGCAATATTGTCTATTCTTCCTTAATCTGAATATAACAGCTGGTGAAAGAAAATCTAAACAACTGTAAACAAAATAAAATTTCACAGATGAAAGATTCTGCTTTCATCAAAAAACACAGTTTCCAGACAAAGATTTTCTTTTGAAAGTTTGTTTTTCATTTCATCTGAAAACGCTACAGCAACATTTAATTGATAGGAAAGTTGAGAATTCTTCTGATAAGTTTTTTCCCCGCTGCTTAATCACGTTCTATGTGTAAAGGTGCTTGCTTTATTTCTCATTTGCAATTGTCTGACTCCAGCTTCCAGCAATTATACTTTGTAACGCCTTTGTCTTCTAGATTAAAGAACACTTCAGTAGCCAGTGTTTTCTCCCTGTGAAGTTACTCTATCTACGCTATAATCAAGTCACCTCTCAATCTTCTTTTACTTTAAAGGAGCGTGAGGGATGAAAGACCTAACAGACTATGAACTCCGGAGGGGTACTGGAATGGGAAACCCAGTGTTCATTATGGGACCTGTCGTTCACCCTCAGGCAAACTAGCTTATCTAGCCCCACGTTTTCCGTCTTACAGATTTTTCTTGGTTGTTTAAATTGCAAAGCCTTTGGGTGTGTCTGCAGCACAACAGATTAACAACCTTTTTCAGATCTTTAGTAGTGCAATAAAAGGCGGCTAAACCGCAGTACAAAGGGGTCTGTCCGTTGTAGCTCATTTACATTTATTTGGTTGGTAACTGTTCTTACACTGTTCTCTAAAGTTTTCCTTTGTTTGCTTGTTTGTTTTCTAGTTGAAACGTTGATTGACTTTGAAGATTCATCTTTAGATCACTGCTGACCTGATTTCAAAAAATGTAGGATTTAGTTAACATAAGAATATGAAGTATTTCCAACCTATCAATTCCAAATCACAAAAGAAAATCAATGGAAAAATAGTTTCAAATGTATCTTTGTGCGAGTTTTGTGAACAGCCAGATTATTAATGCAGGAAGTTCTGCCCTTTTGGAATATTAGTTGCTCCATTTTAATTAAGCATTGGCAAGAGGTCCCTACCCTATGCAAAAAAGCATAATTAACAATATTAGCAAAAATGTGTACTTTATAAATTGATCTTGTACATATTTCTGCAGTAATTAAAGGCCTTAAATGACTGAGGCAAAAGTAAGAGGCATCATTTAATGATATCTGAACTCCACTCCATAATGTTTATTGGGTTTGATATAGGTTGAGTTAATTAAACCTGGAGTAAAGGGTAAAGAGTTAATCAAGCCCAGGGCAAAGTGAAAGATTTTTGAAGGTAAGAGTGTCCAGAGGCATAACTGCAGTCAAGGCAGAACAATTCTGAGAATACTTCAAAAAAACAAAATAACGTGGTTAGTTGCAATAGGTAACTTGTGATGGATACTTTGTGATAGATACATCTCCCTCTGGCTATACAATTCTGCCTGCATACTATGGACATCATCAATGCCAGCTAAACCATACATAATGCTTTAGTAAAGAGACCAAACTGATGGAATAAGAATATAGCATATTATTTTCATCAAGGTATTTACTTCTTATTGGGTTCTGCTAACATGACTAAAAAGGCCCTGCTTATACACACCAAAGAAAGATTGATGAGGCATAATAAATAATTAATTCATGTCGTTATTTTCTTAACTGAATTCACATGGAAATCTTGGAGGAAAAAACCCTGAGATTTTGAACATTAAGTCAGGGACCTTTGAAACACCACAGAGGTACTTTGTGTTCATGCTAGACCACCTTAGTTATGACAGCATTTAATTTTAGTATAAGATATGATGTTAAAATGTACCTTTTTAAAGCAGAGGCCATTTATGAAGATTGTGGAATCAGAATGAAATCAACACTTAGAGAGTTATATGAATGTACTAAGCTATACATTTTCATGAGCCTCAGTAAATTACTTTTCACCCACCTCAAGAAAAAGTAGGTCTAGGGGTTATTATACGTTCCAGTCCACTCTGGGGCTCCTCCAGACTTACGAAGCCTTACTACAGGGAAAGAGCAAGTTAAAGTGCTCTAGATGTCACTAGACATCTAGACTAAAGATGTCTAGTGATCAGGACATCGTGAGGAAGTTTGCTTTCGGTAGTTGTGTAAGCTGAGTTTACTTCATACATTTGTATAGTAAATTGCACTCCAACCTAATAAAAAGAAGGACACGGAAAAAAAATCTGAGATGAAGGTGGCCACATGTTCATTACAGTGACACTCCAACTCAATTTATAATGTGTTAGGGTTGTCATGGGTGATCTTAATGCTAGCAACTTACTCACACTGTCCATCTGAGCCCTCTGTGCAGAAGCCTAAAAGAGAAGCAGGTGGGCTGAAGATTTCCTCACTAAACCTATCCCAAGGTTGAATCCCTGTAACTATGCAACACATGAGCTAATTCCTTAATGCAGATCAAAGACTGCGATGTCTTAAGAGAAAACTGAAAAGATGGCCCATGTTGGTACCTGCCCAAGCCTGTTGACCCTGTTGTACCCAGGGACAACTCCTGGTGGCATAAGCCCAATATCCCTGTTAGCCTCTGGGTTAAACCTAGATATCTGCCCTTATATTTCATGCTGGCTCTTTCCAGTTCTAACATTTACCCTTTGGTTCTCATGGCTTGAACCTTAGCTTGATGGATGGCCCAAATATTAACCCTGAAGAGGTCCAAATAGCCAGATGGGAGGAGTTCTTAAGTGAGCAGAGTGCCTTTTGGACATCCCTGCCTGTGCAAGCCTCAATCCTCTCTGGCCTTATTTTTAACCTGGAGGCCATTTCCACAGCCAGAGATCATCAGTGGCCACACGTCATGCTGTCTGATCCTGCTGATTGATCCTGCTCTAACCCTAGACCCAGTTTGGTCCAGCATCCTCTTGCACCAGCTGTTGTGCACAAGTATGTCATATAGATAGGTATAGGAATAGGTGTATAAATTCACACTCACATATATATGTTTGTATAGCTGTATACACATTGTATACATATATACAAATACATACTAGTATACACAAAATATATAAATATATACATATATAAATATATATGTTTAGTTATGCAAGTAACAAATACCACTCTTAAGTTATGATCTATAAAACTGCAGGTGGTATCTACCTATGTCAATGTTAACTTCTGCTACATCCATGGCTCAAACACATAAACCCCTCCTAGCCCTGCCACCCAAAACAGTCTCATAGTAGCCCTTACTGGTACAGCAATCTGTGCAGTTTTCTCCTGCACACTAGAATTCTGACAAGAGGAAAAAACATATATGTGCAAGGGCTCCTGGCAGGTGGGTTTGAGTTTTGTTTTTATAGTCAGCAAATCTGATGTGATTCTCAAAGTAACTAAAATGTTCATTATGTATTATGGTTCTAGAAAGGCTCTTTAGCTGCTGCCCTGAATGGCTTAAAATTGTACTGGCGCCTTCCTGCCTGCTTCAGTATCTTAAACTTGGCATGAATCACAAGTAAATTGTCCAGTCTAATCAAATTCTACCTGAATATATGCTACATAGAGTTGCAGAAGATGTGCTATATCTTGAAAAACGGAAATATATCAAGGTCTAATCAGATAACTTTAAGTGGAAAAGCAGTGATCACTAACGCCAAATGAAATTAGACTGTGGAAAGTACAGAGTGGGTTATTAGATAAGGGCCGAGTGATCACTAGTATAAATTATTGATCACTACTTCCAAATTCCAGTGTATGACTGACATCTCCTCTAGTGATTCTAAGCATGGGTCAATTGTTATGTGACTAACATCCCCTAACCTTATACTTCCAAAGTACCTGCCAAGTTTTCTAAGAAAGAATCAGTGTGATACACAAAGCGTGATTCATCATGGTTTAATTCCAGTTTTGGCAACATATGGAATGTTATTGAGCTCAATGGCAAATAAGTAGGGTTAGTGCATAAAGCTATAAAGATCATTAATATAAATGACAGATAACTAACTTAAACTCCAGTTAAAACTGTTCCAGCCCTGCGGGATCGAGCTGAGGGAGATGGCTGCAGAATAAGCAGATCGAGAAAGAGGGATGTGATTTCAAGGAGCACCTGTAGTCAGGAACTAAATCTTCTTTCACTGTTGTAGGTACCCAGAGAGCCAAAAGAGGAGGGTAAAGGGCGTGGATGACTGTGCTGGTGTACAGGGAAGACAGGGATAAGAAACAAGATATTAGCAACAGTGGGCTGACTGTTTTGAAGGGTAACGTCCTTTCTATTTCTTGGAAGGCTTTCAGAGACAACCAAGAAAGATACGGTTTACTCAGAGCAGAGAAAACCCCAAAGCATCCAATTCCCAGATATCTGGAAATACAGAATCTGAGCCCAGCAGTCGGTGGAGGTTTACAAGTGCCACAGAAATAAGTACTGAGAGCACTGAGCAGACACGTAAAAGGAAGAGAAAAACCACAGACTGACTCACAAAATCTGGATCACTGGACTGATTTGCCCATGGAGAATCACTGAGAATCTGTATCTTTTGCTTATACTGCAATTTATACCTCATGCTGCTTACCCTTCTGAGCCAGGTGCACACACCAGGTTTTTTGCTTGCTTAACACTTTACTTTCCTGTGATTTTGAAGACTCTCCTCCTGACAAATCTATATTTCTGTGAAACATTAAAGAAAAATAAATCCATGTCTCTTATGTAGCAGCTTTGGTGTCTCTTGGTGTCTCTCTGAGGTGCATGGGCTTGGGCATTTTTGTATGGAAACCAGAAAGGGAGTGGAAAGGAATATGGGCAAAAAGAGAGGAAAAGCCGGTTGCTCTTAACTGCTTAGTTGCAGTCAAAACTAAGAGGTTGAAGTACCACAAACAGCACAAGGATGTCTTTTTGTTTTCATATGGAAGTGTATTCCTCAAAGACTTCCAGCTCAATTTTCAAATAAAAAAATCTTTCAATAGAACTGTAATGTGTGGATTTCACCTTCTGCTGAACATCAGAGAGTGTATGTCACACATATTATTTAGGTCAAAAATATAATTTTCATTTTATCCTTTAGTCTGATTGTTCATATCTGTTATATTGGATTTGGGTTTTTTGGAGTGAAACAAAAATTGACATTAAAACAAGAGTTATCGCACACTAACAGTACACATTTTTCACAATATTTTTGCCAAATCAAGTTGCTGGAACAATTGAAACCAACAGCACTGGTCTGGGAACTTGCTATCAATTCAGATTTGGTAGGAAGGAAATCAATAGAGCTATTGAAATTAATAGTGCCATTCTAAAGAATATGACCTGTTAACTAACCAACATTTAAATAATCACTCCTGGGCTCAATATAAAATTTCCATGGCTTTAAACAGTAGTTTGAGCAAATCTTTATTCATTAGCAGGTCAGATTTGTTAGATATGGTTTATTGATTTCCAAATCAATGAAGGATGGTTTTGAAAATGCAGCAGGGACTATTTATTAAAAGCTCTGGTTTAAACTCACAGAAGAGCTAACCAAGATAGCTAAAGATAAAACCTCTAGTATAGAAAACATTCCAATCAGTGAGGAAGGGCACCATTTTTGCAAGTACATTATGCTTTTCTGCATCCGGATGATCTTCTTACTACATGAGCAAGAGTCAGAGAAGTTCTGAAGGAACATATGAGAATGTTATCTACAGATGCAGCCAAGAATGCTCTTAAAGTTCTTTAAAATCAAGAGCAAAGAATTAAACCTGCAGAAATTTAATTGACCCCATGAAAAGAAAAAATAAGGTCAAGAAAAATACACTGTGAAGCGTATACTTCACAACAGTTCATCACCACTCAAAAGTAAACAGATTTATATTTATTCCTCTTCTCTTAAAATTCATTTTGCAATGTCAGTTCTAGATCAAGGCAAAGAGCGTCACTCCGTTTTTAAATGAATTTCCCATTGTGCTCACCTTCTCAGCAATCCAATTTTCTGGCACAAATGTGGAAGTGAATTTCAAGTAAGTATATACAGAAATAGGATTTTCAATTCACCCATGCAAATATTCGCCCTGGTAGAGCATGCATGGTCATTCAATCCAGAAATAGAAATTATATCATGTGAGTTTCTGACCAGCTACAAGTAAGCAACACAATATAAACTTTGGCTGTTTGCATATCAACCACTCACAGAAAATGGTTTATGATTAATGCCTTCAGGCAATAAATATTGAAAAGCAGCAAACACAGTCCACTCAAAGAAACAAGGAATCCTGACCTGAACACAGCCATTTCAGAGAACACATACAAAAAAAGATGCAGTTATATAAATGATTGACTTCAAATTATTTCTGTGAGGAAGACAATTTGTTTCTATTTCAGATATGGTGATTCTAAGTGCAAAATTAATTCTTTCCAGTTATCCAGAAAAGAAGTCAGCTTTGTCATTACTGACTGTTCGTTTACGTATTAAACTGTACATGGGAATGTTTTCCAGTACTTAGCCACAGAGTTATAAACTATAGAGAAGCAACACAGCATGAATTTCTGGACATATAAAAGTTCTAATTGCTATACTGTCTTTAAGACAGATCTTGTCTGTTCTTTTGCATTTGAAATTCACTTCAAAAGAATTTTTTTTTTTGCAGGTATATATACTCTACTGTAACACAATAACGTTATGCATTTTTTTATGTGTTTCTTTAAATGTTACAGTAAGAAGAAAACTACCGTTCATATTGGCTCTAAGAAGACTGGCTGTATTGCCTTTCAGGAAGTCAGGCCATAGAGACATATTATCAGGAGGTTATTTTCTGCTGTTTGACAGTAACAGCCACATTGTGGGATCCTTTTTTTTTTTTTTTTTCTTTTTATTCAGACATTTGGAATTGTTTGTTTCTGTTGGTAATGAGTCAGTGTTCCTAACTCATAAGAGCTTGAAATTTTCTTATTTCAGAGAAAGGACAGAAAAACATGAAAGATGTTGTCACTTACTGCATTTTTCTGCAACCTCTGTGACATATCTCAAGTAAAGTAAAGAAACAGAACATTTATTTTTCCCCCATCACTGGGAAGAGAGACTGTGGTGGATTCAAACAGTTTTAACTCTTTAGTATCTGACAGCAGAAGAGAAGCAAACAGAGAGTGCTAAAAAAAGAAGTCTGGGAAGATGAGTCAGGCAGGCAGGAAGAACAAATCAGAGATCCACCACGCTCTCTACAACTAAGTGGGGAGCACTAACCACCTCAGGGACTTGATAAAGATGTCCAGAGTGCTTGGGAAGGAAGGACTGCTGGACCCAGCCCAAACCATCGCACTCTGTACGAACACAGCGGGACAGCTCTCTCAACTGATTAAACTGGATTTTCTTTTTTAACAAATAAACTCCAGGAAAAAATGGCCCCTCTCTCAGCACTAAGCTAAAGAGATGTGTGTTAGTTCCTCTATGAGCCCTAGCTACAAGATCACAGAGCTTCAGCTTAGTTGCTTATTACCACAAGCACTCCTTCAATGAATACAAAACTGGCTTAACAAGCTTCAAATCAACAACACTGGAACCGCAATGGCTAATACCTACCGTCTCCTCTCAGAAGTGACACAATAGCAGTGATCTTTTGTGACTGACTGAGCATGAATGTTATTTTCCCCAACGTGGCCTAATCTACCCTGTCAGACTCGCAGGGGGTAAACTAACATCAGTGGGAACACTTCAGTTAAATCCCTGTGAACCGCTCTTTCGATATCACCCCACATGTCACCTTTTAGAAAGGCAATTGTGCTGCACAACAGCCTCTGAGGCTCTGGCATCTCATTGCCAGAAGAGGAACACAGTTTCAAGATATTAGGACATGTAGGAGTAATGCAGCCCATCCCTGTTAAGGAAATCCCTTCTAAGTAGGATGAGGTGCAGACCAGAGTTTCTAATGATAGACGGGACCTGTTAATAGCAAGAGTTCCTACCTTGTCACCGGTATCTTAGCTCCTGCTGAAGTTACTAATACTAACCTCTATGCTCAGGAAACTTTTCCAGAATCATCCGCAGTGTCTAGATTTGGCCCACAGACTGAGGAAGGAAATATTTGAGGATTCAGGACCAGGCCTATTCAATCAGACTGACCTTGTGGACTTTCTGCTGCTCTACTTTCATTCTTAGGATTTCTGTTAGGAAGGCAAAGGAAGCCTCAGCTAACGAAAATAGATTGAGATACTTGTGAGCTGAGGTATGCTAAAGCCTCATTTACCTTTCAATTTTTTAAAACTTTACCTTTGAATTTTCATGCCCTTTTTCCTTGCAAACTCACTGCATGACCCCACATGTCACGCCTACTGCTGTAATTGGAGTTACAGCAATCGGAACCACTCCTGACTCTCATCCTTTCCCACAATTCACCTTGTGATATGAATTAATGAACTGAAGAGTTAAGAAATCTTAATCCAGATTTCATTTCTCTTCTTTACCTGTAGCATGTGTGGCCAGCCAGCTGCTGCAGTGACATATGACATTATTTTCTGTCCACTGTTACATGATCTATGCTCCAAATGGAGTCCAGACACTGCAAACCCAGGTGTAGATGTCTTCAGCTTTCTGTGTCTGTCACTTCTTGGAGGATTTTTGTTAACCAGTATTATTCTTTTACAACTCTTTTGCCATGGAGAAAATTTTACGTTCAAGACACTGGTAAGTCATTTTTTCTTCTTCCCAAAGCCTGATTACTCCCACAACAACAATTCGTTGCTACTTTCCTGTAAGTAGGTTTTATTCAAGAATACTTAATATCTCATTTGAAAGGGGATGGACAGAAACAAATACTTCTTTCCCCATTACACCTGTTTTTCCTACACTTTAATTCTCCCTCTCTCTTTCTACAAAGTAAGGAAAATAACATTTTTTTTCAAGAAGGATTAAGAATATATGAAGTAAATTAAGATTAGACAACCTTGCCTTTTTTTTCTACCCATTTGCAGCATTTTTTTCATCAGCTTTTCTTAATATTCCCATCAGCTTCCCCCATTCCAAGTTCTACATGCTTTTTTCTTTGTAAACACCCTGTGAATATAGACTTTAATTAGTAGACAGTATTCCCTAAGGGTGATTTTGTCAAGGGCCCTCCCAGGCCCTCTGGAGCTCTTCAGCTTTAAGTGAATCTACGTAATACTGGTGGAATGAAAACTGGGAGACCAAATTTCTTGAAGTGTTTCTAATCCCGTTATATACTGTAGAGGAATGTCCTCAGGTTAGTACCAAGCAGAGTGGCATGGAGATTATCTCCCCTCTTTTATGGCACTGAGTCACTGGTATGGGGTTCGCCAAGTTCAGCCTCTGGACAGCTTAGATGTGAAAGGGGTAAAAATACTTTCACACAAAAATATGAAACATGTTATGCTGAGGTTTGAACACATGTATGCTCAGTGTCATAAATAGGAAACACACAAAAAGGAAAGGACTTCAGAGTCTTGCAGGGGACCATTCACTGGCCTGAAACTCTAGCTCACCATGCCATGTTTACTCATGTCATAAACAACTATTCCCTAGTAAGCAATTTGGAGATTCACTTCATTCGCTTTAGTGTTTGGTACTGTTTTGTACTTTGTTTTTCACATATTACCTTTGTATTATATAGACCCAATGCAATCCTCTTTAGACCGAAAAAGAAAACATGATACCTGTAAGGAGCTGAGAAGCTTCTCAGTGAAAACCAGCTTGTGTGGTGCTCTGGTCTGAGCACAAGCGAGCCTGGAAGGACAGCACATTGAAATATCACTTCTGTCTCACTTCCTCAGCTGAGGCCATACTCAAAGACTGACAACTGTGCAACCCTTTTCTGCGCTGCCTTGCAATGCTTACTGCCTGGATGCCCTCTGAGGAGCAAGGGTGAACAGTCGCTAAGTAATGAGGCAAAGCGCTCTCCAGAAATAACACAGGTATTCAAACTGTTTCACTTTCCATTCATCAGCATTGCAAACATTTATCCTTTTTAATTTTACTTCTGTAGCATTGCAGCTTTTCAGAGGGGAAACACTTCTTTTAAGTGGGGATAGCCCTTCTTCTGCTTTCAAAGTAGTGTAATTATTTCACTCATCTTCCAGGTTGAGAGCCACTGTTTCTTTTATTACCCCCAACATTTTCTGAGATCCAAATAAGATATTTCTTCAGTGCAAACAACCCTCCAGGCCAGCACAGGATTTCTTAGGTAAACGGCTGCATGTATGCTAATGAAGATGTCTCCCTGGAAGTAGGGTTATAAAACTCAGAACCTCCCCTAGCTGCTTTTTTCCACCATTAAAAAAACAGGTCAAAACATGCCCCTTGGGTTTCAAGAACAGCTTATGTTACCAAAGGAAAACTCCATGACAGCATAAAAATCCTGCACGTTACTGCACAGGGAGGGTTAAACTGTCTTGAATGTGATGGATGCAAAGTCTAAAAGAGTTCTGAATCCATTAGGGCAGTTGCAGATGCAGGTTGCTCTCAGGTGCAACACAGTGTAATTCCTCTTACTAATTGACTAATTTATGTATGACAAAAAACTGTTGACCATGCCTTAGAGTAACTTTTGCCAAACCCTGCTCCTGCTCTCCTGTCTCACACTATCAGGTGAGATCTTCCAGGTGGCTGGACCCTTGTAAAAGGAGGGAGGATGCCACAGTGGTGGCTCAGACTAACAAAGGGTAGGTTTCGTGCTGAGAATACTTCTAGGACTCTGAAGCATCTAAGTTGCACTTGTGCATTTTGGGGTCCTACCCCAATGTTCTTCTCACATATGTTCAGCCTAACTGCCACCATGAGAAAGGCAAGACAGGGCTGGAACACCCAAGATTTTCGCTTTATCTGAGGTAACCTTCTGTCTTTGTAACCCTCTTTTTTTCTCCTGAAGTGGCACAACATGGTAGCTGGGGGGAGGGATACAAGGATGTAAGCCCCATCCCTTTTTAGGGATGCTTTATTAAAGTAACAGTTTGGATTGGGTGTCTATTTATAAGTGCCTATACATTAAGGTTGTTAACAGCCACTACAGTGTTTCTTTAAAACAAACAAGAGCATCTTTTCTGTGCTACTTATGACTGAATATTGTGGCAAACTAAATAGCAGATCTTCCAATACTATACTCTTCTCAGCTGAAAAGCCAACCATCAGCTGAGAGAGCAGACACTCGCACTGAAAAGATGCAACAGCAAAGTATGTCAGGAAATAGGAAGGAAGGTGGGGGTGGGGGCGTTTATGAGACATATGTGAACCAAATGCCCAGACAAGCCTAGCCCACACAAAAAAAACCTAGCCATTCGGGTTTTCTCCTAGAGACTAAGACATGAAGCTAACCAGGAAAAATTCTCATCAGATTTTTCTCAGAACAGATGGATATAACACAATTAAAAATAAAAAAAAATATTAAAAAATAATAGGAATAGCTGGCTCTTTATACACCAGTTGGGATGTCTGGTTATATTACCCCACACTTAGTCTGTTATATACTTTTACAGTTCTTACTATGAAAATGAAAACACTGGTTTTGGGGTTTTTTCTTTTCAGCATTTAAGAATGACATTGCAAAGGCATGACAGAAATCTCATTCCAAATACAAACCCTCTGCAAATTCACTAGTTTGATGGTTGTTTGCAAACTTCCCTTTGAGAGGAATAGATCCACAGTAACCAGATCAGAAACCCTCCTACCCGGTCAGCTTAGCATTTGTTCCTATTTAGGAGTGTGAGGGGAGCGCCCAAGGGGTCTGGCTGGCAGGATGCCCTGGAGAAATGGTACTGCTTAGCACCAAGATTTTAAAAGTAGTTTTTTGGACAGAAGATGAATCAGACAGAAACACGGTCACGAAACAGCAGGAGAGTAATGTAAGGAAAGTCCTTGCATTGCATACATTTAGCCCTCAAAGACAGCTAAACAAAGTACCAAAGAAGAGCTTACATACTCGAACATTTCTGTATTTTCAACAGTATGAGTTGTTCTCACAGAAAATAGTGCCTCTTTCCACAAACCTGGCTGATGAACAGAAGTCTGCTTCAACTGAATCAGCAAAAAGGAAGAAGGCAAAAGGAAGGAAAAACAAAACTGAACCAAACCCCAGCAACCATACTGCAAAGGCTTTTGTTAGTTTAGTAGATTGCTTATTTTAGTTTTGGTTTTAATGTGCACAGATAATTTTCTGGTTCATATTAAGAAGTAGGAAACAAGTTTCATTGTCAACAAACAGCCACCTCCAACCAGGATGTGACAGCATCTTGAAATTAGACTCACTCTTGGTCCAAAATAAGTTTAGCAGAAGGAAGCAATTTTCTTGCATTTTTATCATTATGGAGGCTTTTTTGCAGTATATTGACAACAAAGTTACCATTTAGACTTATTCTACCAGTCTGGAATTTAGATGATGTTTAAATGGCTGGTTTTGCTTACACAAGCTCTAGAAATATTGTCTTTGGTGTTTATGGGCCTGATAATCAAAAAAGCCAAGAAGATTTTGAAAATCTGGTCACCACATTTTACTTGGAGGCAGAAAGAGATTGATTGTGTGACTGAAAACATTTGCTTTTTTTTTTTTTTTTAATTGATACCAAACATTCATCATCACTAGGCCCTGTACGTTGGGATTTTGGCATCAGACTGCTGACCTCTCTACCTTCTGAAATAAGGAATGAATCTGTAGGCTTCTAACTTTGTATCAACAGTCTTTAGAAGGGGAAGATTTTGTAAGTATTGTTCACCTATATGGCATTTATGTCAACTGAAGCTCCTAAAATTCTGACACATGCCCTTTGGACAATCAAAATTGAGAACCATGTGCATAGAGAAGTGGGTCACAGCCAACCCCCATCTCTGAAAATATCCCTGGATACCAAAATCCAATTGAGTTCTCATCTAGGACTCTCTAAGTCTATTGATAGCTGCACATGCTTTAGAAAACACTGGCCTCAGTGAGTATAGTGTTCCTTACCCACTCCACTTTTCTTCAGCTTTCATGCATGTGTATGAAGGTATGACCCTCACTAGAGCCCTACATGTCTTCATTTTGCAAGACAATGTACTCTCTTTCCACCAGAACAGTTATTTCTCATCACAGCTTTGCTCCCTTGTAGAGGGTAGAAGAAATCTGTTTTAACATCAACAACAAGCATTCCCCCCCCTAGAAGCAAGGTATTCTCCTCAGGTACTGGTGAGGTTATCGGGCTGCATCATCAGGAAATAGCTGCCTCATGAGACGACTGTTGAACTGTCTGGGTCGACCTCGGAGCGGACCTGGAGGCAGCAGTGGTATTAAGAAACAGAGAGGTACAACAGTACCTGGAGACTATAGCATCATGTTACAGTAACAAGCAGTTCTTGAAGGCAATCAGCTTCCAACTGAGACTAATGCTAGGACTGTGAGACAATAACTGAAATAAAGAATAAATATACTCTGCTTACATGTTGCCATGTGGTGAGAAGAAACCAGTTTTCCCAAGAGCACAGAATATCATTCAGCTCCATCTTCCAATGACTCCTGAGAGTTCAAAGTTCATCTGGTACAAAACATTTATGATGAAAAGCAGGATGAACTGGGATCATCTTCAGGTACAAAGACTGCTAAACTAGGAAATATGGTTATATAGGGAAGCTATCCTTTACTGATTATACAAGGAAGCCTAGGGGATGATTCCTGGTAAAATAAAATGGAATTAAGACCTCACAAACACTGCCCAAATAGAAAAGAAAAAAACAAAACAAAATAAAGCAAAACCAAAACCAAAACTGTTCAATGGGTAAACAAAGAGTACTTTTGCAGTGGAACATCTTTATTACAATAGTTATATTAGAGTGGACTTGTGCTGAGATGCCTGTTGGGCATTACAGAAATGAGCAGGTAAGGGCTATATGTATTACAGAGCAAGTGAGTCTGTTCATAGCATAGATCCTTATGGCCTAAAACTAAAGAAGTAAATTAACAGTAGACCTTGTTTTCTATTTCATAGCCTTCACTATGACTGCAGGAGGAGGCAGACACAAGCTGGCCCACCAGAGCACTAAAACTTGCCCTTGTTTTGTAAGAAAATATGCCACCACCCAGCTTCACAAAAATGAACTTCATTCACTGCACCTTGGTATAGGACAGTGTCAACAGTGTTTACCAGTTATGACAAATCGTTAGATAATAAAGAACTGTAAACATACTGATGTACCACTTGTTTGCCCCTGCAATAGCAAAGATGATTTTCACCATAAAGGCTGCTGTATCTACTTTGTGTCAACTGTTCAGATCCTTGGGAGTCTCATCCTGACATAAATGCCACTAACTAGCAGTTCTTCTTGAGAAAGGTTTGCTGCTTAAAAACTATTTTTATTGAAAAAATATGGTGAATGACACACACATTCATGGGAATACAATGCAACCCCCTCCCCATCATAATTCATCAGGGTCAATTACTATTCTTGACATAAAACATGCATGTTATCATCACTACAATCTTTAAATGTATGCTAACCCATGGGAACACAGTAAATCATTTCTTAAAGAAATAATACAGCACATTGGTGGTATGGTACAAACCTTTTAATAGAATTATAACCTAGTCTGTCTGTATTTTAGCACAGTGTTTGTGTTACTCCATAATCCTGGGGTGTGACATTCTGTGTCATGTATTAAATATTTACTTTTGACTTATTGGGCTCTCAGTCTAATACAAAACACCTTTTGGGTCCACTTATCCTTTAATATAAAACAATATTATTTGCTAGGGAAAAGCATTCCATATTCCCAGGAGGATCTGAACAGCTGCCTGGCATAAATCCAAAATAAAAATGAACAACAAATTTTTTTTCAGTGACCATTTCATTTTTGAGGGGCCTAGTATCATAGGGAACATTATGTAGTAAGGCAAACAATCTTCTTGGACTGAGTTACACACAAAATCTCAGCCACATGACTCACCATTCTTTACATCACGCAAAAGAGTGACTACATCCTTCATTTGCCACCTAAATCACTAATTTCCCCAGACCATCTCAGCATCAAGAAACTTTCATCCTAACTATTTCAAAGTTGTCAAGGAATAATCTGATTCAAAAAGAGTATTTGAGAAACATTTCAAAAAATAATGGAGAAACCTTTATAAATTAAGATAAACCTCATAAATTCTCCCACTTCTCAGGTATAGCAGATAGGCTTCGACTGCATCTGCATATGCAGGGGGAGCAAAGCATATTTCTATGAATAACAGACTGCTTGTTTTAGTATGACAATGGAACCAACTGAACACACTTACATACACATTAGTGAATGACTAGCAGAATTGATTACTTGGTCCTGCCAAGCACTTAAAAACCCCATGACTAATGATTTTGAACCTAGCATTTCAATGAACCTGCAACTTCAACAAACACTGAAGAGATGACAAAGGAAAGTTGTGATGGGCTGTCTTTTCCAAACTTTTTCATCCATGTCTTGCTCTGCCTTTTTGGCACAATGTAACAGTCAAACAACATTTATGAAAGGCACACAGAGTAGTTCTGACTTACAAGACCACTGTCATCAGAGACATAGTTTTTCATGTCTTGGCCACAAGAAAGAAGATAACCTCTTCTATAATGCATAAGAATGGAAGAGCCATCCTCTAGGTGAAAGGTCCATCCAGCTTACTGTCTAGTGTTCGAGAATGGCCAAGTGATACATTCACTTTCTTGACCTTCCCATTCCTCCCTGGTACCCTTACAAAGCCACTCCAGTTATCTCCTTTCCCCCCATAAAGAGTCCTCAGTCATTTTATAGAGGCAGTTTCATTTGTTTCATGCCTTTCATCACCTTAGCCTGAAACCTTCATACCTATTTTATTATTATATATTTCTTTAGATGATGGGACCAGAACTTTACAACCTATGTAAGATGCTGTCATGTCTTAAATTTTTACATAGAAGTGTCTTTGTTTATGTTTTCCATTCTTTCCTTTATAATTTCCAACCTTTTCTTTTTTTGCTACTGAGTAATGAACTGAAGTTTCTGAGGGGCTTACCCCCACATTTTTTTCGGAGTGATAAAGACTATTTTGATGCCTATAATTCTTATTTGCATAATTTTATATTTATTTAGATTTCAGTTTATTTGTTTATTTTATTTTCAATTTTATTTGTTGCTTTGTACATTTTTTCTTTCATCTTTCTGAAGGCCTTCTGCCACATCTTTGCAGAAGTATTGAATATTATCAAATATCTGTGATCACAGTGTATGATCAGTCTTTCTAGATCTTTCGTTAATCTTTATCTGTGCATAACTTCCCACACAGATCCCTGTGGTACTCATCAGTGACCTGCAATGAGAAAACTGTTTGTTATTTTGTTGCATTTTTTGTTGTTATTTTGTTGCACTTTTTTTGTTTGTTTCCAGTCTTTAACCAGATGCCCATCTTCTTGAGGACTCCTCCTCTTATACCATGTCAGCTTGTTTCTTTAATAACCTCTGGTGAGAAGATTTCACCTTCTGGAAACCCAGCAAAATTATATCAGCTGGATATTCCTTCATCTTAACGCTCAGTGATTCCTGGGATATCAGCTAGGACAACCTTTTTTTCTCATGATTGTTAATTCTTTCAAAGAATTCGACTGGTTTTGTGGGAATGGTCTCCATTCACTCTAGCGATGTCAATTGTCCAGTAATAAAACTGCATTTATCCATTTTCTAGCAATTTATTCTTTAGTATGGTTTTATCTGTCTGCCTAGTATGAACATCAGGCTTAAGACAATTTTCATCAACAGGTTAGACAGTACATTAATTGTTCATTCATTTCATTCTTAAGCTGTTTTAGAACCCCTGTGCAAATACCACCAGGCCCTGATGACGTGACAGTTTATTTTGCCCACCTTGTTCTATAATGTCTTCTGCTTACCCATCATTTTGAGACAGCCCACTCAGTGCTTGTCCCATAAAGATTATGGAATGGAAACCTTCCTAAGCTTCCCATGGTGCATACAGAGACAAATAAAATAATTTAGTTGTTCTGACATAGCCTCACCTTCTCTGAGTGTTTCTTTACTCCATTAGATCAGGTCCTACAGATTACCTGGCAGGTTTCCTGCTACTGATGTCTTTGAAAAAGGATTTATTGTTAGCCTGTGTGCATTTTCCAAGTGTTTTATAAAAATGTTATCCATTCAGAACTGTCTCAGTGGTTTTATATTTTGCATACCAGAGTTTGTGGGTCTTTTCGTTTATTGTTTTGTTGTGTTTGTTGTTGGGTTTTTTCATTTGAACACAGCTTGACCCTCTCAAGGTCATTCTCTTACTTCTGGTAGCCTGCCATTCCCTGCTATGTAGCTTTCTTTAGCTTTTACCTTAAGTCTTTTAACAGGCAATGTCTTCTGCTAGCCACCAGTGTTAAATCTTCAAAATTCCCCATCATCTGCAAGTATTTTCTCCTTGTAACTGCTCCTTTTAATTTCTTTCCAGTAAGGTTCTTCATTTGCAAGCTTTTTTCCTTTTTATAACTAAGCATTGCAGCAATTAATTTCTTGGCTTTGTGCACTGTATCTATGGACATACCATGTTATGTCATGGCTCTGACACAGGTCACGCAGCATGTAGTCATTATGTAACCCTTTAGCCCGTATTATCATGTCCTGTTGGGCTTACTGTTTAGTGGAAAAAAGACTTCCCTACAAACAACCCATAGAAATAAAAACCTGTCTAATTGGAAATGGAAATCAGTATATAATTTTACTGCGGTCACAAGGAACATGGGCAGCTATGCCCAGATCCTGACACAAAATATTCTTCACCAAACATCAAGCTGTCTCTCTGTTCAGCCTCAGTTGCCTAGTTATTAGGAGTACAGATTTTGAAACATTGTGGATGGAAGAAGGAACTGAGCTCCCTTGCCATCATAACTGAGAAATGGGATCTGGGAAAAAGAAGTTTCCTGAGAAGAGAAGACAGGGAGGTGCAGCTCCCTGAAATATCAAAAGGAGAAAGTGTGATGTAGAGGAAGATCCATCAACAAGCTCTGAAAAGGATATTCTGTAAATCAAATTACCAAAAAACATTTCTAGCAAAAACCCCAGGATTCATATCAGAATGGGGCAGGGAAAGCAACACAGTGGCAAACATGAGAAGTGGGTACACATGTCAACGGGAAACCCCTGGGGCTTGAAAGACTGAGGAGGAAAAGCAAAAGTAATATTGACTCTGCTTTGGGAGATCAGGATATCTCCAGGACCTGCCAATGTGGAAAAGGCATGAGTGCTTCATACACACAGATAGTCTGACATATGTTTTTTATGCATAACATATGGTATGTGTGTGGACTGTAATTAAAGGGAACCACTCTTATGAGTCAATATATGATCTCACATAAGTTCAATATGTAAAACAGATGTTATTTAAGCATATATAGCACTTGCATATAGCTTACATACAAACATTTTTGTGATGCATTGTGGGCAAGAATAATAGGAGACATTTGGATAACTGTGGATGCAAGGGGGATTTTTAAGCCAGGAGAGGACAATACCCTGGCAGAGTCTACAACAGCGGGAATGATGGAAAAAGTAGAAAGAAAAATCAGTGAAATGGCTTAGAGATAGTAAAACCACAGGGTGACAGGAGAAGAAGGGGTACTCCTGTTTCCTAGCTTGAAGTACAAAAAGTCTATAGTGAGAAAAAGGCAGTTTATAGAAGAATTTGCTCTGACAGATGTAAGAGAAGAAGCATAAAGCGAATACAAAATAATACAGGCACAGGAAAATAAATTAAGAAAAACAGCAGTAGAAAACAAAATGAAAAAGAAGATACAGTGGGAATGAAAGAAAAATAAATGTTAAAAACAGGGAAGAGAAGTAAAAGAAAATTAAATACTGCAGAAAAAAACCCACAATAAGAAAGAAACAAGGAGTACAGAAAAAGACACAAAAAGCACTTGATTATTTTATTGATAGCAATTAAGTACATTAATACAACTTGAAAAATAAAGTATCATTTTCTGTGTATTAACAAAGTAATATTAGACATTTTTTCTCAGCCTTTGTCACATCATGCCTCCGCCGGATGTTGAGATTATACATCATTAGGATCCATTCAGATGAAAGGCACTATGTAAATTTAAACTTATTAGCATAGTAATTGTGACATTTTCACAAATGCATCATGATTCACTCTAATTTATTTGTTATTTGAAATGATTTGCCAACTAATTTCTATAATTCTTGGTCTGCAGCTCATCCATAGTTCATTGTGAAGAACTGAAAATCATAATCCAAGCTATTTTGGTTGAAGAAATGATCACATGGTGATTTTTTTGTTTGATGATTGGAGGGCTATGACTCTTAAAATATGCATTTTTGTCCATATATCTTCTTGATTACCAGTTTAAAATCTGTTTGTAGCTAACAGTCTATACTTTTCATATAAAACCCTGTGCTCTAGAAAATGTTCTTGCCAGGAAACTTGTTTGTAAGAGTGGATATTGATGGAAAGTGAATAAAATAGTTATATCTGCAAAGTCAATGAAATTAATTCAAAATTGCAAATGAATGTTCACAGTATGTTTCTTCTAGCATTTGTCAGCTCTGGAAATAATCATGGCCTAGGTTACACCCAGAAACATGTGTGTACACCATATTCAAGCCAGATCTAAAATTCTCACTAATTTATGTGTGAAAAATGGAGTTGCTAACAGTTCTAATGAGCTTGTTTTACAGAAGAGCAACACACTATTGTTCTTCTAAAGAGAATAAATTGATAGGCCCTAGATCCTCAGCAGCAAATGTAGTTGGATCTGTAACTGTGAGTCTTTTTCTAAAATGTTGATTTGTTTTGATAAATTCAAGATTTAATACAAGAGATGACTCATTAAACCTGAATTCTCAGTATTCCCCAAGCAATTTCTTTACTCTTACAGGAGGGTTGTGTCAAATGCTGGGATGAAAACATTGTTCATGATATCATCTCACTCAGAAGTATTGTGTACATTTAAATTTGTACTGAAGAACTGTCTTTCCATCGTACAGATCTTTATTTGAATCTATAATCAGCCTCTAGTTCCTATATTGCCTAATCTCTAGTTCACATGGCACTCTGCCACACCAACTTATGTTTCACCTAGAGGGAGATGAATCACAGCATGAATACACAGAAATGCATCCAGATGCAGACTTAGCTGGGATTTCTTAATTACTTTCATGTAATGAATTATTGGTGGTTTACATCGCATGTCAACTTTTTGGTCCCCATAGCCATGGTCTCATGTTCATTTGAAGATACCAGTTCTTTTACTACACTTTCTTAATACTTTCTGTCAATGAGTGCAGTTTTTGTTAGGCATGGAGTTTTTGTATAGTCAAAGATCCAAAATACCCAGATTTTGCTGAGAATTTGAAATTAAACTGAGGTTGTCAGCAACCATCAACAATTGTTTATTCAGCAAAATGTCCACACTACTTATATGTTTGCTGTCAATATGTCAATATGTTTGCTCTGTCTCCCCAAAACTGTAGGATAAAGTGGCAGGCTTGCTTGCCAGCAGAATCCTCTGCTTTCCAAAGGTTGGGCGTAATAGGTTTAAGTTTGTCCAAGAATAATGAAGATAGGATAGTTTCTAATTCCAATATTTCATTTCATGTTAACTGGTTGCTTGTAAAAACTGATAGAATAATTGCCTATGGGAATATTCACCATCTGCAGAGTTAGAGCAGTAGCAAGAGGAGTTTCTAACACTTTCCCTGAAAAACACCTTAATCCTCATATTGAAGATCAACAAGAAAAATCATTCATCTATTGTTCTGTTTCTCTGTTAGATTCCTGACAAGTGGTAACTGTCATGATTTTATGTAGGTAACACACTGTGAGCTTGGATACATAGCTAGTCAATCCAGATGTGTAAGATAATGTTTAGATTAGTGAGCAGATGTTCTAGAGACCCATACTATAGAAGTGCAGGATATTTCTGCATTGCCTCTCTTTTATGCACCACGCACAAGCATTTTTTTCTGTTGTTCCCTGCACATCAGGGAGTTACATTCCACTGGAATGATAATCAATTAACTAAGCAAGTAAACTCACGCAAAATACACTGTATATTGGACATTCAATAAAAAAATTATTAAAATAAGAAAGGATTAAAGCTATGAATGTAATTATATTCTCTCTATATCAGTGTTATTAATTCTCACTGAAAATGGAAGCTGTAATGAGACATCCTAAACCACAACTACTTGATTTGTGATGAGCGTAGAACTGGACCCTGAGGTATATGAATGTCCTGGTTTCAGCTGGGATGGAGTTAATTTTCTTCATAGTAGTTGGTGCTGTGCTGTGTTTTGGCTGTGATGTGAGAGCAATGTTGATAACGTGCTGATGTTTTTAGTTGTTG
>JAVJGI010000062.1:51743388-51770639 GCA_035590275.1 Ibycter americanus
GCGTTTGTCTTCCCGAGTAACCGTTACGCGTGATGGAGCCCTGCTGTCCTGGGGATGGCCGAACACCTGCCTGCCCAAGGGAAGTAGTGAACGAATTTCTTCATTTGCTTTGCTTGCACGCGCAGCTTTTTGCTTTACCTATTAAATTGTTCTTATCTCAACCCTGGACTTTTACATTCTTTTCCGATCCTACTTCCCATCTCTCTGGGTGAGGGGAGTGAGTGAGTGGCTGCGTGGGTGCTTGGTTGCCAGCTGGGGTTAAATCAGCACATCTTGCCAGGGTTAAACCAGCACAATGAAAAATAACAAATCTTTTCTGTTAAAAATGTTTTCAGTTTTTAGCTCTAACTACATTCTTCTAGGAGTATAAATTGAGCACTTTGAAACACTTAGAGGTTCTCCATAGAACGTCAATAAACTTCAGCTAAATTTCAAGAAAATCAAGCTGTGTTTTGAGCAAACTTGATTCAAGTTATGGAAACCATTCAAATTGTATAGTTTAAAATTATTCTAATCACTAAACATTACAAAAATGCTGTTGCCATTTTGATTCCATTTTAAGATCCTGGTACTCTTCACTTTTAAATTGAAGCAAAACTCTGTGGGTGAAGCAAAACCAGAAACAAAATTATTGACATGAAGGCAACTTGTTGAATCTCATACAGTCCTATCAGCATCTCTGAAATCAAACATGACATTCAGAGAGAAGAGGAAGAAGAAACAGCACAGTTGTAGTTTACTACTATGAAAGCTTTTCTTACTGTGTTCCTTTCAAAGCTATCGCTTGTTCTAAGATTGAATTGGCTAGATATAAAAAATGTTGAACATCTATTACAGGACTCAACATGGTACTTAAGCATATATATTTAGACCTTCACATCTGTTTCTAAGCTTCTACACACCCTTAGATGCAAAAAGAGTTTAAAATCTGGCGGAAAACCTTGAGTGTCAGCCCACGTGACTAATTCAAAACACATTCAAAATAGATATAGCGTGGACAGAGCTAAAAACCTAATTACACCCAAAAAAATGCAAGAAAACTTGGGCAACTTCCACTTGTAGTGGACAATACTATCTTCAAAGACTATACTTACTAGACAGTAAATTACTTATTAAATTACAAATTAAACTAACCAGGTTTTATGTAGAAGAAACTACAAAATACTTCAAGAAGTTACCACCTTACAAAGGGGGTATGGAAGTACAGAACAGGGTTACTACTCCTGTTCGAACCAGGAGTTTACTTCTTTGTGTGCAATGTGCATTTTATTAAATGGCAGTGTAAAATATTATAATGTATGTATTTAAGAAATAGATTATAATCTTTCCTCACTGTAAGAAATGACAACACATCGCTGACTATCTGGTTGAACTGAGGGAAAAATGTATCTTTGCAGCTTACATAATTCTCTATACAAGTGTGTAGTGAATAATTTTTTTTTCCTTCTCTAACACCTGAAATTATTTTCTTTGCCACTAGGGAAAGGAAAAGACTTTTGAAAGATCACTGTCACAGCATGCTCCTGTCCTTTTTCAACCACAGTGTTCCTGAGACTCTCTGACTATATATGTGAAGTTCCCACTGACTGGAAAAGGGGAAACATAACCCCGATTTTTAAAAAGGGAAATAAGGAAAACCTGGGAAACTGCAGGCTGGTCAGTCTCACCTTGGTGCCCAGCAAGATCATGGAGCAGATCCTCCTGGAAACTATGTTAAGGCACGTGGAAAATAAGGAGATGATTAGCCACAGCCAGCATGGCTTCACTAAGGGCAAATTGTGTTTGGCAAATTTGGTGGGCTTCTACAACAAGGTTACAGCATTGGTGGGTGAGGGCTAAGTATTTGACACTCTCCCACATGACATCCTTGCCTTTAAATTGGAGAGACATGGATTTGACAGATGGACTACTCAGTGGATAAAGAATTGGATGGATGGTCATACACAAAGAGTTGTGATCAACGGCTCGATGTCCGAGTGGACACCAGTGATGAGTGGCATTCCTCAGGGGTTGGTACTGGGACCTACACTGTTTAACATCTTTGTTGGTGGCATGGACACTGTGATTGAGCGCACCCTCAGCAAGTTTGCCAAAGACACCGAGCTGTGCAGTGTGGTCGACGGGCTAGAGGGAAGGGATGCCATCCAGAGGGACCTCGACAGGCCTGAGAGCTGGGCCTGTGCAAACCTCATGAAGTTCAACAAGGCCCAGTGCAAGGTCCTGCACACAGGTCAGGGCAATCCCAAGCACAAATACAGGCTGGGTGGAGAATGGATTCAGAGCAGCCCTAAGAAGAGCTTGGGGGTGTTGGTGGATAAGAAGCTCAACATGGCCCAGCAACGTGTGCTTGCAGCACAGAAAGCCAACCAAATCCAGGGCTGCATCAAAAGTAGCGTGACCAGCAGATCACGGGAGATGATTCTCCTTCTCTGCTCTGCTTTTGTGAGGCCCCACCTGGAGTATTGAGTACAGCTCTGGGGCCCCCAACATAGGAAGGACATGAACCTCTTGGAGAGACTCCAAAGGAGGGCCATGAAGATGATCAGGGGGATGGAGCACATCTTCAACAGGCTGAGAGAGCTGGGGTTGTTCAGCCTGGAGAAGAGAAGGTATGGGGGACACCTTAAAGCAGCCTCCCAATAGCAGCCTTCCAGTACCTACAGGGGACCTACAAGAAAGCTGGAGAGGGACTTTTTAGAAGGGCATGTAGTGATGGGACGAGGGGGAATGGCTTTAAACTGAAAGAGGGTAGGTTTAGATTAGACATAAAGAAGAAATTCTTTACTGTGAGGGTGGTGAGGCACTGGAACAGGTTCCCCAGAGCAGTTGTGGATGGTCCATCCCTGGAAGTGTTCAAGGCCAGGCTGGATGGGGCTTTGAGCAACCTCGTCTGGTGGAAGGTGTCCCTGCCCATGGCAGGGGTTTGGAACTAGATGATCTTTAAGGTCCCTTCCAACCCAAACTATTCTATGACTCTATGATTCTACGATTCTATGATTCTTATGTTTAGAAATCAGATAGGGTAGTTTGTATTATGAAATTTGGTGGCAATTCAGGTGAGTATCATCTCAGCCATACAATAATGGGCAGTTCAACAAATAGTTCAGTATTTGTGCAAGGCACTCTAGGCACCAAATTACAGGATTGAGAGTATTAGCCACTTGAATGAGCCAATTGGCTGAACATTGCTAAGTGCTCTTTAATAAGTGCTGTCTTTATTCTTCTCGTGTGAAAGGCTGGGTTACAAAGCTGATGGGCTTTGTAGGTGGAAGCAGGCAATTCTAGTCTTTTTCACAAATGCAAACCCCTGTAAACTGAACGTACTCTTCAGTGGGACATTTTGTTTATTGAATTTTATTTTAGTTGCTTTGAACTTCAACTTTGGTGTTAAATTGTTTTCTTCTGTTTTTATTGGCGTGATTTCTATGTAGACCTCCCACACACATCTAATACAATATGCTTCATGTTGCACAGCACTTTCTGTTCTTTTAGGAAAATTTTTATTCAGGCTCGTGGCTTTTTCTAGGTTCCATGCAATTCCAGTGATGCAATTCCAGTGCTCCTGAAAGGTCAGCTAACTGCACTAAGAGGAAGCATGCTTCCACTTGGAGGCAGTAGCCGTGTACCATCCTCTCATGGGCTCACCCCTGCACCTCCCACTCTAGCTTGCACCAGTTCCAGGGGGAGAACTATTCCTTTACAGAGTTCCCCAAACACAGGCCGTTTGGTCACTGCCTTTGATCCCAGCAAGCATCTACCAGCACTGAGAAAAGTCTGCAGACATATTTCAGCTGATCAACACAGCCCAGGTGCAAAATTCTTCTACTCAGATTTAGGTAGCTGCCATGAAGATACCTGTATGTAAGATAGTCATCCTGGATTCTCATTGTAATTAATAGAGAGGGTGAAGTCACTTTGAGATTCATCAGATCTACTTGAAGTGTGCACATTAGGTTAAGTTAAACCTTATGCTGGAAATGCCTAAGAGGCATAAAAGAGAAGTTTGAGCAGGATGGAAGAACTATTGGGGAAGTTTTTTTCTGGCAGGTGGAGACTTTTCAACTGTCAGCATGTGAGAAAGTGGGAAGCTGGCAGAAAAGGAATGAAATGCAAAAGGAAAGAAGGAACTCTGTTATTCAAAGGAGGCTAGTCAAAATATATGAAGGTATGTACTACACTGCAATTCTTGGACTCTTAAATGACACAAAATATTCAAGTACGTTTTGTCTAGTTCTTTCTTTCTGGATTTTTCTTTTCACTAACTGAAATGCAGGTGGCTCTGCAAAGCTGCTAGGCCTGACTGTTTTCACCATCAAATGTCACAGAAGCAACGAGCTGTAAGCCACAGCCATGACAGGGTGAATCTTTAGGGAAGTTTTCCTGGGAACTTTTAGATACCAGGTAGTCTTGGAGAGCTGAAGCTCTGAACTCCCATTTCTATAAGCTGGTAAAACACTTTTTGCCTAGAAATTGTGCAAAAGAGGCCGAAAGGAAAGTACTGATCCTGGAATGTCCTTGGAAGATAAAGGTGTATGAACCCAGAAAAGAATGTTCGAACCCAGTGCCTAAAACTACGAAGTATTTAAATGAAGTGCTTGGCCAGAATTTGCTTTGCAGAGTGTTTGATCTTGTGCCAAAGTAACCCTCATTCTCCTACAAGTGTTCCTTCGCAACTTAAAGTTTGTAGGAAAGGATTTAGATTATGGCAGTGGAGCATTTAAAAAGTAAAACACGATTTGATAACCAAAAATTCCCATTTCACTAACAGTGTACAATTGCGTTCTTCTGTCTTGAAACATTTCTTCTACCTTTAATAGGCCAGACCTGAAACATAGTGACCCGCCCAGCCAATAAAACAGAATTTTTCTGAGTGAGACAAAGTATTTAGCTGTCTATGGGAGAAAAATAAAAAAAAATAGGTAAAGAAAATGAAACTAAGAAATGTTTTTGCACCTCAAGGAAATAGTTTGCAATTGTGAGCATAATTAAAGTCTGTAATTAACAGTTTTCCCTAGGAAGTAAAAGAAATCTCATTATTTTGATAATCTGAACCGGGCAATATGCTGTAGATAATAATCTTGCCACAGCAGAAAAATGGACAAAATGGCCTTATGCTGTTGTTAATGTCTAATTTACATGACACTAAGAGCCAGATGCTTGGTTGATGTGAATTTGCATAGCTCCATCGAACTCAATGGACCCTTGAAGACCTACAGGCAAAGAATTGCCCTCATATGTACAGAAACTGGAGATTTATTAATTATGGAACAAGTGTTTACATCTCCACTTCAATGGAATGCCACCCTATTTCTGTGGCAGCTCTTGAGCTCTTAAGTATAAAGATATTTGAAGCTGGCCTTAATTCGATTCTGAAATTCCAACAATTTTTTTCAGAAACACTAACTCAGTTCTTGAATTCTCAGTCTATAATGAATCAGAATATGTGCTCTTGACACACCATAACTACATGATTACGTATGTAAGTACTCACGATCTTAACTCTTGTGTCAAAATATACAAAATGCAAGTGCTAGATTAAAAGCATGTGTGAATACCATCACAGAAGCCGATGACACATTTTCCTTTCAACACTTCTTTTTATCTGTATTTAGCATTTAGCAATAGTAACATACATTAAATTATTCTGAGCCTTTGCAGGTGCAATTAAGTGAATAAACACAAAAAGCATGGAGAACATTTACCTCTCTAGCAACAAAACTATTTACCTTTCAGATATTGAGCAAATGTACATTTGCATTGACCAGTACACTTGATTTTTTTTAATATTGCAAGTTTAGCAACAACCACAGAAACAATCTTAGTCAAAATCTTAGCTAATGTGTAATTTTCACAAACTGAGCCAAAAACTGTTTAATAGAACAATAGCTTCAGAGGAATTTAGCCAAAAGATTTATTTAAAAAACTATAATTACATTTTAGGCAGGGGACAAGAGTGAATGTGTGAAGGGAGATTGTTGTTCCAGGCAGATTCCTATAGAAAGTTTAAGGGCTTAAATTAACGATGATGTTATAGAAAGAGAAGGAGACAGACTGCATTTAGCACCAAAGCAGAACAACTTCTTAAAAGGCAAGGAAGTAACCTTCATACAATTCAACAATCCTTAATACTTAATTTTAAAACCAAAAAACCTCTTAGTTCTTAGCACTCCCTTATCTCAAAATATTAATGGCAACTGTAAATAGTTATCATTAAGGCTGAAATACTGTTAATGATTTCTCCAAAGAATCAAGATTAGTCACATTCCCCTCACTTCTGGCAGTACTGTCCTTTACTGGGGCAGAGCCTTTACCTAGCAGCAGCCACTCCCAAGCCTCTGGCTTCAGTGAGTTCCCTGGCTCTGAGCTATGTGATCTTCCAAAGCTTGTCCTGCTGAAAAGCTACCCTCCAAACCTTTAAAAGAAGCACATGCCAGCAGAGTGCAAAGGCTGAGTTGATTAATGCATGTAAGGGCTTGCAAACATTAAATGTTTATGTTCAGTAAAATATATACAGAGCTATCCGGGCACTGGAAGCTAAAAGGCCCTCCGACCCCCAGCTGGCTTGGATGGGTGTTATAAGCTACCTCAAAGGCCCAGTTTTGCACAGCTGCCCATGCAGACTGGTGATACTTGTGAGCAGAGTTTGCATGGGCAAGTGTTGCTCATCCTGGAAACAAGTAATTTATGGTTCCAGGAGAAGGATGACAAAAAGAGATGTTAAAAATTTAAGTTGCTGATTGACATCATCACATTCTAATTCCTTCACTCTAACTGTGCAGTATATTTTCCTACATGATTTTCTTGACTGATTTGAGGTATTTTATTTCAAATTTATTTAAAACAATTATTTTTGACACTGTGTTATCCTTGACTTTTAGCCACTCTAGAGCAAAATCTTTTTCAACAATTTTTTTTTTTCCTTTTTGTGGCTTTGCCTAGAATATCACCACCATTACAGGAAATGGACTATGATTTTCTGTAGCTAAATCCATCTCCATATGATCATGACATGTCAAAAGTCTCTTAAAATGAAAAGCATAAAAGTTTGCTTTAATTTGACACTGAAAAAAATCTCAACAGTTTTCTTTCTAAAGAAAAGATATATATCTTGGCCTTCTTTTCAGAAACAAAGGACTTAAAACCACAGATGTAAAATAACCACACATGCACATTTTCAAATCTTACATCGATTTTCCCCAACAGAAAAACTTCAGAGTGCATCTCCATATGACAGATGTCAGTCATGTTGCTCAAAGCAGATCTAGGAAGTGCCTGCATAGTATGATGACAGCAGCAGAACTTGGTTAAAGCAACGTCTATGGGTGTGATTAATTAGACTCAGGCGTCAAATTGATTCCACAATGATTGCCTGCCCATGTGGCATTTACCACATGGCTAGTATGGGAAATGGGGAGCTTTGTAGCTGGGCTGGAACAGCACAAAACTCAGATGCTAATTGTCCAGAAACTAGTTCCTCACTTTATCCCTTTGCTCAAGTCAGCCACAACTAGAAGGCAGTTCTGACAATACATAAGGCTAAATGGGGAATTCAGGGACTGATGGATCCAGCCTTCAGTAACCAAACATCATTGCTGCTTGCAAGATTTGGCCTCGTATTTGTTTGAAGCAATTGTTCTTCATTGCTTCTCTGTATAGACAGTCCTGTTGAATACAAAGGCCAGAGTAATACTATGGGTTTCAGGAGTGGTGTGAAAGGGGGTAAATACCAGCCCTCTCCTCTTTCTTGTCACAAACCCAGGTTTGCACATAAGGACAACTGAGTCCAAGCAGAAAGGAAGCTGTGGTACACTTTAGTACATCCCTGTTGACATAACAGGGGGAACCAGAATTTCAGCACTACATAGAATACCTATCACACGATATAAACACACTTGACCTGTGACTGCAAATAGGTTAAATTAATCTACTAAGCAGAATGCAGGAATCTGAAAGGAAGATGGTGTGGAACCAGTACCATGCTCTAAAATCTAAAATCCCGCTTTTCAAAGTTGTTCCCTCATGCCATATACTTTCACTCTTCATCCATTAAAACGCAGCTTCATTGGTCATCTGGACAGGCACACAGCAGTTTGTGCATGGAAGTGCGTGCAACTCAGGCTGTGCTGAAATGGACTGCTTGTGGTCGATCAAGGTGAAAAAAGTGGGCTATCTTCTCTCCCTATTGCACATAGCTTCTTGCTCAAACACATCGAAAAAACAGAGAGCTGACGCTTTGAGCAAAGCATCCATGCTTTCCTATTTTAAACATTAAATATCAGTAGAATATCACGACTCAAAATAGGAGATGACCTGAACAGTTCAGAATATTTCTCAGTCCTTCAAGGTTAAGATATCTTATTTCAAGAACTTGATACAAGTCCCTTAAAAAGCACAAGTCAGAAAACTTGAAAGCGGCTCCCCTACTCTGTCTACTTTCCAGCTAAGGAAGTGTTTTTCTAGGAGATTCTTTGAGTTGGAGGTCTGTTTCTGAACTATATATAGACATCACATTGCACCGGAGTATTTGGAATCACATGTGGAAACCAGCTGAAACAGCTGTCTCATATTTTAAAGCCAGGCTATTAATATTTGTTAAGTGCCCATCAGCATATAGGCATTTATCCCTTTCACAAATCTGTATCTTCAGAGCTTTATAACACAAGCAAAAATAAATATTCTATGAAACATCTTGGCATGGAGCATTATTTCCAAAGACCATATTCTGCACAACCTTAACCATGTCTGCACAGGGAAATTGCCCGTTACAACTACAGTAGAACAAACTCTCCCTATAAGCTCTACCAGAAAAAGTATTAATTGAACACCACACTCCAGAATAAAAGTGATTTAATATCTTATTCCATGGAGATATATTTTGCCATTGATAAGCTGGACAATTTCCTGTTTCCAATTTTTCTGTTTCAACAGGAATATCTAACTGGAGGTTTTAATCACGTACTAAAAACAGAAAAAAAAAAAAAAGTCAATATTGTCTGTGTTGTCATTACACTTCTGTTAAAATGAACATTATTTATTTGTTCAAATATGATCCAATTCATGTGATATTAATTATTTCTGCAGTGACAGAAATCTTGCAATTTAGCAACCAGTTACTGCACATCTGTAGCAAGTATTGCAGGTTAATTTATTGAAGGATTTTGTTCACAACATTGCTAAAATTTCTAATAAAATGGAACTACCTTTTAGTCTCTGGCTTCAATAAAATTACTTCCTATGCATATATAAATAAGGTATTTTATTCAGAAAACCAAAAAGTCTTTAGGTTGCTCCAGTCAGACATGATATTTGTTTCACTTTAAAAGCTTTATTTGCTGGAAAGACCACATATTAGAATTCCCTAGGAAACATTCTTCCATTTAAAAAACTTTATGTGTGAAATATTTCTAAAGACCATACGAATGTGACTAAATATTTCTTTCATACACTTACGCTAGAAGTGCTAAAATGTGGAGGGAGTTCAAGGTTTGGGTCACATCATACTTTTGCTCTTATTTTTCACTTTCCCCAGCTCAGCCTTCTCACCCTGATGCAGGATAACAAGTTAAATGAGAACCGTTGACTTTCCATTGTATTTCCTGCCTTTTTCAGCTCCATATTAGATGCTTATTGTAATTCAAACATTTAGTATGGAACTTAATCATTGGAGTCCTGTAAATATCTATGATTGAGACTTTTCATGTACCCATAATCTGAATTAGTTTATGCAGCATAAGTTTAAACAACTTCCACCACTTCCTTTATGGCATCTATCAGACATACTTACACAATGGGGATCAGACCCATGCTGAACTAATATTGGCTTTAATATTATGGTGACTTGAGGCCAAATTGACAAAAGAAGAAGGACAAGAGGCAGAAAAATTTCTCAAGAAAGTCCAGTCTCCATAAAGTTCATTTCTGGGTTCCTTGTTGGAAAAGTAAACCTAAGAGAGAGAGTTTGATTAGATGAGGTATGTACAGATCCTTCATATGTAACATTGAAATTATTTTAACAAGCATTGTCATGTCCTTAGGCCTGAACACCCCCAAAAATGCTGGTTGCCTTTAATCAGCCTAAAGACTTTTTTTATTCACATTGAAAAGATTTGAGGGGAAAGCCCCAACCCTAGAAAAGGAACAGAGCGTTTGAGAAGAAAAAGATTGAGCAATTGCTGCCTTATTTCAGAGAAAGGATATCAAAAGATAGTATAAATTCCATATTGGATCTAAAGAAGTTTTTCTATATTTGTGGGCTCAAGCAGCACGCACAAAGAAATACAGAAGATAGCCCTGAGCTACTATGAAGTCCCGATCTCCTTTTCCAGGCCATAGCCATTAACCTTCTTTTAAACCTTGGAACTTGAGACTTCTCTTCAATAACTGAGAGAGTGAAATAATTTCCAAACACAGGTGCCAGAGGATTACCGCTCACCCTGGAGGAGAGACATGAGGTCCCAGCCTTCTGGTTTCTAGTGGAGCTTGAACCACATCTAAAATGATCTAGTAGGAGTCACTAATCACCATGCTATTACCTAGCACTCCTTGCAGACCAAGTGGAGGTACCAAGCTCAGGGTTGAAGCCCAGAAAAGTGATCGGTATTGGGTTACCATTGTGAGTCATAAAATCATCACATAATCATAAAATGAACAGGTTTGTATTGATGTTATATATATTCTAGCAAACTGTAAGTAATTTCTCTTCTTGAAGGTCAATTTGTGTGCATGTGTGTCTGCGCCTGCTCAGGACCTAAGTATTTATCAGACCACTGACACTGGAGCCTGACTCTGCACCTGATGTTGGCACTGGGGTAGGAGCACAGAAACCCAGCTTCCAGGCTTCAAGCTAATGCTACAATATTTCAGTGAAACAGTTTCAGAGTGTATCTTCTGTAAGATGGAAAATTGGATACCAGAAGTGTGATAAAAGGGAGGATTATCATGTGAACTTTGACATGAATAAGCAATAAAACAGGTATCTACTAACTTCTTCCTGCTAAAATTTTGGAAGTTATTCTGACGCCTTTCAACAGAAACTTGAGTATGTATGCAGTTTTAAGCACATATGAAAAGGTAGAAGGGGGGAATGGGGGGGTGTTGAATACCACTAGCATTTAAATGTCAACCCTGGCTGCCTGAAGAGGTATTTATGTGCCTAAATTCTCCTTGTGAATCTAGGTCTTTAATGTTTAATGTGGATGTTACTGATTGCTAGAGTGAGATGAATAATTCACAATTAGCAATGTATTCATCCAGCCTAGCTTTTTCTGCTTGCAGAATGTGCAAGAGTAAATCTAGATTTCCCTGAATTTATTTGCTTTATTCCTTTAGATGGATTGCAAACAGCTCCTGTCAGAGATTTGTCCATCACAATAGAATTCTGAGCTTCGTGAATTAAAGTGTAAGAGTTTAGATTATTCAGCGTATTTTTCTGATCTCTGATCATGGTTTCTAATAGGTTTTGAACCTCTTGGGGAGTTGCAGTAGATAAAGAAGATTCAGGATTTTTAGAACACTTCCATTCTTGTCCTCTTTAGCCACATAGCTTTTCAGGGATTCTTAGCCACCAAAATTAGCTTGCTATTGAATACATTTCCTGAAAACTGAGCTGAAGTTAATTTTTCTTTCACTGTGCTGTAAAGTCTTTGCATATAAGACTCCATCAACTTGAGAAGGGGAAAAAACAAAAAAAAAAACACAAAAAAACCCCACAGAAGCCTGGTATATCACTTTCAGTCGCCTGTGTTTTTTTACATAGCACATCTTCATTCTCTTGGACTGCAAATTTTCCTCATATCCATGGCCACTGTGACCACTGAAAAAATGTGTGAAGCCACTGTTAACATTCAATGTGTGGTGTTGCTACCTCCTTGTCTGGAGAAGTCGCTCATTTTCAGTGGGGAGGCTGGATGCAGTTGTTGTCCATCTCTGGGAGTAACGTACATCACTGAGGCTGATCTTCTATCTTTAGACATCAAATCTGCACCACAGCAGGCAGTGTTCATCCAGTTGGAGAAGAAACTGCAGTCTCTCAAATTCTTACAATAAACCCCTAATAATGCAAAAGCTATTTTTGAATCAGTTTTGCACTCAGGTGTGCTGCTTCTGTTTCCCCTGTACAGGAATAAATGTCACCTATTGTGTAAAATGGTGCAAATAAAGCCTCTTTGCTCAAGCCTTTGTGGAAAGCCAGCACAAAAGGAATAGGAAATGGATCTCAATCAAAATTGAGTAGAACTCAATCAAAAATGCACAAAAGATATTTTATAGTATTTGTCTAGCTCTTAATGATTAAACAACTAACATGTCAAGCAGTTGCCATGCAGAATACATTCACTGTTTGGCAGTTTAAGGCACCTAATGTACTTCAGTGCAAGATGTTGATGTTTTATTAACATATCAACCTTTTTTATTGTGTTGTTAATTAAACATTAAAAAAATTCTCCAGGATAAGTGTTTTGATAAAACTCCTGCATTTGTCACTGCTTTCCAACCATGTGCTTTATCCATTAGATTTCTACAGTACCAACCTCACTGTAGCAGTGGGAATAATCTAAATGTCGACCTTTGTTTTACAATTATAATTATTTTGCTTTGATTTCTTCTTTGGACAACCTCAATAAGAAAATACCTTTTTCCTTTGGAAGTGGAGAGGCCCATACTGCCTGGGGTTTTAAGCAGGAAACCTATTTACAATCAGAAATCAGGTAACTGATTCTCTTAACCCATCTTGTTGGCCTAACCTTCTGGATTGATTCAATGCGGACATGTCATGGCAGAAAGAGCAGAATCTCCTCTATAAACGTCTGTACAAGGACCCTCTTCACTCCATGAAGTTCATAAAAACCCCGAAAACATTAAAGAATGTTTCTTGCACACATATTTTGCATTTATTATAGCATTATATTTTTATGTTAAGCCACTGGGAAATAAGATAGAGGTCAGTATCATGTGATAAGTGATCCAAAACATATAGTGACTAAATTGTTGGCACAACAGACTGGAACTGAATGAATGTTGAGATCTCTTTTGATGTTCAGTTTCTAATAACACTTACATTCCACATATTATTCAGCTTGGATAATAATAATATCAGACCTAAATTTTGGTTTCTTGTTAGCTTTAATTTCTGAAGTTTTCGTATAATTCTTTATGTTCTAACATAATATTTTAAGTTTCCTCCAGCCTGGAAGAATTTTTAAAAGCCTCTAAAATACTTTCCTGTATTCTGAAAAAAAAAAAAAAACCAACTAAAAAAACCCAACCCAAAAAAACAACCACCAGGTAAGGAAGGGAAATTCCTGTTTATGGCTATTTCTGCAAAATTGAGTTGATGGGTAAAGAAAAGTTTAACAGAGTTGTTTAACTTGGATCCTCTCATAACTTGAGCATAAGAGTAATACTCATAAGATACAGGTGATACGCAAACTTTCTGTGTGGATTTTGATTCAGGAGGAGAACCTAACCTACACTTTTGCTGGCAACATCATTGCACTGACAATGTACCTCAAGAGGGTACATCCAAGGGAATCCCAAAGTCAATTGCAATTCTTTTCATCTCTGTTTATAGAAAAACTCTCATGTAGTGCTTATAGAAAGTGGCTATGTTTTTAATCCACTTCATAGCCTAGTATAAATAAGATAATTCATTCCTTTGAGCACATAACATTTGGAAATCTATGGTTGCTACAACAGGTAAATAGTCAAACACAAGAAAAATAATCTCTCCACAAAAATCTCAGAAGAATGAAGTTTTCCCACAGCTTGTGACAAAATAGTACAAAAAGAGGATGTTTAAGAAATGTTCTTATCACAAAAATCCATATTAATAAAATCTAGACTGGTCCACATGGAGCAAATAAAAAAATAGGACGATAAAGCTACAGTATACCCCCTCTTGAAAAACAGAATCTGATAATAAACTACACTGGTCTTTCTTTCATCAGCAAAAACTTCTCGAAAACCACATTTTCTTGAAAGTTTTTGCAAATCTTTTCATCAGGGAAGATCTACTGTAGCTTCATAAAATATAACATTAGAAACTATTTTATTTATATAAGACTCAGAACCTTATCTTCCAGATGTCTTCTTGAAAGACAGGCTTTCATTTGTAATGTTCATTGCTGCTAAGTAATATGTACCAATAGTTTTAGAATTGCTGCCAATAATACATCAAATGATAGATCCCGGTTGTATAACTCTTAATTTTAAGAAAGTGTGACAACTCTAGTAAATCAAGGTGAAATTTCTACGCAGTTCAATTCACTCAACATCCCATGGGTGAATCTGATAACCTCGGGATTTTCTCTTCTTTGGATGGTTGAGATCAGGTGTGTTGCTATAATGATGAGCTTGTTTCTGAGGAAAAAGGGAAAAGAATCACTTTCTCAGCATCCTTCTCTAATCTTGGCTTGAAGATGTCACTAACGAGAATCAGATGAGTGTGCATTCCACTCTGCTTGCTTTCCTATCAGCTTTCCGGATTTACTTTATTCTCTCCTAACTGTAGTCTCTCATGAAACTTGAAATCACTAAACATTCTAGATATCTAAATATGTACTCGTTTGTTTGCTTTTAATGTAGGAGTTCTGGGGCAGGGATAGCCCTGTATTCCAGGGCTGGATAGACAAAGCCTTTCTGCATGGCCTCAGCACTATGCATCTACATTGCAGAGTTGTATTGCTGTGCTCAGCACCAGAAAATCATGAAGCAGCCCCACCTCTCTCACTGTTTAGATATTTCCCACATAGCTGTACTCGTTTTAGTGGCCTTTATGTACAGCTGGCAGTGGTGAACGAACAGAGGAGGGAACTCAAGACAAGCACTGAATTGAAAATTTAAGTTTCTAAGGGACTGATCTGCCTAGGAACAGGGTCTCCAAGGTACTAGTTGAGACAAACAAAATGGATGGTGATTAAGATCCCTAGATATCCAAGGTTGCTTTCTGAAATTGTACACCTCCGAAGGAAGGTCACGTAGGCACTTGAAAATCTTCACTATACAGATTACATTTAATATCTTTGCCTTGCTACTGAGCATCCTGGAACCAGTCCTGTGAATATGTACTCTGACAAAAATAATTTCACTCCAGCATACCCACTGGCTCTAGTGACATCGCTTGTTTGATTAAGCATTCAGCCCAAGAGCAGGAAATTGCCAGATCAGTCCAAAATGGTGGCAGGAATAAGAAATGCTTGTAACAAACAGAGATAATTAGAACAGGGGGCATAAGAACAGAATCTCTTCTTATTGCTTCATAAGTAGCAACTTATGCTTTTAGGCCATTTGAATATTTTCTAGGAAGATTGACATATAAATTCTGAATGTTGTCTGCTGTTTTCTGCATAAGAAAAATATGCAGTTTCAAGCATCAGATTTTCTCAGCTGTTTTAAAGGTTGTGTACATCTGCAAAATAAACCGTGCTATAAAAGGAGAATAGTACATACCATATACATGTTAAATGCAGTCTATATATTATGATTAATAAATGTATTTCTTTTATCATAAACAAAAACAGACAACTCAAGACAAAATTAGGATTACCTGTTGTTTGTATTAAGTAGATTTATGTGGATTTTATCTGCTCTGGTCTTCGTTATCCAGAAATCAAAGAAGTTATATTCAAGATCCACTATATAGAGAAACAATACAATCTAAAAGATTCCAATACTTTCACACACATGGACAAAACTTGATCTGTATGAATATGACTTTTCCTGAACAGTGTCTTTTCTTTAGAAGAGTTAGCATTTGGATGTAAATATTCCTAATTCTTATTAACAATCAGGAGCTGTATATCAAGAAAGAATCAGATTGCTTGTTGTAGTGGTTTTTCCCACCTAAATTATCATCTTTTAATGTCAATATTAAAATTAAGAGACTGAAAATAGATATGAATGGCCAATTTACCAAGAGGTTACCAGGACTAACTAAACTTGTCATAAGACCAGATAATCACTGTAAAAGTGGCTTTCCCCCAGGGGCTGGTGAAGATAAGGAAGATCACGTTTAATTGCTGCATAAACAGGATACCATCACATATTTCTCAGAATATATTCTCACAGAAGATAAAGGTTACTTTTGTGTTAATTTCCAAAGTTGTTTTATACATAAATTATCATCAAATGGAATTAATTTGTCATTACCTTTCAGGGGAAAACAACTTCAAAGAACCACATAGACCAGGTGAGTTTATTTTGGCTAAAACGTAGAATTACTCCAACATTCTTCCTAGGAAATTACTCTGTGGCCAGTCCTGACTGCAGGAACATGGGAAGGACGCTGGGGAAGGTGGAGATGGTGAATGAAGGGTAGGCAAGTACAGAGTTAATGTGCAGAAGTGCAGACCCCGTCCATCCCGCTCCTTGGGAAAAAAAAACACAAAGAAGACCCCAAACAAACAAACAAGAAAACAATTTACAGGTTACCTGGCAGTAATGGAAGAAAATGAATGTCAACAGCCTCTCTGTGGAATGTGCTGGAGGCTCGCAGGCATGAAAGAGAGAATGCTTTGAAGAGACAGCTCCTCAGCAGTTGGGCTTTTTGAAAGGCATTTGCAGGACTAAGCCCAAAAGGCTTTCTATACCTGGAAAAAATTGACATGGATAAAGTGTTTTGAGTGGGATATAAACTTTTCACACATTCATCTGAGGTTCCTATTGCCATGATGGTAGGCTGGCAGGCTACCAAGTGTTATTGTTTAGACATAAGAAAGATGGAGTTATGCAGATGTTAAGAAACTGCCGATAAAGATCAGGTTAGCTTCAGAGGGAAAAATCCCAGTAGCCTAGCACAGTATCTCCATAACACAAGACTAATTTTAGCCTAGCAAGTTAAACATTTCCAGAGAAGACAAACAGTACAGAAACACAGAATGGGGTCAGGAGATTAAAATAACAATGCCAAACACAAGTGCATGAAAGCCAGGACTTCAACGAGTGGTTTGCTTCTGATTTTTTTTTATAGTACAAGCTTCAAAGTAGCTACAAGTACCTTTGAGTTCAGTTTATCTTTTGGGCTACTATATCCTGTGTACATCTATCATCAGCTGAAATACAAGCATTAATACCCACCATTTACCTCTTAGTATTTGCAGGAGTCTTGCTGTTGTGGGCACAAACTGCTACACTCTCATATTCACCCTACTTGTATCCCAGAGCTATAGGATGAGCAGGCAGGCAGACCCAGCGTCCTTATCTCTGATAAATCTCTGGTACCTTGTGTTCACTGAGGAAAAGCAGGGACATCATGTAGAAAGGCAGTGCAAATAGTGAGCCAGCCTGCTCGCTTGCCTGCATTGCTCCAGGTCAGAAGTCATGTGTTGTTCTGGCTTATTCAGGTGGAAAAGGTTAATAAAGAAGGGCCTTGTGCTGCCCGAATACACAGGTGGAAAAACAGAGGGACAGAGAGAAAGGAGGCACCAGTTCATCATTGAGAGAATACCAATACTTAGGCATATACAGGGTAGAGAATAAGGTATCCGGTTGTGGATAGAAGGTGCTGTTGGAGGGGCTGCAGATAATAATGGGAATGGGAAGGTAAATCTGAAGTTTCATTCAGCCAAGAAACATGGTTGCTGATATTCTGCTTCCCACATCTTGTCTGTCCTGCACAGAAGGGAAAGTGCTGCAGGGGAACCCCTGTAATATTTCCTAGAGGCTCTGACAGATGGCAGTTTACTCTGCATTCTTCCTTCACACAGGGAAGGGAGAAAACCTAGAAACCATTATTAGTGTTGGGTTTTCATATACTAATGCATCAAAGACTACTAATACTCACAGGCACCTGGAAAGGGACTATCATTGCTCAGAAGGGCTCACAGCCTAGCAGTACAATCTCTCCAGTATGTTTGCATAGACCTGGACACTATACCTTCAGCCTGACACTTTCAATTTCCCTCCCTCTAACAATTGTTTGACCAAATCTACTCCCAAAATAGCTGGCTGTAGTGCAGTTGCCAACTAATATTCATATTGCAACCAATTGTAACCAATAAATTAGTCAAGTCCAAAAGAGAACTTCATCGTATCGTTTGTACCTAGGTTGAAGAATAGGCTCCTACCTTTAATAAACGAACAATGACTCCACCTAGTCTGCTTTTTTCTCAAATCAAGTACTGTTTTAGTGAAATTTATTTTAACTGTATTTCATTACTGAATATCATAAAAAGAAGTCATAAAATGATATGTGTTAGTTTCCCCTGAAGTGATGTGAAAACATATCTTATTGTATTTATAATCTTTTAGGCTATAACTTTATGATCAAACAGCTGTTGCAACAATGAATTTTATCTTCATAATCTCAGTTGGTGATTTCTCTTAAAAATTGGTATTATCTTTTGTAATTCTAAATAATTTAATCTGCAAATAGCTACACAATATAGATGTACTATTAAAACAAAAGGACAGTGCTGGCACAAGGACAAATGAATCTAAACTGATTATGAATAAATTTAGGCTGGAAATAAGAAGGTTTCTAACCATCTGGGGACTTTAGTTCAAAAATAGCCTTCCAAGAGGAAAAAAAAAAAACCCAAAAACATAAACACCAAGACACAAACCTGTAGTGGCGGCAAAGCAGCATTTAATTTCTGGAAGAACTTGATTCCTGCTGTCTCAGCAAATGTTACTTTTGAAGGCATATGATCTTTGGTGTTCTTGCTTGGTTTGGGAGGGTCTTTGAATCACCTTCTTTTTAATTTTCACCCGCAGTTACTTTGTCCTTCACACTGCAAATCTACAAATAAGAAGAGCATCCTTTAATGTCTATTTTAACACTAGCAGATTTTTGAGTTTTGAACATTTTGTCATGAAGAACTGGGGATCTCTTCCAAGATCCCATGACAAGTTTTTGAGAACTCCACATGAGGGAAATGACATGTTCACACCTGAGATAGGTTTGTTCTTAGAGCTCTTGCTCTTCACTATCTGTTCTAGATCATTCCTAGCATTTCGTATGTCTTTTCATCTCAGTGAAAGTTCCTATGTTTATGAGAGGGCTGTTTGTTCCTAAGTAGAGGATTTAATTCATGTTTATGACTTTTTTCATTCTCTCCTCTGTGTAGACTACTCTAGCCAGAGACAAAAATGCTGAGCTAGAACACTGTAGATTATTTCCATGTCATTTTGGTAGCTGCTCTTTTAAATGAGCAACTTCCTTATACATGTATGCAAGTCTTCTCTTCAGCCCATTGTTTTTTCCCGATGTCAACATACACTCACAAAGCATTTTAATTTCTTACGTCTTCCTATTCACCCTAATAATAGAAAAAGCCTGTACTCATGCTACCTGTCACATCATTGACATTTCTCCTCACTTCACTTGCTTTTTATTAATTTTACTTTTTCTTTTCTGTGTTTTGTTGTGCTCTATGTCTCCTTCAAGGACCACAGCATGTTTTCCTGGTTGTTATTCAGCATAAGTGTCAGCTCTCTGAATACATTTCCTATTTAACTTCTATTGCTGCACCAAAAGAAATTTAATTTTTAATGAGAAAGTCTTTGAACAAGACTTTTTATCATTATGAAAAATGACTGTACTGTTTTTTCTTCTTACTCAGTCTGTACCTTTTGGAATATATATTCCTAGAAAATTTATTAAGCTTTTCTGATTGTAGGTTTGCCTGCCTGTTGCCCCTACTGCAGAGTCAGAAAATCAAACAGCTCACACATTCACAAGACATCTGATTGAAGGAGGCTATAACTTCCACTTTTAGGAGGCTACAGACCTACTGAAGAAGCACTAATATGTTAAAGTTCCTTTGAAGCCACTCAGCTCAGTCTTCTCTAAGAAGACTTGAAAATATTGTAAGCACTTAGAGTTTGTACTTTCCCTTCACCCCTCCCTTTATTCAAGGTTTACCACAACCTCCTCCTGTACAGGCACACATGCATGCACATACAAGATCTCATGCAAACTCTACAGGCATATATCTGTTACTGTAGCTTCGTCACCTTGCTCACTTTAAGCACGTTATTTCAGGAATAATGAGATACTGTGAACGAGTTTCATACATAGAATTGCACGTTTCTGGTGACTATTTGGAATATCTGCAAAGCCCACTTCTACCCGTTCTGCTACAGACAATATTGTGACCCTGGTCTAGTCAGCATTTCAGTTCTCCCAATAAAAGGTCCTTCACAAAAGTATGAGAAGAATAAATTCACCAGTGGTGATACTCAGACGTTGTGCTAACACGGAAACACAAACCCATTAATATAAACCCTTCTTCTGAAAGTTCTGCTGATTATTTTACTTGATAACACCTGTTCTAGATTGTGGCTAGACAATCAGCAGAGTTTTTTGGATGTTCAAATTATTTGAACATTTCTTTTTTCCTGCCTCAGTTATACTCTGACAAATATTATGGGGGAGGAAAGCATTTTTTTTCTTTTCTTTTTTATTAAATTGACAAAAAGCACACTGGAAGTTGTCCCTATCTCTGTAGCCATTATGAATGCAAACTTCCTATGGTCCATGGCATCCAAGGCCATTTACCCGATTGTATCTGTTTGTGTATATTTGGCTGTTATCTAGAGAGATATTGGCAAGGTTTGCCATTCCTTCAAACAAAACCAACTTCCTTTGTAAACAGAAATATTTTCAGATCTTTAGTACATAGAGATACTGGGGAGAACATCTTTAGGGTTTTCTGGAACAGCAAAAAGTTAAAAGTTACTTATTGTACAAAAACCTTGCTCTTCATACATGCTAGAGAAGATCTACTTCAAAATAATACTGCTGAATTCATTAAAGAGACATTGCAACATCAATATTCAAACGCTTTGTAGATTCCGTGATAGTGTACCTGGTTCAGTACTATCAGAGAACCACCAGATAGATGTAATGCAAAGTAAATCTTATTACGCATTGACAGCTTACACCCTAATGGCTCTGATGGAGCTGTTATGATGTATTGTGTCATATTCTAACAGGGATATAGTGTTAAAAACAACTGTATCTTGACAAGTTCCACACAAACTAGATCTGAAGGATCTATAGCTCTGCATGCTGACAATGCATATAAGCTAAAAAAGTTTATAAAAAATGAAAAATCAAGCGCTAGTGAAAGGCTTGCTTTAGTAATAATTTGCTCTTATCTAGATTCTTCTGTGTGAAAAATCTTGAAAGACTTTGATTAATTGAACCTTACCAATACCTCTGTGAGCTAGAAAATGTTTTAATATTCCCCATCCCACACTGAGGCATGGATATGTTCTGTGACTTGTCAAGGTCACCTTGCAAGCCTGTGACTGGGAATTCAGTGCTCCTTGCCTCAGCCCTAAGCCTTAGGCAGAGAGTTCATCTTCTGCTATTGTTTAGAAATATTAACAAACTTGAATTGCACCCAGTTATCATGTCATTCAAAGACCATTTAGTAATGCAAATTCATACTAATTCTGGTGCTAATTCTTCAGCACTAGTAGAGGATAAAACTGATGCCTTTGCCCTTGCCTTTCCTTGATTCCATTCATTAAACTTAGACTGGTGATATTATTTGCATATAATTTTTGGAATTTAATTTTGAGTCAGGCTGAGAGCAAAAAAGAGATTTTGTATTCTCTTGCAGGTTCGTTCAGAGGTGTCACAAGACTGTGCTTTTACATAATTTAATGCAGTCAGTGTGACTGTAGAAAGAACTGCAGGCCCATAAAATATAAAAATAGAGAGACAGTTCAGGTGCAGAGTAAAATGAGATTCTTGTACTGGTACAATCTTTTGCTTTGCCCATGGGGAGCTGAAGTTTTAAGCCTTTAAGGGTAAAAAAAATGAATATTAAACCTGGGTGGGAGCTTCTGACTGGAGACATTTCAGCCAAACAGGGAAGTGAATAGGAGTTACACTGTAGTTTCTCCCTGTTGGTGCAGTCATACAGGAGCAGGGCACAAACAGGCAAAATATTTTCAGTATAATTGGTGGAGAACACAGTCGAGAGATTTGTGCAGTAGGCTTAATTTCCTTCTCACTACGCTATCTCTCATGCTACCTTTCACCAAATGATTTGATGCACTAACTCAAATAATCAATGTGCCAACATTCTTCAGAAACGTGCCTGGACATGGAGTCTGCTTTTAGTTTTCCCACTCAGAGCGCAAGCCACCGAATACTGCCTTCCACCGAGACAAGTCAGTCAGAGGAAAAAGATTCCACATGGCTTCCTCCAAGACTCTGGGTAGGTAGTCCTTGTCCTTAATCATACACAGTTACGACAAAAAGAAGAGTGAAAGACAGATACCTGAGAGATGACTGATAACATTTTAAAAGGCATTGGCACACATTTAAAGTGAAGAACCAATAGCTTGTCATTTTCATGTCATTATACTAAAACATAATTGATACTGTAACTTATATGAGACTTACAAAGTCACGTCATATCAAAACCTAATGAGCAGTTTAATACACGTGCTCTAGAAGGTATAAATACAATTTCCAGATCACATCCACAAGAGCTGCTTAATGGTCAGTACAGTAGCAGGAGAAAAGCCACAGCCTAAGGGGATGAGAGACTTAATATCAGTTAATAACATTTCATGCAGCATATACATGTACACTTCCCCAAGAGAATTGCAAGAGGATAAAAGGATGAAGAGATAATAGATATCCCAGTGGCCGTTTTATACTGAGTTCTCAATTTAATCTAGTCTGTTTATTAGAGAAGAGGAAATAATTCAGAAAATACAATTTATTCAACAAATTTCTTCTCTAATCCAAAAGAAAATTTTCTCTGATTTGTTTAGTCTTCTAAATTATTTTCAAAATGTGGTGAAACAGAGATTAAATATCAGTGCTATCTAGCTATTTGATAAAAATATGTTGCATGAAAATTTGTCTTTTTCTGGCAAAGATTTATTGCCATAGACTCTCCTGAAGGAAGTTCAATTGCTATCAAAGCAGATAGATTTGTGTTTGAACATATCTATTCTGAAGTGTTAACTTTATTATGCTAAGCATGTTACTAGAATGAATAAACATGATCACTTTGATGGGTTAGTCACCACTTGGCAGAATTGCATCACAGGGCAAGTCATACATGTAAGTAGTGAATACTCTGCTATAGTTACTCAGCTTCATAAGGTTTGATTCTCATGTTTCTCATGGCAGCTAATTTAATAACAGGACTTTTTGCTCTTTTAAAAATACTAATTGAATTCACCAATATTAGAAAAAAAGACACTAGCAGTTCTCACTCTTGTTGAAGAACTTTGTGAAAGGCATTTGCTGTCAGGTGTACTTAGACATGTGAATACACCTGAAGAGTTGTGGTGCAATAGGGAACTTCGACCATTATAATGCAAAGTGATTGCACCCAGTGACAAGTCTTTTTCTAAAGGGTACTAATGATACCACATCGTACTTATCTAGTGTAGTACATACACACATTTTACAGATTTTTGAACACTTTTAGAAAGCTGTAAGCACTTTTTTTGACATGATTTTGTCTTTGTCTTTAAAAAAAGAAACAATGATTGGGAAAAAAAAAGGGTATATTCTTTCCATCAACAGGTGTTTCCAGTTAACCTCCTCTGGATAACTGGAAAAGTGAAATATATATAATCATACAGTAAAGTTATTATTTTTATTTCAAATTGTAAGTAAACATGGTATGTTTTCCTGCAAGAAAATCCCATTAATTCAGTTGCAGGGATAGTGATGAGTACTGCTTTTGCATCCCAAAATTGCATTGGCAAATATGCTTTATGCAATTACATGCATACATAACCTCCTCCTGCTGCAGTCCCATGGTGTTCTATTTTTTTGTTTAATTTTTAGTATAGAAAAATGCTTTCATCAGTTGATAACTTTATTTGAAAAGCTCTCATGCTAGCTGAACTAAAAGAGTGGAAGTCAGTGAATGTGAAATATAGTGCTGCAAGTTTTTGAAGATTTAGTGTATCTATCCAAAGCTGCCACATGGATTTAAAAGTTGAAAAGTCTAATGGAACTAGGAACTTGTCCTACAAGAATTGAACTAAATTGTGTGACCATGGATATTTGAGATTTACAATAAGTTACGATAGCAGAAATATAATAGTATCAGAATTTTATATTAAGCTTTATTTGTGTTGTGTTCAAAGTCAGTTATTATAAATTCACAGTTCCTTGGCTTTTCTTTATAACTGAATGTTTAGTTTCTTCCTAAGTAATGCCTTACACCTCACCAGCTGATTGCTTGAAATACACATTTTGTTTAAAGCCCTGATTATGCCATTTCAGACTTTGGCATCTTAATTGTAGTGCAATGTTGTCTTGGAGTTGTTATATTTTCTTGATTTTACTGGATTAGTCTGTGGAGAACTTGCCTTAATATAGTACAGCATACTAAGGCTGTTGTAGACTGTATCTTCTCCAGTTTTATATTCATTTTTAAGGTTTCCAAAACCTTTTCAAAGAATGCATTCTCAAGAGTATTTCACATGCTAAAAATTCTCTCACAGTTTCATGTCTGCAATTCCTTTCAATGCAATATTCTGACCTGTGATGGGGGGGGGGGGGGCCACACGACACATGACTGGTGTTTTCAGTAACACTTTCAAATTGAAACACTCTTTCCTTTATTATCTTTTTTTCCCCCCTGATATTTCCATTTTAATTATATCTGTACTGTTAACAGGAAAGGAAATACGGATTCTGCGTATAAAGAATCAAAAAGGTAAATGAGTAGAAATAAATGGAAGAAAATACGGTTGGTTAGGTACTTGTCCTAATAGAGGAAAATCAGGTAAAATACAGTACCAGAGTAGGATTTCTACCTACTCCATCTAGGTAGAAATAACAGCAAAAATAATCAAGGGTGAGCAGAACAAGCAATAATCTGAAACAAGAAATTTGAAACTGAGAGATTAGCCTCAGGATGGGGAAGGCAACTGATGAGGATGGAGAGAATCCAAGCAAATGAGAGCACATCTAATGAATATAACAGGAACTAGTGCAGGATGAAAATGCAGTTAAATACTGAAGTAAATATATTCAGATTTATTTAAATAGAATTCATTATCGTGAAATATACAGTGACATTCATGTATGTAAACCTTTGCTGATACATATAGCTACTGCTGACAGATATGTTGTCTATCAGCATAAACCTGCCAGTCTAGTAAGTCCGTATTTATTGTCAAGTAAATATGTTCCCATTTATACCATTTGTCCTTTCACTTCTGTGTGAGAGGGTTTTACAGTTGTTGTAGACTGAGTACTGCAATATTTTACTGTTGTTTTAGCTAAAGCAATAGTCAAGCTTTCCAGCATAAGGCATGGGGTTTGGGTTTTTTTTGAAAAAACAGTGTGATCTGTATTTTCTGAATACAATTAAGTATTTTTGTTTTAAATTATATTGGTCACATGTAGAGCTGCCACTGTGTGGTAGCCAAAGTGTTTGCACTGTGTGTTAACATTCTAGTAGTGATAGATATGAACCTGATGACAGTGTTTAGCACCATTTACTTCCAGATTGCCCAACATACTCTTCCAAACTCTTCAGCTACTTTACATGGAAGATTTTTTTGCTAAATTATAGTTTTAAGCTAGTACTTTCAAACTTCATCAGCCCAAATGACCCTCATAGAGATGGAGCATGTCTATGGATGATTTTGAGGTGAGGACGTGTGGGCAGGAGGTTATTGGTGGCAAGATTGTTCTGGAATTTTAGGGTTTATGTGGTTACTTTGGTATTAAATTTGATTTGATCAAAAATGATTGATGTTTGTTGCAGCCTCACAGGGCACTGGATGTGTGCTTTGACCATAACAGTGCAAGGTTCTTACCTTAGGTATAGGGGAGTTCATCCACAGCAGAACTTTATACAGCCTGCTGAAATCATTCTTTTTTATTCTGCTTCAGTGGTGACATGCTGTGACAACATGGTGCAGTGGAGGTTGAAAAGCACTGTTACACAAAACAAGAATACTGTAAGTTATTCAGCATCAAAAAAACCCGCCACCCAACTAACAAGATGGAAGTAGCTGTTAACATGTTTGAGAACAGCAAAATTGGTCAATTTTGTGTAAAGCACCTCGTGGCTATCTCCTCTATGGCTCTCTTTGGGTTCAGCCTGAGCTGACACAGCCCATCTCTGCAAGCTTGGGGTTGGCAGAGTTCTCACTGAGCATTACCTCTCAGGTGCGGTGGTGTTTGCTGTGAAAACACAACCTAGCCTATGGAAAGAAAAACCATGGCTTGTCTGTAGGAATGTGTTACACAGGCTTTTAAAATTTGTTTATCTGGGCACCATGCAACACAGAAGTCTCAATAACGACTAACCTATACTGTTCTTCTCTTGGGCAGTAATGCTCTCTTTCACTGCCAATGTGTACCTGTGCATGTGGGCAGGCACCCACACACGTACCAGCTACAAAACTTTCATTTGAGCTCTCCACCACTGGAAAAGCACAGCACTCCCATGGGATCAAATTAGCTTTCTGTGCATGGAAACTAAGGCCTGGTTTTCCTCTCGATATGTTCTGCACTTTGTTGTAGTTCAGGATATCCCTGTGGCTGGCGTTTTCCTGAGGGATCTCTTCTGTCTCAGGTGGATGTTCAGTTTTTATTCTTCAGTGAGCTACACACATGTGAAATTCACTATTTTTAATATCTGATTTTAAAGCAATTCCTGATCAATGATTTTCAGTAATGTCATATTTTAGCAGGACAAAGTGGGCTGAACTTCAGGTAGGCAACTTCAATAAAAGAACAGTAGAGATTCTGTTGTATATTTAGCTATGAATAATGTGTTATGTCAATATATTATTAGTTATAACTATAAACAGACAGATTTCTGTAATTGGATTCAGATCTAATTCCTTTGTTGTCCAGTTGTTGTTCCAGTAAAGAAAATCAGGCTGATAGGAATTTCCTGGGATGCATTTATTCTGTATTTGGAGACATCAAAATGAAAAAGTTGAGATCTTACAAAATTGGAAAAATTGATATGTTACCAACATTTACATCTTTTATTGCAGGTTAAAGCTAATGAGGAGATTACAGGTTTCTGGCATTGGCAGTGAGATACTTACATAAGAAATAAATTAAAAAAATTAAGTGGTTACGGTGGACGTCTAATGTAGTTTCCATTGAAAACTAGGGTCTTTTTTAAATGCAGTATGTAACCTGTAATGCTTTTTAGCTCTTAATTCTATAGAAGAGTGTGATGATAATGTAATGATTATATCAGAACTGCAAGAAAATAAGCAAAAATAACTGATTACATTGTAAATATTTACGAATACAGTATTCCGCCCCCCCACCCCCCCACCCCGGG
>JAVJGI010000062.1:51775246-51820057 GCA_035590275.1 Ibycter americanus
CAGGGCCCAAGGAACTGAAAAGTCCTTGATTTAGTATAAACATCACCCAGCAACAACTAAAAACATCAGTGTCCTATTGACATTGTTCTCACATCACAGCCACAACACAGCACTGTGCTAACTACTAAGAAGAAAATTAACTCTATCCCAGCTGAAAGCAGGACACATATCATTACATCCACCTTTGAATTCTATTCAAAGACAATTTCATAGTCTTTGTAGTACACCTAAACTCTTTCAAGATTTGAGAAAACTGCAGCATTTGTTCTTTCTGAGAGTTAGATGTGAACTCTGCAAACAAAATAAATTTGAGATCTTTAGATCTTTGCCCCTGACAGTCTCTGAATACACAAGTCCCATCCCAATAGAGTATAGATGGGGTTTTTAGCCAAATATGAGTACCAATGCCTTTGTCTAAGGTGGTACAGACATAGTTTGAGCATATAAAATAATTGTCCCTGAAATTCTCTATCACTCCGCAAGTCATTTTTCCCCACTAGCTTATTTAAATTAAAAGAAAAAAAGACTACATAAAAGCTTACCTCAGTGACTTCTCAGTCTTTCTACTCTCCATATCTGAGACAAAATGACATCTTGAAGTTAATTAGTAGGTCTGTTAAACCTCTGGAAATAGTGGAAGTTTCCCCCCTGACCTGTCAATTGAGTCCATAAAATGTACTGAGAAAAGTTTCCCTGACAAAGTTGAAATAACATGCAAAGCTGAGGAACAAGTGTGGAGGAACTTACTAATAGATGGGACTTATCTCTTGCTGGTGTCTTTCAGACATCCTTGACCTCAACACTGGCATTTGAACTAGTACCAACTTGAATCTTACCATTTGATTTCTCAGATTATGAGAACTATAATCTGAGTAATTTGTCAACATACTGCATGTGAATTGCAACAATGAAAAACACGGTTCTATGTGGAGTTAATTATATCATGTACCTCACAAACCACAAATGGTGAAGCTATGTTAAAGATTAATCCCACTTGAATGGGAGGACTCTAGTACAATGTGTTAACACTATCAAGGTGAAATCAGTTTTTTAAACTTGTTTTTGCAAATAAGAGGGAAAGAAGTCACATTTAGAGAATGGGAAATAGAGTAAAACAAAACCAGTTAATCCTAGGTTTAGAACAGTTAGAGTAATTTAAGCAGAATTAAAAGGAATTCCCATAAAAACAACGAGAGAACAGAACAGAAAGAAACTGAATTTGTTTTCTGCCTGAGAATAATGAGGAAAAAAGAAATTAATTTCACAGGATACAATGAAAGTATCTGTGGTTCAGAGAAGAAACTAGAGGGATAGGGAAGATCCTGGAACATATAATGGCCATTTTGGTGCAAACAAAGCACCCATCCAACCCAGAACCTTGTCTGCATCAATGACCGTAGACAGATGCAAAGGGAAGCTCAAAAACATGGTGAATTATACTTTCCCAGCTATTCTAAGCTCAAGGCATTTCCTGGTTCTGAAGTTATTTGTCTATATAATGACACTCAAGACATCTCTCTCTCAATTACTTGTCAAGTCCCTCCTGTGACATGTATAAAATTTCTGTATCCCCAACACATTTTGGAAAGGAATTCCATAGTGCCATTTGCTCTTACTTCTTCTGATGCTGTCCCCTACCAGCTTCATTTTATGGTCCTGTTTTCTTAAATTGGAAGAAATGGAGATGAAGAGGATTAGAGACCTTAAAATTTGTGTCTCTTCTGCTCTGCTTTTTTAACTTACCTTGAAAAATAGGATGCTGCTATAGAAAGCACACAAGTTAACCACAGAACTGAAAAGTTTACACAACTTTAATATTTCTCTTACAAATGGGAAAAGCACCATGTCAGATTTGGACCCCAAGGTGGTATAAGTAGTGTACGTCCTGTACAACCCTAACAATGCAGCTGTAAACCTAAGTCTAGTACATTTACAGCACCAGCTGACAAAAAGACAACCTAGAAAGTGGCCAGTACTTTTCACCACCACAACCACCATTTAGTGGTCAACACATAGTAATATGGAAAGGGGTGTCAGGTGGTCATCTTCAACATTTTCAGTGACAGTATTATTAATCTATAAATTAATACCTTTTTAAAGTTAAAAGGTAGGAAGAAAATATCTGGACCTGAAAGATAATGGCATATATTCATAATAAATAAGGCAGGCAGAGAATGGAGAGATGATATTCACCATTATGATCATCATTGTCATTTTTTTACCATCCCACCCACAATTCGTCTGAAAGTGTCCTTGGTAAAGTATCTATGGCCTGAAGGATAAACAATGGTAGTAGTCACCATCAGGGAAAGAAGGAACTCGACAAACAAAGCCTCATCATTTGCTATCAAGGTTGTCTTGTTTTCAGATGACCTCTCTTTTCCTGGATTCCCCTTGGTAAAGGTTATTTGCAAATGCTTAGTAAACCCAGCTTCTTAACATTCTCTCTGTGCCTTGTCATTGTAACATGAAACAAATACATAAACCTTCGAGCTGATTGTTTTATTTCATCTTTTTCCAGATTTCATGGTGATATCACAAAAACTTGACACTCTTCTTGAACTCTTCACCTCAGAATCTGACATGTGCTGTATTTCATATATCCCCTTGGGATTCATGTCCTCTGCTTAATCTTCAGCATAGCATACAAGAAAGCTAAATGGAAGGAGTGTTTTCAGCTAAGAAACCTTTCTGGAGACAAAACTGTATGTTTCCTACTTTTCTTAGTTAATATTCATTAACATTTCTTTTCTGTAGCTCGTTCCAGTTATGGTATTCATTATACTTATTGATCAGATCACTAACTGAGCATGCTTTACACAGTGCCCTACCTGTTGGTGCTTTATAAAAAAATCAGTCCAATTACAACTATTTGGTAACAGTTTAAATTCAGCCATAACAAATACGAACAATGTTGCTGTAAAACATGGTATAAATGGCATACAAAAAAAACCCTGTCAACAGGTAAGTAAACCTGAAAGACACTATATGATGAAGTAACAGCCTTTTCTAGAGAGAGATGGTCAAGACTGACCCTAACAGATCAGAGGATAGGAAACCCCAGGTGGAATCAGCACAAGAATTCAACAAAGAGTATCTCTAAAAATGGAAATAAACAATGGAAATTTCAAAAAACTGTTTCATACAACACCAGCAAATATTTTTGAGATGTATGTCCTTCTTCCTATATATTCATCCTGCCTTCACATTGCTGTTCTTAGAGTGCTACATCTTAGACGTTCTATATGGACTATTGCATTCACTGGATATTCCTCAAAAAGATTTCAAGTTCAGTGCTTATATTTACTTAATTTCCATTGTAAGGTAAGATTTCTGCTGTCCAAAACTTTCTCCTTGTTACGAATTGAAAGCTTTGCTTGCACTACACCCTTTGCACATTTGATCAATGAATGTAAGACTTTATTAAATCTTAAAAAGCTTAAGATAATACAGGAGGAGTTTATTTTTCTAGGCATGGTTTGCATTATAACTACCTTCAGTTCATTTTAGACCTGGAGAGTTTTATTTGCCAGGAAAAGAAAGGAATACACTTATCTTTAATAAATGATCATTAAATAAACATCTTTCATGCAAGAGATTTGTTATATTAAAGAGTATTAAAATTATATCAGCCAGCTCTCTTATTTTGAAAGGCTGCATACAAGTGAGGGGATACAGTAATACTGATGTAGATAAGTATAAATAATAAGAAAGGCTTCACACTCTCTCTCTTTCCAAATAACAACTCCATTATTTTACTTGCTATCCTGCCAGTCCTTCCTGACAGATAAAATTATTCCAATTCATAGCTGACTTTGGGCAAGGTTTTTTAAGTTTCTACCATGGGTATGCAACTCCATCTAGTTTTCCATAAGACCTGAGTATTAACCCCTCTTTTCAATCCTAGATCAATCAGGGAGTCCCAGATGTTCAATTTTTCCAATGATGCTCACATTGTTAATGAAAGGAGGAAGTGTAACTGAGCTTCTCTAACCTTTGGTAACAACCAGATGCATGAACCAGATTTGTTAGCCAACAAAGCTGTGGTTCACCAAGGACTGTAAAAGTTTCCTTTGGGTTCAACAGTGCTTAAATTCTGCAAAAATGTGAAGCATTTCTTTCAGATGTTCAGAAGAATTCTTCCAGAAAAGTGTGTTAACTGGGTGATGGATGTTTAGCACTATTAATTCAAAGCAAACTAGACACACTAAACTGTACTCTCCATTTACCCTGCTCCATGCCCTGCCCATCCTTGACCAGTCTAACTCTTCCCATTCAGAAATGGGAAAGCAGTAATCACCTGGGATGAACTGTTATGTCAGTGAAGACAGGCAGGGAGGGACTTCTGTATATAACTTTTCCCCCAAAATAGAAAGAAGCTAAGGCAACCACACAAAGAAGCAACCTCAGAAAAGTATGTAGCATTGTTAATAGCTCCAGAGCGAAAGCACGGAAAGCATCAGTCCAAGTCCCCCACACCAGATCTGGCAACAGACTGGTATGCACTGGGTTTTTAAATCTTTTTAGGTGTTCCTAATGGAACATTCGTCCTGCATTGATATTATCTGCAGTTATTGCTGAAAAAGTATTACTCTAGGTCCACTGCTGGGAAGTACCTGAAGAGCCAGGGTTCATCTGTATTCAAAAGAACGTGTCAAGGATCACGTGCTTTTCTGAAGGTCAGATAAGGTACTGCTGCTGGGGGAGGGGGCGGTGGGGGTGGTGTTGTTTTTTTTTCTAGAGACCAGAAAAAGTGAGATCATGTGAGTTGCATGAAATCTGTTGTACACAATTCTCACAGTTTTGTTAGAACAAGCAAGTTCTAGTTTATGTCCTCTTCCTGCATAAAATTCATTTTCATGCACAGTTTCTCCCTTTGCACCGGTTTTGTTCCATGGAAGCCCTGGGCTTTACTGGTTTCAGTTGAGCAACTCTGGATTACCCAGACCGAGAAACAGGTTTTCCAACAGCTCTATAAATCTCGGATGCTCCCTTGAAACTGCTGCCAACAGGTGGTAAACTGCTACCATTCACTGCAAACAATTTCGCAGCATCGGCATCAAGATGCTACAGTAACGGATGGTGCAAAACAAATGGACTTGCGAAGTTCCTGGGACCACACACTAGGTTCATTCAGGCCTTGAAGCAGCCATCAGATGGCAACAATTTTGTCACCACTAGTACAGAACAAAATAGAATATGTGTCCTAGAGCTGAAAAGCTCCATATCTCATTAACTATCTCCTGAGTCATGCCTGTCACCACCAGCTTTAAGTTTTAATTTCCTTGCTTTCACTGGTTGTCAAGGCTGTTTGACTATATCTCTTTTGTGTTTAATCAGCGGTACCGATGCTTTTGATGAGATTATGTTCCTAACCTGTTGCTCTAGGAAGTCACAAACATAGAATTGTTTATACGGGAACAAATTAAGTACAGCTTTTTACTTTTGAGATAGAAAAATGACTAGTCCTATGAAACATAACATCTTTAGCAAAAATGCTTTGGAGAGCTAGATTATCAAATGTAACAGTTCAGTGGTTCAATTCATACCTGACAGGCTTCAAAGAATATATATGCAAATTGATCTCCCAGCTGCAAGGGTAATTAACATGGCCTGCTGCAGGGGGCTGTTTTTCCACCCATTCTGTTTCATTATTATTTTAGTGACTTTACGTTTTTCTCAACCCACTGTCTTTTGGTATGGAAATAAATTTAACTTCCTGCTTTATGTAAACTTCATTACACTACAATCAGCAGGGAATCTAGCCTGATGGCAGTGCTAACATTTTAAACCCAATACAGCCTGACATAAAGCTTCACACTGTACAAACACTTTTGTTGCTGATATTATTACGTGTGTTGGTTTTGCCCAACACACTTCTTGTACTCTTTTAAGGGACTACAGTAAGCCTGATTCTTCCCTTGTACTTAAACCAATTTAACAACATTGAGACAGAGCTAGCAAAGGACCAGAGAAGACAAAGAATCTTGGAACATGCAGTTTAATCCATTTTTTGCTAGGACATTCAAATAGTATTTGCAGTCCTGCCAGTGGACTTTTTTTTTTTTTTTTTTTATTCCCCCAAAGCAGGAAGGTTACAGCCCTAAGTATATAAGCATTTCATGCAGTATTGGACCCATTGGCTGTATACTGGGTCATGAACTGAAGTATGTGGTTCTGTTTCCACAGAGATATGTGCCCTTTGTATTACATATTGCAAAATGTTCCCCATATGGTTATGGGGGAACAGCAAAGCCATTTTCCCATTATATAGTAAGAGTGCAACTTACAGGGAAGCAATCACATTACACATGCCTGGGAAAACTATAGACATAAAAACATTACTGCATTTGGATAACTTTCATAACCAGAAACGTATGTATGAAGCCATTCTACAAATTATTAAGTAAAATCATATGTTGAATCATTTTAAGCAAATGTTTATGAGTAGATATAAAGTAACAGGTATATCTCTAAGTGGCTAAACTTTCTTTTGCAGAGGGTCACTGAAATGATTTACTACAGGGATAAATGTAATCCAGCCTACTGCACATTTACATGTTATACATTCTTATATCAAAGTTTGATATTACTTTTTTCCACAAGAGCCTTTACAAGCTTCAACCAACATATAATACAGTGTGTATGCAAATGTGTGGATGTGCATAACCACACATCTATGTTAAATAATGTTGGGAAAATCCTATTAGTGGTTGTACTATTTTGTTGAACTTTCAGGCGGTTTTCTCATCAAATCAGTGTCAGCTACAAATACAGAGAAACTCCAGCCTGTATGTTACTAGATTTACGCCACTGCCCTGGAGTGTCAGGTCATGGCCTGTATTTATCCTCATCTGATACCAGAGCGTTAAACAACTGGAGGAGCTCTTCTGCTGCCTACACGCTATTGCATACCCAATACTTAACTGAGGTTAATTGAATGTGTGCTAAAAGGACTCTAGTGGGGAGTGGATACAGAATCTCTAGTGCATGGGTGGATAAAGGCCACTCCTGACCCTGGATATCAACCTCATGTCTTTTCAGAAAGTAAACAAACAGACTATGAAAGGGGCGGAAAGAAAAATATGTCAGAGAGAGAGAGAGAGAGGGAATGGGCAGTTTTAATCCATTTTACTTTTATGAAGATGTATTAAGCATTAACTGATGGGATTTTTCAGTGGTGCCTTATAGAACTAGGTGCCTATTTCCCTTTGAATTTTATTGCTGGTTGAGAGTTTATCTTTCTTAGCCTCTTTAGAATAAGCCAACCTGCATTTTGGTCTGAAAAGGAGACTTCATAAATTACATGTTGCCAGTATGGCAAATTACACCTTTATAAGACAATTTCTGGCAGATTAGCTGATGTGCATCACCATAGCTTCACATTCAAGTGATTTGGACATGGCCCATAATGAATAAGACATTCCCAGCAACAGAACACAGATTTTGCATTATTATAAACCAGGGGCTGACAACAGAATACCGATTTTGCATTATTATAAACTGGGGACTGAAAGTTACTGCTGTCTGGCAAGTGTTCAGCAATCATTTGTTGGCAGTCTCAGCTGAAAGGCCAAGGACTGGGAGAGCAGGGAGCCTGAACACATCTTTCTGTGAGAGAGTCTCTCAGGTCAGTGTTGAGAAATACTTCAGTGCCCAGGGAAGGGGCTGGGAATTAAGCTTGCCATTGCCACTCATGCACCATGAAAGAACAAGGTATGAACTTTCAGAGTGGACAAACCTCCACATTCCACAAAAATCAGGCTTTAAAATAATTAGAGAGAAAATGGCAGACCTGTAACAGTGAGCCCGAAACGCTGACAGAGTAAAAGAACAGTCACAAGCAGGGACTGATTTTTTTTCACCTCTTTCCAGTTCTGCTGTACAGCTGAAAAGGATAAAGTGGCCAACAAAAATTCTGCTTCTGTAATTTTCCACTGCATCTGCAAAATGGCTCTTTAAATGCCACTTGACCTTGAATGAAGAAATAATCTGTCCTTTATCAGTCTTCTCGTTTCATGCCCTGGCTTACAGCATCAAATTTACATCCTGCCTTACTGTGGAGCTTCTTGTGAAAATGATTTCAAGCAAGTATCTGTTCTCCAGGAATGCATTCCTCTTCACTGTGTAAGGGGTGTGCAGATACTTTTTGTCTGTCACTTGCCATTTGAGTCTGACCTATGGGCACTACAACCATATATTAGCTCTGTCTCAGAGCACAACACCACAGACAAACCCCACACACTTTCCACTCAAGACCCATGCATCTTACATGAATGCAGAGCTCAAGCTTTTTGAAAACTAAAGGGACACGATTTAGTGATGGACTTGGCAGTCCTGGGTTAATGGTTGGACCTGATGATCTCAAAGGTCTTTTCCAGCCTAAATGATTCTAAAGACCTCAAGTCACTGTTATGCAATAACAAACATTTCTCCCTCCTTACCCTGCACATCTTTTTCTCCATCCCATTTTCCTATTATTCTGTCTTACTAAACTTAGTGAGACTGTTATGCGAACCAAAGTACCCACCAGAGTAAGAGCTGGCAAAGCCAAACATTTTGATTATATGGCTGCGGATTCAGCCGAGTACTTCCCTTCATACTGCATAGTGTTCTGTGCTAGTTCAGGTGATGGATGACAGCAAGGCTGGGATGTGTGGCAGGAGTGGCCTTCTTGTGAAAGACTGCAAGGCAGGCAATGGAGTGGGATATGGCACATAGGCACAGCCTTGAATCCTGCTTAGCACATAGAAGCAAGAGACAAACAAGTAGAAGGAAAACTTAACTGGGGTCAAGGAAAGCTCCCCTAGCCCTTTCCACACATTCCTATTCCTATGGGAATATATGTTTTTCTGAGCAGAGGCAGAAGCTGTGTGCTTGAGAACAGCTGGCATCTGCTGGGCCTGTTTCTGATGCTTTTGGAGCATGCCGAGACAAACTGCAACAAGAGGTATATCCAAGAAAGAGTCGGATAACCTGGATAAAATGACATCTGTTCACAGGCTAATTGACATACAACTACATTATGATGCATTCAGTTAAAAGTGCAAGTACAAGAACTTTACTCCCTTGGCTCTTTCCACTGAACTCAACACACTGATTATACAGCCTGGAATAAAGATATTTATCAGGCAAAAACTAACCCAGGGATCTACAAAGCTCCTGATAGAACCTTTTAACAAATTGGAGAAATTACAGGACTGTGGAAAAAAACACTGCCCTGCTACATCCCCACCAGTAGTAGTTTAAATGAAAATGCCCCAAGAAGGTTGAGGGCCTCTGTAATTCTTTTACCCCTTTTTAAAAGGCATTCCAAGCACCATGCAGGGTGCACTGTCTCTCCCTATTGAACACTAAGTGTGCAAAACTGATGGCAGGTGTCCTATGCCCTCTCTGCAGCATATAAGCTACAAATAACACTGCTGCACAGCAGAAGATGCTGGGCTTTTTCTGTGGAAGAATTGCTATTCTGAGATTCTTTTTGTCTAGCTATGAAGGCAGGAGGAACAAATGTCCTTGACATCTATGAAAGGCCATGCAACTGCAGACCTGAAGAAAAACCTCTGATTATACACCCTCCAGCTCATGCTGGATCAGTGTCGGCAGCAAGCTGTGCTGTGCCCAGCATGCACAGAACAGAGACAAATATATTGGAGAAATTGCAACTTACCAAGGGAGACCAAGTGATGAGCTGCACTCTTATTTTGATTCACAGTCTCAGGAGCTGGTAAAGATAGCAAGACACTAAAGCCACATCCATATTGTGCCTCTGAAATGACTTCTGGAAGGAATCCTTCTGTAATAAGGAGGCCACTGCCAGGGCTCTCCCAACTAATACGGTCAATAACCGTTTCACTGCAGGCCAACCATGAACTGCACATCCCCTTCTATAGAGGTTTCTGGTAGAGACAAATGGACCTACTCATCAGGACTGAAAGCATCATTTTGCCTCCTCCCTGTACCCAATTTATCTTCCTCTTCAAGTAGGAAGTTTATTTATTCCTTAGCAAAGCCACATTTTTAAGCAGATATTTAGCTTCATCTACTGTGCCATGAAGCATGCTTAGGCATGCTGGAGTGCCCCAATGAACTGGCACCCCTATAGCCAAAACAAAGCTCAAAGGAATTTCTTGTAATGCCTTCTCTGACTCGAAGGATATCAGGTGCAGGCTATTGTAGATTGGTGTTTCATTGATTCATTTCACATGTTTTGAATAAAAAAGTTCTCAGCAACACCCACCACCTGGACACTTACAGGTTGGTCCGTTTGCAAGGTAGGACTGTGTCTCGAATAAGACTCTCAAGTTGTCAGGTGGTGAAAAAAAAAGCGCAAAAATTTGAACCGCACACACTATCACTGTATTATTTTTTTTGTAAATTAAAAAGGAACAACTGTCTAACTCAGAAATGTGTTGGGCATGTAATTAGTTTAATCATATAGATGAACCTATGATGCTTCTCAATCTGGTTGGTCTAAACATGGAACAAAGTGCCAAGGGAACCTGTTACTGCTCTTGTAACTCAGTATTTCCTCTAGGCACCACAAAAATTCCTGCAGGCTGGCAAGATGACATTGATCTTGCCCACCAGGCCAATGCCAGCAAAGGAGCCAAGCAGGCATGTCACAGACACCATGTCCTCCACTGGGGTGCCCTGGTAATCCTACACAGAGCTGCTGTGCTTCAAAAGTCCTGGGGACCCTTCTCCAAAATGTTTGCAAGGGCTGATACAAAGTATGAAAGGATCTTGGTATCCTTAAAAGTGTTTTAGATGTTATAGCACATAGTCACATGTGCCGGGAGTAGTAAGTGAGGGAGTTCGCAGTTACCAGCACTATGATGTCTGCAGGTTCAAAACCCTGGCAACATTCTTGTTAGTCCTTCGCTTCCCCAGTGAAGGTCCTCTTCACTGTCAAGCCTACACACAGAACACAGGGTGGTATTATGGACAAGTACGGATTAGACAGACCTATAAAAACATTCTTAATCCCTGACATGTAGAGCAGCCAGTGCAACAGTAAAAAAAGTAAAACATCTTTGGCCTTTCTCAGATCACCCATCCCCAGCTGTTGGCGTGATGATAGCTGGGTATCACCTGGTGGTAGGCATGAGAGCTGATGCTGTAACCCCACAGCAGGTGAGTTGGTTCAGTGTTTTCTGGACTCCCTAGTGAATCAGTGCGGTCACAGTTCCCAGAGTGACTACTGCAAGCTGCCACCTGCCTAGGAACAAAACACTGAAGAATCTCCACTTTTCCAAAACCACAAAGTTAGGGCATTTGGGGCATTAGCCTTCTCCCTGCAAAGTACAGCTGGGAAGGTTGAGCTGTGAAACTACAGAAACAGCAAGAACAAAGAAAAACAGTGAGGTAAGAGGGAGAGTTCTGGATATCCCATAAAAAGAAAGATGTTTGGGAAAGCACTGGAAAGAGGGAAAAGGGAAAGTGAGAAGGAGAAGGCAAAGGCAAGAGTGTGTTAGTAATCAGAGTAGAACAATAAGTTTATTAAATGGTCATTTATTTGCTTTACTTGGTACATCAGTTCCCTGGATAGAAAGTTAGGAACGTGAAGGTGTAGCAGCTGTGGCATCATTTTCAGGACAATTCCTGGGGAGCTGCCTGAGACACATATAGCCAAGCAATGTTCAGGGACACAAAAGCAACCTTCTACAGGCAAGGACCTGATTGCTTGCAATCATTAAAAGGACCCTACGTTTCTCAAGTAGCTCGAGGCTAATCCAGACTCCTGGCTGAAACAATAAGTCATTGCATTCTGCTTATCAGGTATGCCCTATCAAGTTCAAGTATGCACACAGTTTTTTCCTTATTTCCCACTTTTTGTCTGGAGGTATCTGCAGTCCAGTAATGGGGGTTTGTAAACCTCACTGATTCCAGGTATAGTCTTTAATCCTCAGGTTTTTGTATGAAGGATTATATACACCAGGTCCTGTAAATATGCATACTATGACATAGAAAAATACCACAAAAAAGCTTCTAAACTATGTGATCATTTAAACTTTGGATGGGTGCTTTTACTTTTCATTTTCAGTACTTGAACTCTTCAAAAGAAAGCCCATATTGACATCTTCTACAGTCTGACTTTCTTTGTTACCCCTATTTCTCTTTCCTACACCAGTTTTTCTACCTTGACACCACATTTGTCTGGCTCTGCTTGCTCACTTAGAAAAATGTAGAGTCAGGAGTTTAAGCACAGTGCTCACACCAAGACCCAATTCCAGGTGACTTACAGCTATAGGGCCAAAGTCAGAAAGGTTGTGTTAGGTTAACAGCACTACTGGCAGCATCCCACTTCCCAAGTTAACTGCCTCTAGTCTGCTGCTGGAGCTCATGATTTTTTCTGCTTCAGACAAAATGACAGGTGTTATTTTAGACAGTGTAAATATTGGTTCTTCAGCAACCTTGTTCCTTTTGACTGAGGCAGGTGAATTCAGCTGTTAGATCAATGGTTAGTCTCTTTTGGGAGAGGAAAGGGCTGGAGGTAATAACTTCTTGATCCAACACAGCTAGATGAGGACATGGACCGTAAAATTATCATTGATAACTTTGATGACAAATTTGAAAATTCAAATAAGCAAAAATTTTCCCCTTTCCTGGAAACATCTACTTTACCTAAGTGTTTAAACTGTAGATAAGTGCACATAGATCTATGCATGTTTGTAGAAATGCTTTTTGAATGACAATATTATGAGAAATCGAAAGCAAAAGCATTATTATATACATCTATGTTTTCTATATAAGTCAATTATTCAGTTCAGTTTCTATCAACAATTTACAGCATCTGACTTTTGGGATTTTTACATCACATACATGCACACACACACATTTAAAGATAATTGAGTATTCTGGTTAATACAGGGGTTCTTTTCTCTTTTTGAAGAGGAAAATTTTTAAACACTTTTATTTCAGGATTTGGGGGGGAGAATATTAAATTAAAAGAGTAATTTTCCCCATAATTTTCTGCAAGGTGTAACTAGCCTTTTCAAATTGGTTCCACTAGAGAGGCAGAATACTAGCCCTACACTCCTGTTTTTATTACTTATAAAAAATTGCAGGTACTTCTAGAAATCACAGGGAAACATTAATAGCTTCTGTCATTGCTAAATTTTGTCAGCAATCCATGCCATTTTGCAGAAACGGGAAGTAGTGGGCTTAATATTAAAGATTCTCTGGTTTTCAAGAACAGATATTTCTCTTCAAACCTTCTAAAAAAGTATTATATGAAGTTCTGCCTTCCCATGCAGTGACAGAATGTCCTTCCAGACCCACAACAGTCTCCAGGAGATTCTTCTCATTGTTAATTTACTCCTGTAAATTCTGCGCTGGGAGGATCTTGCACCCACCTCTGAGGTTCCTGTGCTGGCCAATGGTATCAGCTGCAGAACTAGTAGATGCAGAGAGCGTTTGTAGACGTGGAGCCTAGACTGTAAGATCTAAAATCTTGATTTAACTGGGAGATCTACATTTAGAAATAACACCTACTTACAATGGAGGCCCAGCAGCTACATGCATAAACAATATCTGACAGTATAACGGGCTCATAGGTGAGAGGGGGAGTACTTTCAGGACCTGCAATTTAGCCAATACCAATTCCTACTACTGTTTCCCAATTAACCAAAAGAGGGGGCTAGTTCATTCCTTTTTTCATGTTTTTCAAAAACATGTTTCTGTTTCCTGACCTTGGGTTATTGGAATATTCCTGACAGAAAATAAGGTGGAATCTTCTCTGGCGGCACCTTTATTACTAGCAGATTGACTCACAGTGCGGATCTTTGCTTTCCATTTTGTTCGCAACACTTCCATCTGCATGACTGTACTTCATATTAAAAGGCCTCCACCTAGCCACAGAATCCTCCTGCAACTTTGTCGGAACATTTCATGGCATCAAATTAACTACAGCAAGCAAAGAAGACCTGTTGGGCAGTGTGTTTCAGGGACTGGAACATGCATTAAACTGTTCTTTGCCTACAGCCCAGCAGAGAACTAGGAAAAGAAAAGTTGTTACGCAAGTTTCAGCATTAAGTATCTTTGACTTATTGCTGTGATTATACTAATTGCTCATCTTCCCAGTGGGAGGTTGCAGGAAGCTGTTTTGAAGTAATCAAGCTGAGATGCGGTCTTCTATTTATAAGAGGCCTAGAAATCTTACTCTCCCAAAAAGAGTATCTAATTGAATCTAAAAACCAGCAGATACGATTTCTCTTTCCTCCCTTGGAATCTCACACAAGAGTTTATGATTCAGTTCTTCCTCACTGTGAATGTCTGTGAGCTTTAAATGATGCTGCCTGACGGCACTTGTTCTCCTGTTTACCCAGGCTTGGAACCCACAGCAAAACTCCGCAGCTCTGTATTAACTCCAGGATTATCTCATGGTGCCATATGAATGTACGTACTACCCAACTCCTAGGCAGCTTCAGTAAAAAAAAACCTAATGTTTCATATTTACATGGATTTTGGCCCAAAGCAGTTTAATGTTGGTTATGATTTATGTGTACAGCACCAGTTAAAAACAGTAAGTCCTGGCTGCCGTACAATCATAGCCCCAAGGAAATCCTCCAGTTCACCTGAAGGGCAGGGGTAGTTTGAGTCAAGAACACTTTGATCTATGTTGATCACAATAAGGACCACTGAACATTTTTTCTCCATACAAGACCTCTTAAAGTAAAAAGAAAGGCCAAAAGTCTATGTATTTACCTCAGAAAAGTTAAGGCAGAGCTCAGCACCAGCAGGATTTGAACCAATATTTCTAACTGATCTATTGAGAGTCTTTGTGTGCTAAAGCCAGGGTAGCCTTCCTCTGAGCAACGAGATCATTCTGCTGAGATGAGGTTAAATTTCATCCTAAATCACTGGCAAAATTTTGTTGTTGTAGATGATGTTGTTCTGCTTTTTTCCTAGTTTATGACTACAGTTTCTTGGTAAAACTGGGCACGTATTCTTAATAAGTTGTTCCAGGAAAGCCAAAATGACTTCATAGCAAAGGTTATATTTTGCCCGATACTTTCAACAAAAAAAAAAAAAAGAAAATGGAAAGTCTAAGTGAACTGTTCTGACATTTCTGAAGCACTTCATTTACAGGCACATGCAATAAACACAAAGGAAATAAAGAGCTAAATCCACACTGGTACTGAAGGAAGCAGCAGAAGGGACTCTTTTTTTTCACAGTAGACTCGTTACTAGGGATTTTACAGAGGCTGAAAAAAACTCAGGTTAAAACCCCTCCTCAGGACAAGGGGATTTGAAGGCATGGTGTTTCATCTCCCAGGGAAACATCTTACCCCCTCACTGTTCTGTAAGGTATCCTGGGGTAGGGGATATGCAAGAAAGACAAGGCATTCCTTCAGGCTATGTTTGCCTTGAATATGAATATGAATATGGATTTATAGGGGTGGCTTTAAATACAAATTAAACTGGCTTAAGTACTTGGTCTTTTAAATTCTATCTAAGAGCTTTCTTACCTAAACACTGGTATTTCTAGATATAGCCCCAGCTCAACAAGTGTCTCCCAAAAATTGTATAACTCTGTCAACAAGACTATGGAAAAAAACACATCCCAGACTAGCATGAATGTCAAGGCACTTTCCTGGAAGATGAGATATCATTTCAAATCACCTTTGGCAAAAGGATCTCAACTGAGATCTCCTACACCGTGTATGAATGCCCCACAGCTGAACTTTTTGGGAAGAGGGGCTGATGGCTGTGTAAGGTCTATTTTTAGATATCCACAGATACCGTATGCTGAGGGACAAGACAAGAGGGTTTTAGAGAGAACTTAAGCATGGGAAACTGGAAGGATTAGGGAGTACTATTTGATTGTTTTATTATACAGACTTATAGGAGCCAGAGGCCAGAGAGAAAAGATCGCTCTTGAAATGGGATTTGAAGACAGTCAGGAGGTCATCAAAGCAAACAGCAGGGTATCTGTCACAGAAGCTGAGATTCACGGGAGAAAGACTAGGAGAAAAAGGTCCAAAATTAAAAGTCCTCATCTCCCTCTATACATCATCACAAATCAATACAAACCAAGTAATTCACAGAAAGAGGCAATTTCATGTGTTTGTTTGCAAGCCCTGACAGATCTATTGGCTGGCATGCCTATTGTTCCTATCCTTGACGTGACATACACAGCACAGGTATCATGATGTATATAAGCCATGAAAAACTCCAGTGTGTTTCATTACCATGAGAAATGCAGGGTCTGGCTGCTTTTGACAGCCAGTGATGCTATTAGCTAGCCTTTTGCGTTGGTAGTTGAAGAAAATTCAGTCAACATATTTTAACCTTCTGAGCAATCCCAGCACATTGTGATCTTACCCAAGCAGCTGATAACAATTGAAGTACAAGCTCTGCGTCAGACAAACAGCAGCTGGGGGAAGGGAGCTCTGCTCTCCTTCCTCCCCCATACCAGCCTAGCTTGTAGATCAAGATCATCACCCCTTTCAAGGCAAAAGGTATTGACAACATCTTTCTTCCCCAAATAACAGAGAAAGAAGGAAGCTTGCCACCAAACTGGAGTTCTACACAGTGGTGAAAATACATGAAAGCAGTCGACGGCTCTAAGAGAGCACAGGGAGGACATCCCAAACCTGCCTCATGCTGGGACTCCAGCATAGACTTTGCATTATAAACTGAATTAGGCTCTGGTCCAAGACACATCACGAACTCTGCTGACTTAATTTCAGCTCCTCTCTGCAGCCTTTCATTAGGAGTTGTACAGGTTCCTTCTGAGCTTTTTCAAAGCAAGGAACCCAAGTGGTCTCCAGTTTCAGCTGTGCACTGTGATGAAAGTAGGCTGCCTGGGAGGAAAAGGGGGTAAACTGGCCAGCCCTTTGAGTTCAGTTTGGGTCTCACATATGTAGGAGTACAGGAATTCCTCCACTTCACATTTGGAAATGGGCCCAGGTTGGAAAGTAAAAATAGAAAAGTGTGTATGCAACTCTAAGAAGCTCAGCTGCAAGGAAGGAGGAAAAAAGTTTCCTGTAGACCTTGATTCAAGCTTTTCAGAACTTTCAAGGACAAAGATGAAGCAGCTCCAGGGCTTCATTTCATTTTGGAAGTTGTAATTCATTATTCTTCACAGTGGAAAACTATTCCCAACAAAATGAAACTTTTTTTTTTTAATCTTGTATTATAGTTTGCTTAAAAAGAACACTTAGGCAAAATACCGATATATAATCTCCATGGTTATTTTATAGCAGGACCGCATTTTAACCATTATTCTTTTAACACTAGAAAAGGAGAAGATATCTGGTAAATGGAGAGAATTTATGGTAGATAATACTGTTCCTTTAAGCTCCAGCCTTAGTAGAGAGCAGCTGTATCATTTCCCTCAGGGAATACAGTTCTCCTTCCTCCCTCAAATATCCCCGGAATGGGTGAAACAGGTTTGCATGAGTACATGTATCAAAGAGAACTGAGCTTAGAGTGGGATGCCCAAATTATCCGTACATGTAAAGCTCATGCAAATTCCCTGTATAGGCCTGAGCACAAGCTACACCCACCTTGAGAAGGTAAATACAGACGAAACAAAAGGGTAGCTAACGTGGGATTAGAAGATCCATCTCTTGATCCTGTCTGTCTGGTGATGGGTTGCACAGGGCTCAACCAGTGATACCTAGGTGTATACATAGGGGGATGGGTGTGTGTTGGAGACACAAAAGCCAGAGCACCACTGTCTATTTTTTCCCCCACATAAATAGTCTGGCTGCTACTGCTGCTGTTAGAGGAAAAAGCGGGCAACGGGAGAAGTGGCAGCGTGCCCCACTCCCAGCATTGCTGCTCCTTCCCTTCCCTTTTCCCTATAAACCCTGACTTTCTAAAGCTTTCCCTGCTGCTTCTTGTCCCCTGGTTGTGTCCTTACTCCTCCCATGACAGACAGGGCATGGCCTCACATGCCCACTGCCCACCACCCTGGTGCTATAACTGCATTTTGCCTACCAAAAGCAGCCTCCTCAGTGCAGGTCTGCAGCCAGGCCCCAGCCACCCCCACCCCATGCCAGCCTCCACAGGCCAGGCTGGTTTGCCCCTTTGGCTTCTAGGGACTCTGATTACTCTACAGCTCCCAGGCTGGCACTGCAAGTCCCCCAGCACAGGATCGGCATGGGGACAAGGCAGCTGCAGGTGAAATACATGGGGCTGCAGAGCCACAGCAGGTCCCCCTGCCAGGCTCCTTCCCATCGGTGGCAAGATATACAACATCCCTGGACAGCCAAGGGAAAGTTAGACTTTCCCATTACTAGACCCGATGTAATAAGGTCATCTTCTTGTGCCTTTTCTTTCTAACTGTAATTTTACATCAACACACAAAAGAGGAGGAGATATAACTATTGGCCCCCAGAGGAAGGATATGTGTGTGAGTAAACACACACACTTTCAATTTTAAAAAAATAACAGCACTGTCAATCTGACTGGTGTCCATTTTGGTGCAAGACTGTATTTTATTCCTACTTCACCATAATGGTTTTGTTGTTTGGGGTTTTTTTTTCAGGGGCATAACAGTGATAAAATCATTTTATGTGAAACAAGAACACAAAACTTTAAATAGATCAAGCATGAAACAGCACAAAAGTAAAAGCAGCTTTCAGCAGTTCTACTTGCATAATTAGAGCAGACTGTAGCTTAAATGAATAAATAAGATGACCAGTAATTTTATTGAATTATATTGTTCAGTTTCAATTGGTGTCCCAGTACAAACAGCCCAGTAAGTGATGTGTTATTGTGAATTTGTGAATTGTGTCTGTAATGAATGTGTTCTGGAATGACCCTCTGAGAGTAAATCAATACTGGAAAGAAGAGTCCTCTGCTGATTTGGATTTCTGACTCTTCTAAATCAGTGTTCAAACGGTCAGAATTTCTATTAACAACAAAAATCACCCCAAAATATGAAAAATAGTGACAGTTTTTACAGTACAGGTCCTCTTAGCACCCTTGAATGTTCTTACAAGGTAATTCATGCCTTTCAGACTCCTGAGAAGGTAGGCAGGTAGGGGAAGTAATCAGCTATACATTTTACAAAACGGTAGTTTCAAACCTGTGATCACCACAAACCCACAGGCTAAATGGCCTACAAAGAGAATCCATGGAGAACAAGCTAGCTGTGAATACCATTGGTTTGGGAAAGAGCCCACAGATCAAAACTGCTGAAACTCTTCTTCTACAACAGAGCAAGGTAAACTCTGGGAAGTTCATCTTTCAGCATTCAATGAGCAGAAGGCTGAAGCAATGTGGTCCTTTCTCCTCACTTTCAGAACGGTCCATGTAGCCAAGTTCTTTGATTTCAAGGAATGGCTGGATGGTAAATCTCTTTGTCTGGCATTGTACCCTTGAAAAGTTCACCATTTCAAGTACCATTGAGGATTGTGCTGCTGAAGCAATGCAGCTGCTGGGGGCATCCCTGAATGTCCACATCACCATGTCTGTGTCCCAGGGCAGCAGTGTATCAGTAAAGTCATGTCCTTGGCTGTCACATTGCTTATCAAATCCAAATAGAAACCCAAAACTAGATGTCCTCAAATCTAGCGGAGAAATTGCTAGTTATGTAGCCAAGGTTTTCTAATCACATCTTTATTTTATCAACTTGAAAGTCTCAAGTTGGCACTAATCCATTCACTTCATTCATCTGTGCTGCAACCAAAAAGATGGATTTTAAATTTGCACCAGAATTTCGTGCTGCTGAGTCAGTTACTGAGCTCCACTTGCTTTTGCTGCTTTCAGACTTCTTTTCCTGTTTGTTGTGAAATTGGTAATGCTCTGTTGTGAGTTTAAATGGGGCCGGGCGGCCTAAGTTTTGCTGATGAGTAACTTCAGTGTTTTGAGGCTAAAGAACAAATTACTTCAGCTGCTAAAAATGAGTATACACACTGTATGGAGAAATTACTCAAATATGGGCAGGTGACAGTCAAAAGTCACAAGTATCATTGCAAAAGAACTGCTAAAGTGGAATAATATTTATGCACTGCTAACAGATTTGTGCCGCTGAGCAAATCTGACTTCTCACGGGAGTAAACCTCAGAAATGTGTTCCTTTTCAGGCAACACAGTGGGCAAACAAACACTTTAGCATCAAATAAAATGACATATAAAACAATATAGCAATCCTCAAATGGGAAAGCAGGAGGTGAATATTCTATATTATCACTTCTCAGGGTCTCTTGTTTGAGACAGGGTGATTGGGAAGAACATTTACTACCATTCGTTACTATTTGTTATAACCTCAGTGCCCTAGAAGACAGAAAGTGGGGACACCAAACATAAAGAAGCTGGTAGGAGGACAAATTACAGTTGCAATCATGTCATCCTCTGACTGCTAGTCATCAGCACCGGCTTCCAAAACCTATCACTTTTTCGGTTACCAAATCCGCATTAATGGCCGTCTAACTGTGACAGAAAGCGTCAGCATTCTGTGTACAATGATGTGGCAGCTCTCAACAGCAACACATTCAACTGTGGATCAAAAACAAGGAAGGGTTCAAAAAATGGTTCAGCCAATCCTCCGTTCCCTTCTAGGGAGAACGTGGTATTTAGACACACAGGAAGATATGGACATGATGTAAAATACACTAAAAACTGCACGCATCTGGCTGCTCGTTATTTATTGAGTTCCAATAGTATGTTCAGCAACTTGCATGGGTATCTACCAATGCAATTATTTAGGTCATTCCAAATTATACGGTCTCATTTTTCCATCCCAATATTTACAGGTTTACATTCTTTATACAGACTCTGGCTCTTACAGAATGTGGGGAAATTCTACCAGCAGGATGTATGGGATTGTTCATCCTTAATATCTGTAGCCAAGTGTCCGTGACCTGCCCCATGGATATACAGATTGCCCAGTTCTTTTGAGTTTGCAAGGCCACATTTTTCTGCTTCGATATGGTTTAGAGACTCCCCAACCTCCACTGGTCTTATTCCCAAGATCACCAGGAGGTAAAGGAGAAGAACAAACAGGACAAATACATTCCTGATGTAAGCAGATGAAACCTTATAACCTCATTTTTCCTCTGCCCCCATTGTAGGACTTGTCAGTTGAGTAGCAGCTGTTTACACCAATTATGAATTTGGCGTAAGATATAGAAATAAAGCAGCGGATTATATTCCATGGAGAGTACATTAAAAATAAACAATGCATGCGTGTGTGTGGCAGAACTGAGTCTTGAGTCCTTAATTGTAGGAAACAGGAAATTCTTTGGTTGCCATCCTTCCCAAGATCAAAATTAGTTAATAATTACACCACTTCTTAAATGTTCCTTGTCCCTTTGGCTTTACTGCCACTGTTGAGGGAGAGGGAAGGGGAGGGGGGAGCAGGGGGGAGGAAACCAGGGATCACCATAACAATATGTAGGTGGAAAAAGAGACATTACATGTTCTAAGATAAGAGCAAGGAAAGCATGGAATGATAAAATCAGCCAGTCCTTCCCTAGTGCAGCACAGTAGGTCGTTCAGGAGCATTAAGGAGAATTGTTTTACTGCCTTTTTTTTTTTTTTTTTTTTTTTTTTCCTTTTCACAGCCATATTTAGGAAGCTGCAGAGCATTATCAAAAGACATGCAGGAGCCGGGATGGGGGGCAGTCTTAGCAAAGATTTCAACAATCTTTAAACTGTCCAGCAATTTTCTGCGCAGAGATCCAGCTGGAGGGGGAGATGAGGAGACAGAAGTTTTTCTTAAGAATAAGCTGGCATTCTTCTCTACTTTAAGGCATTGTCTCCTCTGTGTTTGCATTTCTTTCTTTTTAAACTAAACAAATTTAAAATTAACAAATCTTTAGGTAATCTGAGCCAGATTCCCAAAAATGTTGCATGAGACAACTCAGTGGCAGCATTTAGTCTGCTGCAAGCAGTCTGCACAAGCTCAAACCCCATGAAAACTCTTTTATCAACATTTTTTTAGACCAGTATAATGACACATTTTGTACAATAGCATAGGTAAAGACTGAGAATCCAGGCCTGCAGCTTCACTGTAGAAAGAAAATTCACATCTTGTCAATATTGGGCAAAAAAGGCTGCAAATGAAGATGTAAAATCAGGTTCATGTTTAAAACATCTAAACTAATATTGCTTTAGGAAAGAAACAACATATTAAGAACAATGTGTGAATACCCACTGACAGCCCTGAGTGCAGAATATTGTTTCAATAGTGCAGTTTGCTCATACACAAAATAAGTAGGATTCAGTTGGTTAATAATTTATCTGGTGACTTCTTAATCTTGAACCAAAAATATCCTTGAATGTTTCCAGAGAAGCTGATATCAGGCATCCACAGCAACTGTAAAATCTGTCCTTTTTCTGCTTTATACTGGCTGACAGTTCATCATAGTCTTGGCTCTGCAAAAGGCATACATACGTGATTAATTTAATACGTAGCAAGCAGTGCCATTAACATCACGTGCCTATACCTTCCCAAACTCAAGGGCTTACATTTGCCCAGTGCCCTCTCAACACAGACAGACCTCTTGGGAGGGTTTTTGAGCAAATCTTATTTCAAAGAATGAAGGAGAGGGAAAAAAGGATTTTTCTCCATAAAGGAAATATTTCTGCCAGCAGTACAAAGCCGGGGCTATCCGCAGGGTCCTGCAGGATCCTTCTCTTGTCTGGCAGCATCAGTGCACTACCCAGCCGCAGTGGCCACCACCCGCTCTCCAACTGTTAGCCCTGAACACTCAGCAGCATGATCAAGAGGGTTAGAATCATGACTGAATAAAAGTTCCCCAAACAATGTAAATAAATATACAGTTGTTTTTGCCACACTGGCAAAAGAAACCTCTGTGTTTGAACCTTTTGGCTTCCCTCAAAGAGTCCTGGCCTTGTTTTCCTGAAATCCCTCAGAGAGAGGCCCCAGGGCTAAGGCAGTGAGCATTCAACTGCTGCTGGTTTTCCAGCAGATACCATTAACCCTTTGGCTGCTAATTCCCCTTTGCTGTAAAATGGATGTCTGCTCTCGGACTACTCAGCATTTATCTGCTATCCCAATGTCCTTGAAAGTTCAAGGTTCAACAGCAGCTGAGCACTTAAGCAAGCACTTACTGCAGTTTGGTGGTCAAATGGATAAGAGTGATTACCTCCGAGGGCTCCTTGAGTGTTTTCAACCCTGCTGCTGACTCACCAGCTATCCCCAAGCTGCTCCCTCCAACTTGGCTGCATGATGTGCATTAATACTGGATCTGCAAGGCTTACTTAACCAACTAGTGTAAAAGGTTTTGTATCTCCTGAATAAGGGGAAGCAATGTGAGGAAAACCACCTAATGTTATACTGGATTTTAAGCTACAAACCAAATAGCAGATTTTGGAGCGCAGCTCTGCCGAATGCACACATTCATCAGCAAGAAGCATTGATACTTCATCTCTCCAGTCGGACAACAAGGGTGAAAATTTCTTATATCAGTCTTGCAAAGAGTGTACTCCCTTGCTGTAACAAAACAAAGTAAAACACATTCACGCAGCCTGATAAAGCTCCCCTTAATCCATGCGCTTACAAATACCGTGGGCATAGGTGTTTGGAAGTTAAATAGATCTGTTACACAGTGCTGTAAAAATAATATCACTCTTGGTGTTAAGTGGTAATTTCAGAATGTTGAGGAGAGGCTCTTAATGAGTTTATTGTTGGCTACCATGGAGAAGATGATAGGACTGGGATACCGGCTCATTAAACGCTTGGAATTATTATTCCTTTTAATATTGCAGTGGCCATAAAGGCCAATTCAGTCTCTGCTACAAAGGATCTCACAATTGAATCTTGATTTTCCCCAAAGTTTATTTGTTGCTCTTGTTTTTCAAACTTTGAGAACATCCAGCTACATTTCTGCTCTCTCAGACTCCATAAAAAGCTTTCAAGACTATATTTGCTGCGAAAGTAGTGTGCATATTAAAGACACAGAATAGCCGCCCATTGCATTGTATTGTCTTCTGCTGCAAACCACCACAGAAGTAATTACCATGCTAGAAATCCAGCTCAGTGTTACTGAATGGTTATCAGATTCATGTAGCATAATTCTCACAGAGAAAAAAAAGGCTTATTGTAAAAAAAAATCGATTGCCAGTGTGCTCTGAAATATGCCCTCCCTGCTATTCCTCTTGTTACTCTGGAAGAACTCGTAAGTATTAAACATGGGCACTAGGCAAGCTGTACAAAGCAGAACGAAGCCTGAATTTCTGTTTAATGAATCGTCACATGCTCTCTCAGTAATTCTTTTATGCAAGAACTTCCTTAAAATGTGATCATCAAGAACATGCCATTCAGATGCCTCAGATGAGTTTCAGGGTTCCATTATAAACACACTTGCTTGTGATTACTGCTGGAATAACAGGATTTGAGTGTTAGTGCCCTGCTTATCCACTAACAGGTAACTAAGGATTCAACCCCTGACAAGCTGTCTTACAGCCTGACCTGCTTTGAACTAAGATGGTTAATGCAAGCACAGTTACACTCACACTCAGACAACAGTGACTCCTTGGCAAACTGTCCCTGAAGTCTGGCACTGGTCTGAAATTTTTTGAGCCCAATACTTTGGTTTCTGTAAACCTGTTTTCACTGCTCAGGAGGTAAAAAAAACCCCATGGTTTTGACAGAAATTACACTCGCTGCAAGTGGTCTAGAAGGTCAGGACATGGAACAGGGCTGCATGGAGGATGCTGTGCTCCTGAGGTCTGAGAAACAGTGTTCGTATCCTAAGGAACTGTATCTTTAGACTATGGTGTATTCAGCATTATTGCTGCAGCTCTTCACAGTGTTTTAGATCGAAATAAAATTCCTCGCCTCTTAGATATTTTATTTTAACGTGTCAGGAACACCAGAAATTTACACTGGCTTAGGTGAGAAAACCACAAATGAGTAAGGGGAAAACAGCAGAAGAAGAGGATTTTAAGTTGCTTTGGAATACAGTGGATTCTGTCAGAGAGAACAAACCAGTTTGGCTCTACTTGATATGCCATATATTGATTATTTTGTGATTTGTTAAAGTAAATAATGCAACATTCTTCTATATTATTTGGTTATTTTTGCTGTATTGTTGCCTAGTGCAAGTCTCATAAATTATGAAATCAAAACAACGTAGCATCAAAATCTCCAGGCAGATACATCAGTTCACATCTCCTGTGGTCACATCAGGTGTTGGCTAAGACTTCAATTTCAGCTTTTTCCAACAACAACAAAACTGCTAGCTCCTGCATGAAATGTAGGTCATTTGGAGAGACAGATAACAGGTATAGAGATATACACTTACCTACATCTATATTCACAGAGGAAAAGAAAGGAAGGGGATCATAATATATATATTCTTGTCTGCAAAATAAATTATGTTTGCATTTGTATGTAGGGTTCTTGATTCCCATGAGGCAGTTATTAGAAATTTCCTTCTCATATTTGGTCATGTTTGGAATTGTTTTCAGGATGTTTAGACTCTTTTCTTCAAGTTGTCACCAGCTCATTACCACAGAATTACATTTTACAAACAAGAGCTGGCTAGAGCCAACTTGGCTTGGCTACTGCTGCCTGAGGGAATTTGAAAAAATTATAATTTCCCTGCCTTTGGAAATAGACAGACATGGACCCAACTGCAGGCAATCTCACCTCTTTACTGCCTTTCTGAGCTGAAGCAAGCAGCATTTGTTTTCTTGGAGGAGCTCTCCTGTTACTTGAAAAGAGAACACACATACAGAATATTTTTGCCCCCAAAACACAGTACATCTGATCAGACATGAATTTTCCTCTTAATGACTCTCAAAATGCAGTGCTGCACAATATGGTCCCCACTGCATCCTCCTAAAAAGAACTACTGAAGGTGGGCGGTAGAACAGTTTCTTCCAATGCAGTGGTGAATCACACCATTGCAACCAGTGCTTAGAGTGGGACTCCAGAGAAGCTTCAAAGCAGCCCAACTGCTTGCTTTTCCAAAGCGACAAAGGTGATGATTGCACTGACTGCATCCACAGCCTTTTCCCTTAAGGGACCCTGGGACTTAAACCTTGTTACATTTATGATTGGCCCATCTGCACCTCACTTGAGAGCAATTTACCCACCACTACCCCTTACACACACACACACACCCCTGCATCATGATAATGTCATAATTAGCAATTGATCTTTTTGTCTAACAAAAGTTGTCTTGCTACTGGCTTTGATCCTTCTGAAAATGTCCCTCCTTAACTTCAGCTTCATAAACCACCTTCAAAACTGCAGCCTCCACTTCCCTGTAATTCTTTTTGCAAAGGATTTACAAAGATCTCCTCAGAGGAGGAGGTGCTGGCTTTATAGAAAATTAGAGGGAAACTTAAAGGGATAGTGTGCCCACATGATTGCTCAAAGGTCAAAATGATGTGCTTTTTCTTATAATTACTGTTAGATAGCAACTGCTGGTTAGTGATAAATTAAGTCAGCAAATCTTAAGTTGACTTGGCATGAGAAGAGGATATTAATCACCAAATAGCCATCATTTACCTTCAGTTAAAGCATAAATTGCAATTGCAAATAGATCAAGCTGAATGTAAGCTTATTCCAAAAGCAATCTACAGGACAGATTCTTAGGCAGTGAGAGTTTCCAAAGTATAATTAAATTCATAGCTACATTAATTAACACTACGTGAGATCTGGGTCCAAAGGATGATCTGTGGAGTAAATTGAACACAATTTACCTTAATATCAGTAAAAATATTCACATTTTTTGTCCTGATGGAATAGCAAAGCTGTCCTGAGTGCACAGGGCCATATTCCAGTGCTTCTTCCAGGTGGAACTACACAGGCATCTTCACTGCAATCTGCAGGATAATTCCATTGTGATCATGGTCTAAGTATAAGTGGTTACCTGTACTTGCTGGAACATCAAGTTAATTCCGGTTTAGTGGTTCTCATTTCTAAGACCGCCTGCAAGAGAAAATCAAATCATCTAAAAAGTAAACCTTCACTCAGATTGCAAGAGCAAAAACCATGCAGCCAGCAACTTCAAGCATTCAGGTCTTCAAACAGAGGAACTACATTGCCTGACTGCTAGCCTAAACTTGTGAAAACCAGAAAAGAGCAAATGTGCCCTTGAATAAGTTTCAAAATGCAATGCAAAATTCCATGTTTGCTGTAACTTTCTTGAAAAAGAGGGTAACAATTAAGAATAAAAGAGGATAAATGTTGTAGAAGTTTTCTAGTGAGGTATATTTACTATTTCCCAGCTCATACTCTTTCTTTTGGGGATGGTTTCAGACAGCATAGTGCCTGTGAAAGCAGGAAATCCCACTTCTCAATTTTTGCTGTCATTTTCTCACAAGATTCTGGTCAGAAAATGAGACTAATTTTTTACATAAATGCCTGCAACATTTTTGTCACTGTCTCAAAATGGATAAAAATGTGTCAGAAAGTTTGACAAACATCAAGAATGTGCCTCTACGCTGTCAAGAGCATCCCCCTTCTTGATGAGCCAAGACATGTACTACTCCCACATTCACACTTCTGCCTAAAGCTCTGTAATATTTTCCTGCAGGGAGTCCTAAACCTTGAGCTGGGAGATTTTCTCTCCATTTGCATTAGGTAGAGCACAGCCTTTTGCCACGTTAACAGAAATGCTACTTATCTTGGAAACAGGCTGACCATCTGAACACTGCATCATCTGAGCACTTTTAGATGTTCAGCAGCTGAAGTATCCTATTGTGGATCATTCCCTTGCCGAACAAATGTTGCTGTCTGAGACTGTTCCAAACATTTGTTTGGCACACAAGCATTCCCTCTTCTTTTGAAGCAGTATTAAAAGCACTGTCAGCTCATTAATGGATTTTTTTAAACTTTTCTTTTGGCAGAAATGAAACTATCACTGAAGGAAATATCTTGTAAACATTGAAACAACCACAACAGCATTCCATGCGTACAAGCTGGAAAACAAAAACAAAATAAAAGCAGCCTTTTGCAATGAAACGTGTCTTTCCTGAATCAGCAAAGACTCCCATGACCTTGCAACCATTCTTTGGAATAGCCACTGAGAGCTGCATGAATCAAATAACAAAATAAAAGCACTATAGTGCAAAGGACAATCTTCCAGGGTTAGAGGAGAGCTGCTGTTCTGAAAACACCAAGTACTGAAACCTTACCCATAGATTGACTTGTGTACAAATGTCACCTTGCCTACGTCAAAGGCCAGATTTCCCAGAGGACTCAGCTTCCTTTAGAGAAATTCAGTGAAGATCAGAGTATTAAAGACCTCAGGTAGCCAGATTTTCAGAACTTATTTCAGAGGGCTGGCATTGATATTAAGATGACACCTGGGTACCACAAAAAGTTTATACATGAAAAAGTTTTCCTGATGGAAAGCATGATGAGCATTCTATGTAGAAATATAGGAATGTGCTTGCTACCCTTACTCTTCCTCCTCCTCTTCTTTTCCTCATTTAATTATTTTTAATTTGAGAAACTAAAGACATTTTAATTCAGCCTGATACACTCTAGGTATGAAAGGTAATAGGTTTTAGCTGAACTTTGTAGCCTCTACATAGGCACACTCTGTAAATAATTCTGTATCTTTCCTTCCATTACTCTGCTAATTTTTTTTTTCCTAGGTATTTTTAATGAAATATGTGTTATGAAAATCCAAGTGTTTTTCCACAATGTGGCTGATTTGGATGAAAAATTTAAAAATTTTAAAAAACAAACAAACACCAAAAACACCAGGAAAAGGCCTTTCTCAAACATGTTCCACTGTGAAGTGCCTGTTTTTCACAAGACAAGGCAGAGGCAGTGGAAAGTTGAAGCTGGTCCTGCCTTCAAAAGATCAATATGACTTGCTATTGTCTGTGCCTTTTGGATACAGCTAAAAGCCAAATTACCCTATTTAGATTATATTTAGATGTATGTACAAGAACAGGAGAACAGGACACATTTATCAAAATTAATCTCTGTGCTTTGGAAAATCATTTGTTAAGATTAGTGTTTTGCTAATTCCGTAAAACTCCAAATAATTTGTTAAGATACTTGCAAAATCAGATACTTGACTGCAAAGGCATGTAACTTGAACAAAATATACTTTGTGCTCTTTTGATTCACTGTCTAGGGTTGGTTTACACTTCCAGGCTTGTAAGAAAGGCTAGATAAAAATCCTTTTAACGAAAAATTAGGTGCTTGTTTAAAACTGACAACAATATCTTGGGGAGATTAGGTAGGTAGGTAGGTAGGTAAGTAGATAGGTAGATAGATACATAGATACAGAGATGTGTTGGGATTTGGAATGAAATTCCCTGAAATGCCCTAGCCACAGGTGCTCTCAGTCTCATGACAGATTTGTGGTATGGACTTCGTCATCAGTCAAGAAGAAAACTGGATCTAGAACTGCCATGTAATGTATGGGACAGCTTCTCCTAAGGTTCAAGGTTTATATAAGATAACCATCTGTCTCACTCATGCTTATAACAGTTTGGGGAAAATAACTGTGGTCTTCTTCCTGTCTCATAGCTGTCAAAATCCACTGAGCAGTCAATGATCCAGACACCCTGAGCAATTACCTAGAGCAGACCAAATTCTGTGCATCTTGCTTACCAAAAACCATGGGAGCTTGTTCTGATGTCCTTGTAAGAGGGCCTGCAACAACAAATGAGCTTACAACGCATTTGCAAGAACTTAAATAACTGGAAAGAACAAGTGTGAAAAGGAAAATATAATCAGGTCATCATGGCATCAATATTTTAAGTCCTCTGCCTTAAAACATGATCTAGAATATAGAGGATTGCATAGAACATGGAGAAAAAAGCCTAGATGATCATTTCTGGTTTCACATGTCCATTTTGTGAAGCTTAGCTTCTCTTTTTGGACCATACTTCCTTGTGACTTTAATATTGTATAAGCACATTAATTCACTCCTGGTATAATTAGTCCACAAACAGGCAAAAGGGAATATGTCTCCTCCCTTGTATATTTAACATACCCATTTAGCCATTCAATTGCCCAAATCTTGTATAGGTGCTTGAAGGCACTGTTAAAGTTCTCAGTTTTACGCTGGGAATTGGGCAGACAATATACACCCCAGTACATGTATAAAATACTCTGTGGAAAAAGCATGACATCCCTGATGTAGGTCAATTATTAATGAGCTTGGCTCTGAATTAGTGTGTTTTAGTTGCAGAAGAATAGGGTACAGTTTATAATATCCTAGAGCACTTGAGTTACTAGTTCCATTTCCAGCAGAACAGGGAAACCATCAGTCACAGCCAATGTTACCTCCAAGACCCCAACATGACAAGGAAAAGATTGTGTTTAGTGAAGCCTTTCAACTAAGGAAAAGGATAAAACTCCATGACATTACAAAAGTCTTACAAGGTTGAGTCTCACAGCAGACCTTGACATAGGTCTGGAGAACTGGTGATCCCCCTGTTATTGAAACTTTCCCAAGATTTCTGCTGTCCCACAGTGCGATATCTGTCTTAATTTTTTTGCCAGTCTCATCATGTTTCACTCTCCCAGTTCTGAAGGAAACAGTTTAGGATGCAAATTTGTTCAAGTTTGATGCATTTCACCGTATTGCTCTGTCTCTCTGATCTAATGCATCTAGGAATTTATATTATGTCCAATGCTGTATTCATGTGAGTACTTTTCTGTTGTACTGGAAAAGGTTTCATTTCCACAGAAAATAACTCTGGAAAGGAATTTTCCAGAATTTTACTGGGGAAGGAAACCTAGAATGTGTTTTTTCTGTAATCTAAAAAGTGGATTTCAAAGAACTGACACTGGTTAATTTAGTGAACACTACAACCACTGACTCATCCCTCTTTCCCTCAGAATGATTTCCTAAAACGTTATTGTCAGGACAGGTTATGTCCAGTTACACAACCTAAGTTTTCCCATTTGAAATACGATAAGAAATAATTATCTCATGACATTGGAAAATACATTTTCACTGAAGAAGAGACAACTGAAATTTCATGAAGGCAGATGAGAACTAAAACTTCCTCTCAACTTCACCTACGTTTTAATCGTACCTTATGAGAGTTAATTTTAGCAAACATGGGAACTTGAGTTTGAAAAAGGGGCAGTTTGAGCCACTGGAAAATGAGGAACACAAGAAAAAAGCATCTGTCACTTGAGTCTAAAACAGTACATGCCAAATTGTAATGGAACAGGGATAGGAACAGATAGAAACCACTTTGTTTTCACATAATGTAGTTAATTCGTGCTTTTCTTGAATGGCTTACATAAGTAAATAAATACACAGTGAGTGTCACACAAGAAGATTGTATGGTCACATGTCAGCAGTTTTTGAGGCTGTTGAAGGTCTCACATATCACTTGGATATCATCATAGATCTGGTAAAAGGAGCAAGGAAATAACGGTATTCATCTGTTTCTTCCCTTCCCCTTCCCCTTCCCCTTCCCTTCCCTTCCCTTTCCTTTCCCTAACACAATGAATCATCTCCACCCCTTTCTCTATCAACCTTTCCTCTGTCACGGTCTTGAAAGGACAGTGGGAGAGCTGCAGCAGAAGAGACATTGTAGTCAGCCGCATCCTCACACGGGTAACTCAGGGGAGCTGCTGACATCCCCCAGATTGACAGCTGCCTACACAGGGCGTGACGTCACTGCACCACGCGCTCATTAACCAGATGCTGTCAGGAGCAAGAAGCTAAAAGAAAGAAAGGTATAAATCATGTTTACAAACCACATGTGCGATGTCTTTCAGTCCATTTGCGGTCTTTCAGTAGCTCTATTTAATATTCTGTACATCTGCTTGGGGTTTTGTTTTTTTTATCCATAGCGTTTCCTATCATATCAGCTACAGAATTGCCTACATGGAGGTATCCATAAATTATACTGCAGCCTAGGAGTTTCTAGTGTGTGAACAAAAGGCACAAATGCAAATGCAAGATGTTTAATTCACTGTTTATGTGTGATGTTACCCAGGTGCCAGTGACATCCTTCTGACCAGCGCAGAGGCACAAGGGACCAACCCAACATACATTTTTAATGTGATCAGCTGTGACAGCACATACACAGAGCAGACCTTGCGGCCTTAAAGCCATCCTTTTGGAACACTTCTAGGGGCCCAGAAGAAATGGTTTAATTAATCTTCTTTTTTTCAGGATTGTGGCTTTTTTTTTTTTTTAGTATAAATTATGTACACTGAAAACCTGCCAATTATAGCAAATTAAGGGACTTGGCAAGTGCATCCCTTGGAGACAGATGGTAAATAACATTCAGATTCTGAGTTGAAATAGGGCTAGCGATTAACTGGTACAGGATAGAAAAGCAGTCCAAATAAATGAAATAAAAGGGTTTGATATGAATGCAAGTACTGTAGGTTGCTTTTTTTGTGTGTGTGATAATGATGGCACCAAAAATATTGACGATTCATAATTAATATGCGGCACCCTCTGAGTGGCAGCAGGATTCTAGATCTTTAGCACTTTTTTAAAAACCAGTGCCAGTTGTTTATTTTGCTTTCATGAGACTGCAAACAACTGTCATTTCATCCCTCTGGAGGATCTGCTGGTTAAAAAGACAGGAGTGCAGCCTCCCAGCAAAGAGCAAGTGCCCCTGTGAGTAGGAGAGGACCACAGACAACGACTCAGAGGAACGGGGCCCTCCTGAGTTGCAGACTGATATAATGCAAGAGTGGAAGTACCTGAGGAGAATGCATTTGTTTCTAACTTGAGCTGCAAATGAAAGAGGAGTGACAACCTCAGCCTCATCCCCTACTGACCACTTCTCCACTTAAAAAATTCACTGTACCTCCTGTTCAGAATAAACCTGCAGTCCCTGGCACAGCAGACGCAGTGCCGATCAGAAACGCACTGGCAGAGCTGCAAGAGGGTAGGAAGATCTCACAGCACTTGTGTGCGCTCTGTCTGGGAACAATGATTATTGCTAACCTGTCAGTCTACGCAGCGCTAAGATACACCAAATCTAATTTGGCTTAAAAATGCAAAAGCACAGAGAGATCTTTTTAAAAATCCAGCCAGAGATAAAAATGATGACAAAGTCAAGAGTGTGTTAGTCATTTAGTTCGTACTCTGCTTAGGATACTAAATTCAGGAAATGACTCAATCATGCACACAATTACAGCTATTTTCAGACCATAAACGATGCAGTACGCCAATACTGATGTAAAAACATACCACAATTAGTTCCTGCAAATTGTCTTGCAATAAGGCATCATTTCCAAGGGAGCCTTCAACCTAATTATGGCAACAGAGTATGCCTCAGGGCACACCTTTCTATATGATTGCATTATTCCTGTAGGGTGACCTGACAATGATGTCACCAGAGTGCTGCTTCACCTTGCATGTTCCCAAGCACATGATAAGAAGGTTAATTGCTTTGATATACGTTTAAAGGGTCCATTTTGCTTTAGATGTTAGAAGTACACAGAGCAGTCCTGTTACCAGTGTTTTCAAAGCAGCATGTGTATCCAGGAAGACTTAACATGGAATACTGTTTACATTGTGACTGAGAAATTGAAGACAGGCAGTAGCTGATGGAATCTCTTCTAAGAAATGGATTATTTACTCGAGAAAATTTGACATGTCGGTTAATAACTTTCCTCGCAAACAAGAGCTTAGAGCTTTAAAGAAAACACACAGAGAAAACCATGACAAAAAAAATCTCTATTTCACTTGTTCAGATTTATGAAAAATCAAGATCTGGAAAATTCAGAGTAAAGTTTAAGATAAAAATCTAAGCTGCAAGGAAGTGTCAGAGCTGCTGCTAGATGCATTAGGACTAGGGTGACAGGAAGAATCTTCACCTTTATCTCAGCTGCCAAGCTGAAATTATATGTAACCCACTGCTAATAAAAGGAATCACTCACTCTTCATAAATCCCTCCAATACCCACTCAAATGCAGTAAGCTAGAGCAATAGGAGCCAGATCTTCAAATAAGGGACTCCGATTTTTCCTTAAGAGTTATTTCATTCATAGCCTCAAATACTTTTTCCTTCCTAGTTTTAAATTCAGGCTACAGTATGTCAGCAATATAAGATTTTCCTTATGCTGGAAAACAAATCGTAGTTTAGGCAGATTATATCATTAGATAACCATATCAGACCGACAGATATTTTTCATGCATTTATAAAAATTCTGAAAGTTTATATTGTATTGTTTAGACTTTCTTCTATTTTAAAAGTTCCTTATTTCCAAAATTCTGATTAAAATTGTGCACTCAAGGTCTTTCCAATTAGAAAAGTATCTTGCTAACCAAAACTACTTCACAGAAACTAGAAAACACTGACCTAACTAGAATTACAGCATTTGAGTCAGATTTGTGAATTTCATGAAACACATGGAAAACCTCAAGTTTCTCTGACACTTCTCAATTACATTAAAAACTTGCCAATTGTAAATTTCTGTTTCTGACATGCCATTATATCAACACATCTTATATGTTCAGCCTAGTTTTACTTAGTTCTTTGCACATATGATAAAAGAAAAGGCCTAAATGTTTGTGCAATTTGTCTATCCTGCAGAAAATCCCAGTCTCCAATACGCTACCTTATTACCCTTCGAAGTCTATTCTGTTTTAACCCATTTGATCAAAGGATATTCAAGGGAAAATTAGTCTCTGCAATGTAGTTCATGGACATCAGTAAAATGAGGAAAGCTGAAGATAATCTGAACAATAATAATATTACTAAATTTTCCACAGGGCAACGTTAAGATAATTCTAAATATTGTATAGTCTTTCCTTTACATGTGGGTAAGATCTTTGAGAAATCTTGTTAACTGATTTTTTTTGAGGGGGTGGTTGGCATTTTTTGCTTGTTAAAGGAAAATATTTTATCACATCAAGAAAATAATACATGTGACCATTAAATGCAGGGTAGAGGGGGAGGGTGTTCTTCTGAGGGAGAAAACAAGATCATATTTGCTGGTTAAAGGCCAGAACAGGAATTCTGGAATCATAATCTGTTGTGTTTGGGGTGTCTGCGGCTGTTTGGTCAAGAACTGGACAAACACTGCAAAGCAACAGTTCACAAACTTTTTTTGTTGTTGTTGTTCTGAACAGTTGTTTGCTTTAACTATGCTTATGTGTCTTTTCCATTAATTTACAGGAATATGTGGGGCTTTTTTTGGTTTTGGTTTGGTTTTTTGCATGTGCATGACTGTCTGGAGAACGGCTGCTCTGCACATGAGTGCCAGAATTCTCATATGAACAAAAGGCTAAAAGGTACAGCTTTTCTAGGCTAAAAGGTATAGCTTATCCAATAACAGGCAGCAAGAATGTTGCAGGACTTAAGCAATCAGTTGCAAGTTAGAGACAAGTAAATTGGGTAAAACACATTTCTATTCATTGCATGGCAAATATTTTTTATTAAAACTTGTATTATTAGACACCTGATGATGGCCAAGGACATTTTCTGAATTTCAGAAAGGGCAAAACTCAACAATTTAATCTTCCCAACACATTCTTGGTCTAGTCCTTATTAATATTTAAATAGATATAAGCTAGAAAAGATAATATGACTAAATCTGTGTTTTACTAGCTTTTTAGTCTGATTATTTGAGTCACAGCAGCACTACCCCCATATCAGAGTCTCACCACGCTTGCTTCTCTCCTTACTCACCACATAAAGATGGTCACTGCCCTGAATAACTGGTACTTCAACAGGAAGATAAAGGAAAACAGCTGGCTTCAAAAAGCAGATGGGTGGATCACATGGTAATAGTGAGAGCATAATTAACACAAGCATTATCAGTCACAGCACACCAGCTGCCAGCAAACCTGCACACACCACTTTTGTGTTGTTTTGGCTTCTTCAGAAGAAGAAAAAAAAACCAAACTCTTTAAACAAAGTTGAGATTCTCAAGAAGGCTTTTTCTGCTTAACTCAGGACTCCTGCCAAGTACCTCTCCAGCTGTGTGAACCCTGGCCCTGCCACAGCATTATGTAAACTATTGATGAGCTCTCTGAAAAGATACAAATCTCAGCCAGGTCTGATGATTCCCCTGAGCTGTGAGAATTAGATTAAAGCAGGAAGCCAAACACACCAAAGGGGAAAAAATATGAGACTATGATTCCTTTGAGAGAATAATGGAAGGAACTATATCACAGCAGTGCAGAAAACAATTTCACAAGGCGTAAATGAATGCAGAAAAGAAATCCTATAGCACTCCTTTTGTGCTTGGACATATATGTTGCCTCTTGACTCAAATTTTAAGTGGCTCCCTTAAAAGTAATTTAAGAGTTTCATTAAGGATCTAGACGGTCCTTTTATGAACACTGTCATCTAAAGGTCAGGGACCTAAGAGTGCTTCTCAGATGCACAAGTCCAAGTGAGTTCTCCAGTCATGTTGTGATCCCTGCTGGAATGAGACCTAATTACATTGTATTCTGCTTCTCCACTGTATCACTGCTGTCCTTGAGAATGAAACCTGAATATGGTGGCCTTAACAGCCTAACATGGTATGGGAGGAACAGGACCCAACAGGACACATTGCAGCACACACTTACAACACAATTCCTCCATATCCATAAGGTTCCCTGTGATATAGGAGGCTGGACTTCCACCAGGAAGAACAACCTATTCTGATGCAATGTGTAAGCACGTTGGTTTCTTACTATTGCATTATTTCCCTTCCTCCCTTTCTGTCTTACACAGCTGCGTGTGTGTGCGTATGTTGTATGATCTACTGTAGATAGATCAAAAGCACTATGGTAGTACCAGATCAAAAAGTACTATGGTAATACCAAGTCAATACTCATGGAGCATGAAATAATGTGATTGAACCAATTCCACTCTACTGAATAAATAACCATAACCATTGATGAGAATAACAAACTACTTCAAAGCTTCTCAGATCTTTAAAAAAATATTTTCTTCTGCTATTTTCACACATTTATTTCTTATCTCCTTGATTTAGCAGAGGGTTTTAAAAAGATGTGTCAAAATATCCTAAGATAGGCTATTTTGGTATCAGTGAAAGTGGAAATGAGAACTTTCAGTTGCTTATCTTAACATACTATAATTAACACTCACATGTTTGTGAAGTTCACTTCTCGCTTATTTAACAAACAGAACAACTGTGAAATAAATAATAATAAAATACTACTGAAACTGAAACTTGAATGAGAGTTTTTCCATAACTTGCTTCCCTATTAAAAACTGATTGGCTAAAGCCAAAGTTGTTCCCAGGAACAGGTCAGGTTTTGTATATTTTTTACATGGAAAAATTGTTGAAAATATTCTGAAGGTGTCAACTTTTTTTTCAATATCCACCACAAGAAAATAACTCTTCAGTTACAATCTACTTCTTACTTTGTAATGCCTGATTTTCATTTGTATCAGTGATCAAAAATTAAATACTCAATGATTAGCTAAATGACATATTTCAAGTTTTTTAACGTTGTACTAAAACATGACAATTGTTTCTCTCTTAGCTTGAACTGAAATTTTCCAATACTGGTAGAAGGCTGTTCATAGTCATTGCTGAAGGCATCTTACTTAAGTAACAAAAAAGAAATAGATGATGAATTTAAAAACCAAGTGACCAAGGATATATTCCGGAACAAAAAGTTTTGAAGAAATCACTTACTGGATTAATTTTCACCTATCCTGTTCACTACATAGTGTTATAAATGGTTTAATCCATGAGATATCAAGAGCTAAACAAAATTGCACTCTAAAAGGTTTAAAATGAGGTGGGCAATGTTTCTGAAAAGCAGGTTTTCAATTGCTAGGATACAAAGAACATAATTTCTGAATTACTGCCCAAAAGCATGGGATACTGTGTTCTTGATTAATATGTTCTTTGTACTCTTAGAGGCAATATGCTGACTGAAGATGTTAATACAGTTAATCAGTAATTAGTCACTAATCCATGCTTTTATGATTCAACGCTTGAATGAACACTTCGGCAAGAGTTTTTTCTTTTTTTTTCTAATAGACATAGTGAAATATAAAGAATTAAGTGATGTGATCATGGTCACACATGGAATCAGCAATAAAAACAGTCCCTTTTAGACAAGCAGTGGGTCAAATATGCCAAATAGTTGTACATTCCAGCAAAAGAAATCAATCACAACTGCTCAGAAGCTTTGAAACCATGTATCTAGTCTTAGCTTAAACATAAATACCAGTTCTCTGGCTATACTTCAAATCAAGTTTTGTTCACAATTTTTTTCTGCCAAAGAATTTCAGGGAAGGTCTGAACAATCAGCCACAAGGAACAAACTTTTACTGAAGGAAAAAGAACACAATTTTCTTTTCGGGATACTTTGCTATTTTCCCTTCCCTCATCCAGCTGATTGCAAACACAGCAGAAATAGTCTTGGCTTTAAAGGAATTAGGCATTTAGCTTTTCAAACATGTTTACTTACAAGTGGCCAGTTTCATCTGGTATTATACAGACCCCTTTGGGTGATTACTCTCTATTGTCCCTTTTGTAGACTAAATTCAGTCTGCATACTTTATGCTTGCTTTCTAACATATTTGGTTTGTGTTAGTCTTGAGCTGACTGAAAGACTACTTGCTGCAAATTATATAGCATCTTTTCAGAAAAACCTCTATCTATCACAAAAAAGAAAAAAGAAAAAAAAAGTCTTCCTGGGTTACAAGAACCACTACACTATGTAGGACACGAAGTTCAATGGTATATTAGCTGCACTGTGTAGTTTACTACACCACCTCACAGAAGCATCATGCTACACAATTCAGGTTGTGACAAATATCTTATGTGTGTCTGAGTACCAGTTAAAATATCTCACAGTTTTTGCACAGGCTATGCCCTTTGGAAATACTCTATTGCATCATTTGAGTAATATAAGACAGTACTAGAACATTAGTTTTCTTTTGTTAATGTAGCTAATACTGCAACTTTATGAAGTCATGCTTAGAACCAGTTTTAGAGCAAACAACTTAGGCAGCTATGTGAATTCCTGGCTAAGAAGGAAAGACTTCTGGCCTAAGTTAAGAAGCATTAAAAGCCTTACACTGTCAAGTAAAAGGAAACAGAAATCTGCAATACAGCCTTTTCCAGAAATCCCTTCTTTATTTTAATGCTTATTTTACTTATGACTAGCATGTCACTGGCAAACACAGAAGTGTTTGTTTCTTCATTACAACATGTGCATATTACATATCTTCTGCAATATCATGTTATAAAAAGGTTTGCATTGAGTTCACTTGAAATATTTCACCTTTATTCAAATTGACTATATTAGGAATACTGGTTGTATAGTAGTTTGTCAGCATTGTGTAATTTCAAAGGTCTGGGTGCAAAACTTTCAAGAGGATATAAGTATTTTCTTTCCCAGGATTTTTTTAAAATTCTCCATATTCTATGCACTACAGTCCATTGTAACAACCACAAATTACTTCTCTGCAACATTTTTGAGACATAATGATAAACTCTATTTCTGGTACAGCAGTGAAAACAGATAAATTTGTCAAAGTAAGAAAATGGCAACCTCCTTCTCACCACAGGCAGACTTTAAAAGAGCACTCCTAAGGTTTTGTAGATATTGCAGAGTTAAAAAGAAAAATATTCTAGATGCTGATGCACAGTACTGCCCCAAAAAAGTAGCCCAATACTCCTATATGGACTCTCATACTCCAGAGGCATATTTGGCTGTTGTTTCAATGATGGTACTAAATAATAGCAAAGAAAACATCATTCTAGCCCTGACTGGGATCTAAAAACACTAAGCAATCTGCAGGGCTGTATGAACTTGCATTTAGCACGTTCTGAAACTAAGAGCAGTGTATTCTAAGGGGGGTGGGGAATACAGCTTAATGTTTTTTCTTCAGCTTCACAGCAAGCTACCAGGAAGACTTTTACTTTGGTTGATGCTTCAGCTTAGTCCAAGGCATTTCCTTATTGTCTTTCACTCCCTGTTTCCCCACATTAACATTCGGTATGCCACCGGCCTATTAATAGATTGTATAAGCATGCACTGCAGACATATTCACCAGCACAGTTGCACATATGGCTGTCACTCCATGTTCTGCACTGAAGGATGGATCATAGTGGAAAACGTTTTCGCCCTTAGACTTCCACTAGCCAATTTGACATCTTCCCCAGATCAGAGACCCTTGCTGGCACCTCCAGGGGCATGCTTGGGCCCATGCGCATGCTGGCTCCATGAATATTTAACAGAAAAATTGAGAAGAGACTTGCTAGCGATCCATCTGTTAAGCTGCTGGAGCTATACCAGGGACCCATGAATTGGCTGCAGACTTCTTCCATAATAATGCCAAGGTTCAACAGAGAATTTAAGGCATTCAATTGATTGACTGCCCAAACCTGACTACTGGCAAGAAGGGTGGCCAGAGTGCATAGCTGGTGACAGCAGATTTACCACTGAATAAGCCAAAGCTATCTCTGTAATAATCAGCTGTGACTAATAATAAATAGTAACCTTACGCTATCATTATTTTAGGATAAATTTAGCATGTTTCTGCCTTATTTAAAGTAGCTAAGGTATGTTTCTTTCCACCCAATTTTAACAAACCCTGGTATTATGCTAGCATGCCAAATAATATTCCTTGGACACTTTGGCTTCCGGAACTCACTTGCCTACCCAGTACTGTATAATAACAACTATATTTTGGGAAGAAAGACTGGGATAAGAGGGAGAATAGCATGATATATCAGTCTATTATGTCATCTCCCGCCACCTGATGAAAGATGTTTGTTTCTTGGGGAATACACTGGGATTTCTAATAACTCATTGATGGCTCATAAAAAAGGCTGAGCCAGTCTCCTGCAGGGTATATCACTCCTGTGTTAACATAGAAGCTGTGGGACAGCAGCTAAGTTTTCTCTTTCCCTTTCATGAATTTTAGATTTTGGTTTTGTCCTTTAAAATTGAAATGATCTTGTGCTTTAAAAGTCAAGTAAGCCACATAATTACTTTTCAAACAAGTTCAACTATTTTTAAAGAAAGGTTAGAAGAGAACAGTTGGTTGTTTTTCTCATCATGAAGCAACAGGTTTGATTTTAGGTTGGATCTGCCTGCATTTTTCTTTTTCTCTTGTCTCCTCCTCCCAACTCACTGTCTCCATGGGAGTCATTCAAGGCTGAAAAGAACCTCTAAAGGTTTGCTCCCTTAGAAATTTTTTAGCTTGTTTAAATAAAATTCTTAACAAATGAAGTTAGTTGACACCTTATGAACTGAATATCAGCAAATACAGGGAGAAGCTGTGTTAAATGTAATGGCCTCTAGTCATTCTTAAACTCTGCAAGACCAAAATACAGCCGTCTACTAGGTTACAGTGCTGAAAAAAGAATTCTATTTCTCCACACTGACTGCAATTGGTAGCATCATGAGAGCTAACTCAGTTGTTAAAACCATTTCTAAACACAGTAAAATGCCCAACCGCAGTAAAGCCCTTAAGTACCATTAAAAAGACTGAGTAGTTAGTAAAACTAAGACTGTGGTTTGATGGCATCATAAATCTGTCTTGAGGTCGCCAACTTAATGGTGTAGCAATGCGAAGCACAGCCCTGCTCTGGCTGAAACTCATAATCTTGTATAAAATTCACCCAGTTTTCTTCTGACAGGCTGCTTCCACACAGGTATGTTTGTTCATTAACATCTGGTCCATGCAAGAGTTTCTCTGGACTTCCCCATTTGGTCTAGTCCTGCCATTCCTGCTCTATATCTTCAGAGGACTCTGGATGTCACCAGCCATCTCTAAACATGATCTCAGAACTTCCATTTTGGCTGCATTTCCATTTTTGTTTCTCATTGTGCTGAACCTTTTCTGATAATGGACTCCTGTGCCAGCTCTAAGTAGTTAGACCTTCAGCACCCAGCAGCTGGCACAAACAATGCCTGAGTCTGTCCATTCCACAGTTTTGCTTTTGTCCGTTTGGTGGCTTTGCTTTTCCTATAGTTCTGTCTTTTGGGATCCGAACAGGAGCTGTTGGCCCTACCAGAACTCTGGCAGTACACATTAGGAAACAGTCTACCATTTCCTTCTGAACAGATGCTTCAGTGTAGGCTCCAAAGTGACCTGGAACAAGACAGGCCAAGACTGGGCTCCACAAGAGAAATCAAACAATGCCAAAGAATAGACAATCTAGTGCTGCAAGATTAACATACCTTTAGTAGGAAGCACACCAGAGCACCTGTGGATGCCCTTTAACACCAGTTAACTTCACCCAAGGAAGAGAGACATCCCCAAAATATGACAGGGCTATCCAGAGAATGGATATTTGCCATTACCTATAACCAGAATCAAACAATTGATCAGCTTGTCACAGGCTAGAAAATGAAGCCTCCTTTCTGGTCATTTGCAGGGGAAGCTTTAATGTCATTTTCTGGGAATGCAGGTAGCCTCTGGGTGCTTGGCCAAAAGACTGACTATTCTATGCTGACAGTCACCCACCTGCACTAGTCCCATTCTATTTGTCTAAGCCTACCTCACACCAAGGGTTTTCAAGAAAAGGTTCCTACACTTTGGGTCTGGGAGCCACCATAACTGGAGACATATTCACTCCATACACAGCCTCCACACTTGATTAGGCTGGAAGCAAAATACAGTCATTGTTTAGAAATCTCTGAGGACATCAGCACATGTACAAAATATCTCAGTGACAATTCATTGTAGTCAGGAATGCATCTGGTGAACTAAGGCCAACCTGTATTCACATTTTCCCCCCTGAATAATTACTAATCATATGTTACGTCTCAGAAATGTATTATAAGACTGAACTGTAGTTCAAAACACTGATACAGCATCCACCAGATGGTCCTCAATATATGAAATCTCTTTCTTGATCCTGTGTGGGTTGCTTTTCCTGACCAAGAATTCAGCATTCGCCTCAGTCACCACAAACGGTAGCAATATCGTGCTGTATTTGGCTAGACTTTTATTGAACATGGAGAAAATAAGTTTCATCATTATGTCTCGTCATGGCCATTTTACAGACACTAGCACAGGCCATGACAGAAAGCATCACTGACACTTTCAGATACTTCACATTCATCAGCTTCAGCTGGATTGATACCTTTTTCTCACTTCAGCTGGATTTGGCACAACAGAGGTAACCCGTGCCAGGGAAGTTGCCTAACATGCACAGGGTGAGTTAGATGCTGGAAGTGTTAATCTCATCTTCATTGACAGGGTATCAGACTATATGCCTAGATTTTAGGTGGCCACTATCAAAACAAGATGAATACCATCTATTACATAGGTTTGGGGTGTAATAAAGCTTCTAAACAAGACTGCAAGAGCAGAGAGAACTAGCAAATCCAGGCAACAAGAAAAGCCAGCATGTCTCCACTGGTGCAATTCAGTGCTAATGGAGCTCCAGCCTTTTTTCACTACTGCCTGCCTGACAATTGGCTAGATGGTGTTCTGCTGATCCAGAGACCCTCTGGATGCAGGTTTTGGCATATGTGACTAGCCTAGGAGTTCCAGCCCAGTTCACAGTGGAGCTGCTATACATGAGCTGGTTTTGAGAAGATTCAACCTGGGGCCCACAGGGTGCTACCGTTGGTCTTTAATCACTGACTCTTTCTGAAGACTGTGCAAGACCATGTGGAGTCAGTGCTGCATGATGGATTTGCCCTCATCCCTAACTCTAGTGTCTCTACTAGCAATAATTCCAGTCACAGCCCAGAGCTCAGGAACTCCCCAAGGGACTTAGCAAGAAGAGGTCCCTCATCTAACTAGCAAAGTCTGCAAGCTGCAAGAGGTCAATGGCAGTTTGACATGATTGCTAGAACCAGCCCACATCTTCACTGCCAATGTGCAACATGGACAAAAAGCTATGTGTGCCTCCAGAAGCCAGGTACTGCATGCAGCAGACACAGTCTTAACACCACCAGTTATGTGTGTATTAATTGTTCTGCAACAGTAATGAGGCCAGACCACACTGCTTGAGATCTTTTGGATAGACTGAGTTGCCAGTGTCCTACACACATGGTTAGACAGGGATTTCTAATGTTTACACTTCCAAGATGAGGCTTGGAAGGTAAATTGATCTTCAGAGATCTTCCTGCTCAGAAGCACTGTGTTCTGCCAGCAATATTTGTTCATTACACAGCCTGAGATCCCCAGATCAGCCGGCAGTCCTTCCAACTGCTTCCAGGACAGTGCCCTTAACACCGCAAGCAGTAGCCACAGAAATTTTCTCTTCAGAGCCCTCCTACAAGACTATGGGAAAATGTTAGTCAGCTACAGACATACCCCCCAGGATTTCAGAAGCAGGTCTTAGGGGGTTATTACCATGAGCAACTCACTTCTGAGCAGCTTATGAATGAAAACTGCAGTAAATCTCTGATATTGCCTGATGGTCAAAACCTGCAATAAGGTTTGTCCCAACACCCTGTTTGTCCCAACACCTACAAGCAGGTTCTGTAGACCCTTACAAGCTTCTCCACCTGAGGACCCAAATAGACAAGCATGATTTGTAAACCGTGTAAGGCATTTAATGGTAGGAGGCATCTGAAGTCAAAGCTGGAGTTAATATTGACAGTATAGAGCTATTCCAGTCACCATTACATAAGGCTGGATAGCTTTGATCCCATGACAAGTCAGTGCTTGTAACACTGAATTAGAGGACAGCTAGTTTTACCAAAAAAAAAAAAAACAACCCCAAAACAAAAAAACCAACTTAATTCTTGGGAAGAGTTGTTACTGTTTATATCCTGCCCTGGTTTTGGCTGGGATGGAGTTAACTTTCCTCTTAGTAGCTAGTACAGTGCTGTGTTTTGGCTCTGATGTGAGAACAGTGCTGACAGCAGACTGATGTTTTTAGTCCTTGCTGGGTAATGTTTATACCAAGTCAAGGACTTTTTGGTTTCTTGGGCCCTGCCAGCAAGAGGGCTGGAGGGGCACAAGAGACTGGGAGGGGACACAGCCAGGACAGCTGACCTGAACCAGCCAAAGAGGTATTC
>JAVJGI010000062.1:51820157-51852213 GCA_035590275.1 Ibycter americanus
GACCTGAACCAGCCAAAGAGGTATTCCATACCATGGGATGTCATGCTTGGTATATAAACTTGGGGGGTTAGCTGGGGTAGGGGGGATCGTTTCTTGGGGACTGGCTGGGCATCAGTCAGCGGGTGGTGAGCAGTTGTACTGTTCATCACTTATTTTCCTTTCTCCCTTTTCCTTTGGATTTTATACTTTTCCTCATCTTTCCATTTTAACTTATTGTTATTACTATTGTTATTACTGTTATTGTTGTTGTTCTTACTGTTTTATTCTGTTTAAAGTATGAAATTGTTCGTACCTCAACTCTTGAGTTTTACATTCCTTTCTGATTCTCCTCCCCACCCCTCCGGCTGGGGGGCAGTGAGCGAGCGGCTGCGTGGTGCTTGGTTGCCGGCCGGGGCTAAACCATGACGTATCCTTAGCTGGAAAGGAAGAGTTTATGCATCCATATACAAAATGTTTAACATTTCTGCTGAAAATGAAAACAAGAGGCACAGTTTTGACCTGTACTGTAAAGCAGTGTGGTAGAATCTGATTGCTGTAATCTAAATATACCCTGCAAGCAGCCATTCCTGTGGGAGGGCTGCATGCAACAGCAGCAATGATAAACAGGATGATGCACAACACATAACTTTTTGCTTCTTTATAAACATGTTGTTCACTTCATAATGAAACTTGAAGTCTGTGCATCTCTAATTCTCTCTTTAAATACTTCCAGTCCCTTCCATTTCCCCAAAACATCATCTTTCACACACTGATCTCCTCATTTCTCCTGTTGCACATGAAGATCATGCAGTTTGTCTGGCTCAGAGCTATGCCGAACTTATCAGCTAGTCTGTACACATATATTGACTGACCACTTAGATGCCCCCTCTCAGAACGGATAAAGGACTGAATTCTAGCAGGGTCTCTCCTCAGAAGAACATTCTTTATGGTTCCTACCTAGCCATTGCATGTCATCTATCCTGGTTGAATTATTTTCAACCTTATGCTACCAACATTTCCTAAGTTGATGAATGGGTTTCACACCTCCTGGGCATGAAAGGTGTGGGCTGTTAGGAGGAAGCTGAAGGGAAAGTGACAGACAGAACGACAACATGATTTGATAAGCTGATTTCCTCAGGAAGCTGAGCTAAAGATGTAAGCCAGTACAAGCTCATGTTTCTTCTTCCTGATGATAATCCTTTTCTAAGGGTGTAGGCACTTGAAGAAAGCAGATTTCATGATTACACTTTAAAGACATTTTTCAGAAGTTAATGTGGGTGTACACCTATACTGCCAAATGAAACAGGACCACTCACTGAGTCTACGTGGCTTGATTTGACTGCATCCACACTGCATAGCAATTAGCCCTGTGTCTTTTTTGGTGTGGTTATATACTAACTTCTGCTAACCTCGGATTCCAACAGAAATGGTTAGTGTCAGACAGTCTGTTTCAAGAGTCAGCTGTGACCCTGTGGATAAAGTACCTCTGACAGTTTCTACTCTTACTAAAATTAGGATTCCTAGTGCACAGGCCAAGGTCTTTTTTGCATGTGCTCTGTAAGACAAAGATACACAGTGATGACAAATGTATCAATCCAGTGATGGAAGACTCTAAGATGTAGGGTCTTTCTTTTCTTGCACAGCATGCAGGAATAAGGAACTCACAAAGCTCCACTGGAAATATTTTCACCACCAACTCCATCACCACCTCCTCACACAAAGACACACACACGAAGAACACCCACCCTCAAAATTCAGCCTGCTGAAGTTACAGGGGATATTTCAGAGCTCTCCAGCAGAAGCAGCCCTCAGGGAACAGAGCACTGTTTTGTAAGATTGAACTGCTTTCCTTAGCCCCTGTCAGGCCTCCTTTGAACAGCTGGTGTCATCCAACCCATCCTTTGCCTGCCCCATCCCCACAGGCAAATCAGATATGTGCTTATTTCCCTGACTCTCTTCCTTGTAGTAAACCTATCTCAAACATGTGATCCTATCGCAGTACTGTGACATACATGTTTACTACAAATTTATAATGGAGTTAAATTGATTCTCCATTTCCACCAGCATCTCCAATGGTTCTTGAAGTCATAAATTAACTTCTGTTTAAAACTGGTGTTTTTAGAAGGAACTGCTGCAATGAAAGATAAAAATTTCTGATCTTTGCCCTTGCTGCGTATTTCCTCTTCCAAAACTTTATGAAGAAAAACTGAAGTGATGACAAGGGAAATATATATTCCTCTTGCTGCACTAGGGTAGGGGGGAAGGGAGGAAGATGGGACTGTAAGGACTGGAGGGAGCTTTGTAAGGCAAAACTGTAAGCCAGACAAAGACATGAGAGAATATTGAAGAAATTTATCAACAGTTTTTTTGACAAATCTTTTCTATGTCAAGTAACGCATTTGATGAACAGCCTAAAAAGCTGATTGAATACCAGAATAACTGATTTGTCAAACACATTACTTGATGAAAGATGGCAATTTATTGACTGATGGTTGGCTTTTGTTAATCAGATCTCAAAGTCCTCAGTCAAGAAAAACTCCCCTGAGGCCAAATCTTGAAATCTTTAATTTGAACAAGGGGTTGCTCCACCCCTACTAGTACACAGCTACTCACTGCAGTCAAGATGGTGCTATACACCTAGTAGGAAATGCACAGGAGATCAATCTATGCACCTGAGATTCTGATTTTTTGGTCTGAGGAATGCATTTCAATGGCCGACTTCTACTATACAACTTTTTTCTCCCAAATATCTCCAACATTCTCTCTATCCAACTGCAGATGTTTGTACAAAACATAGCTATTATACTGTACAAAAGCACCAATCTTGAGAAGAGTCACCATCATCAAACACTTGGTCTTTAAAATACAGACTCCACTGGCACACAGCAACAGTTTAGACCAGGAAAAGGACACAGGAGATAAGTAGAATTACCCAGACCTATAACAGCTATAACAATAGTTATCATAAAAACAATTTATTGTTTCATATCTGCATTTAAACAACAGCATGTTGCATTTATCACTGAAATAGACCAGGTTTTTAATGTTCCTGGCATTACTACTGACCTTTCCAGACAATCCCATATTAGTTCTGGTCAGCTTTCCGTGATGGTCATGTAGATTTTGCAACGTGAAAGAGAAATACTTCCTTCCTGTTGCTGATCTTCATTTGACATGGTCAAGGAAAAGGCTATGAAGAGAGTGCATGCCCATACAAGTGCAGGAAGGCAGGAACTGAAATGTCAATGTAATATTCCATAAACTTCTAGAGTGAAGATATTTCATTATTTATATTGGCTTGTATTTTGCCACTACACTACCCCATCACTCCACTCCCTCTAGCCTATCTATCTATCATTCCATTTTAATGAACAGTGCTAACTTTGGGCAGCTCTAAAGAAAATGTGCTGTATAAAAGCAGTAGGTGTTATCATGTGACAACCAAATTAGAAATTATTCCAATAGCTGCCACTGCCTAATGATCACAAGAAACCTTGCATTGATGTCTAAACCAGAAACAATACACTGTTTTACTGACTTACCTGTATCTAAACAGAATCATGTACTCTGAATGGATTTGCTTATAGACCTGAACTCTTCTTCACTCAAATTACTGTACAGAAACAAGATTTATACTATTTGATTGCATATGTACACTAGCACTTCAGATTACTTGCTTGTGTCAGGACTGCACTTCTGTGCATGAATGACTCAGTTTAGCTTTACTGTATACTGTTACTACAGAGTGATATACTGTTGCCAGAGAGGCGTGCCAGGAGAACAGGCATCCTATGCAGCTTGACATTTGCTGGGGATTACACTTGAGTTATTTCTTAGGTGTGACTGCCTTTTCTCCCTGACTAAGCTTTAAAACCATTGTGAGAGGTCAGCTGAAGAAGCCAGTCAGAAAAGAGCTACTGATGCTAATTGCAATTGAGAAGAGCATTCTACACAAAGCAACTCCTGCTATAAATGACAGCATCAGATAAAAGAAACATCTGATTGGACAGAAATCAGGGAATAAGAGCAAAAGAAGTGACAAGTTGGAGATATTTGGTAATCTGATGGAATCTGGAAGCATGTCCTCCTAGCTTGAACAGTGTGCCTAAATTGACAAGAATGAATGTAAATTCTACATGGGCTATATTGCTAAATGCAGGGCCAAGTGAGATTTTAGTGCTTAGGGTAAAATATGCTCTTTTCTCACACTTCCTGTCCTTTCCTCATTTTTTTTCTCCTTTCTCCAGTTCTGTCTTTAAAGTCTTTATAGCTTAGTAGGAACATACAAGTAACATCTGTAACCTGGGAAAAACCCAGGACGTCTCACATGACACATGCTCACATGGACTGATCATCCCAGAGTTGATGCCCTCCCTGACTCAGCCAGCCTACAGCCCTTCACAATGAGACATACGTGGCAAGTGCTACATATGGGGCTATCTGCCATCCAGACCCGTATCTGAGCACCTGCCTAACCCCTGTCTTCCTGAACCCCTGGTTCCATGGTACCTTCTCATTGCCACAGGATGGGACACAGGAGGCAGAGGCTCCACCATACATTGTTTGTAAGCAGGGAAGAAAGCAGAGCTGGCAGTCTGCGAGTATCTCTGCAGTCATGCACTGCTTGGTGTCTGTACTACCTGGGGTAAGCTGAGATAAGCACCAGGAATTGCAAGAAACTTCTGGCCCTCATTTCTCCTATTACGCTTCCCACTCAGAAGGGCACCTAATGCACACACCTGCACTGTGGTTGATGTAATTTTTAGAAGAAAAAAAAGTCAAGATGAAAAGAAGTTATAAGCCAGATTCACTGTAGATGGTTATGTAGTGAAATGAATATGTAAGGAAGACAAATTGTATATAGGTATAGATACATATATATATATATATTAATAAATAACAGAAATCACTTTAATAATCAACTTCACTCACTTGTACAAGTGTCCAAACAAAGGTACCTCTAATACAGTAAAGGAAACTACCAGAACTTTCCTGATAGCTAAAAATGTCCAATACAAGCTCTGCATTCTCTGGGGCTTCTGTGTAAATGCTGTACCATTCAGACCATGAATTTCACTATTTATGTGTTTGTGTTGTGTTTTCTTATTTTTATTGAGCTTGAATTAATCCTTTACCAGAAAAACTATTACATACTTTGACACTGAAAGCAGAGTAGATTAAAGAGAAAAAGTATGAATATCAGGAAATAAGACCAAGTAAAAAGCACAGATTTTCAAAGTCTGCAATTGTGACCAAAATTTTTACTGGAAATGAAGGCATGCTATTAATATGATTCCTCATGACACTACAAAAGGAATCTTACAATAGGACAGTGGAGGTAAAGAAGCTAACTTCAGCACTCTTCAAGAAGAAGTAAAGCTGTGAAAATCTGTTTTTCACAGAAAACAGAAAAGCTGTAGAATCTGTTTATAAGCATTAAAATTTTTCCAGGCTTCAAAATGATTCAAAGAGGAAAAAGTCCACAAAACTGTGGACATTAGAAAATTTGAATATTATCAAATTTAAAAGTATTTGTTTTCTAATGCTAAATAAAAGCTAAAATGCTCATGAGAAACTATTGCCATTACCAATGTATTTCCATTTCAATCAATTCTTGTATAATATATTTTAATCATAAAGGAGAGATTTAAATTGTTATGTGAGTTGTCTTGTTTATTAAGATTTTAGAAGACAAAATACTGTAACTAGTACATCTTACATTAGAATGCTAATTAAAGATGTCATAAGCATGTGTCACCAAGAAAACTTTGAAAGAAAATTTGAGCTCTTTTCCATTGGTTAATGGGAACAACTCTGAAATTTTTAGAGATTTTGCTGAATTATTTTTTTGTTCTGTTAATACCACCACAATTATTGGGGAAAAAAGTATTAAGAATGAACAATTCACTGGACTCATTCTATTGTAATGAACCATCACATTCTAAGTATTTTTTGCTGTGTAGCATAGCAGCCTGCTGTCTGAGTGTTTCAAAATCAGTGTTTGTATGTCTTAATGGACATATTATTTTACTACCTTGTATTGGAGCATTACCACATGCTGGGCTGCCTTGAAAAAAACCTGGTCATTGCTCACAAAGCCTCAGAGGAGTCAGCAGAACTTTTATACTTCTTAACGTGCACCCTGTATGTAGCTTATCCAGCACATGGCAAGAAACAAGCCATGATCACTTAAGGTTGGTCATCACCATTGTTTCCACAGAGATGGTCTGATCATGACATCTGCTTGATAAAAGACTGGCTGGCAAACCATGGTGCTGAACTCCTGTTTCATTGCAATACCCATTACCTTGGGTCCAAAGAAAAATCCCCATCCTTTCCCATGTGCAGAATAAGAGCACCTAACTTCTCATAATTTAGGGACAGTCTCAGTGCTTGGTTTGTTGCTTTGTATAATCAAGGAGGAGGTAGCTCCTGAGCATTTGCCCTTTCACACTGGCAAGCTCCCCCTAGTCTGTCTGCTCTTTGCAAGCTTGTACTCACTGATTCTGGACCAGCCCTCCACAGAACACGGTTTTCAGAGCACTGTGTGCTTTGGGTGACATTTTCAGAAGCACAAGAGGAGCTTTTGTGTTGGGCTGTGTACATATCTGGAGGTCAACACCGAACACAGCAAAGCAGTATGCCTCCCTGAATAGATAAGCCCCAAGCCCCATCATCAAATAAAGAGATCTTGGCTCTGAAGTGCCTAAGTCACTTTTGAAAAAATACGATCAGGTGCTTTTGTAAAATGTAACTTGTTTGACCACTTGGCTCCTGAAAGAGGTCAGCTGCCTCATATACACAGAAACTTCGACAGACTCAGTAGCACACGGAAAGCGCACATTTAGCCAGCTGTGTCCTTAACTCTGTGTTTAAAGTACAATTTCCTACAGGAGAGGGGAAAGATTAGCAGTCTGTATCTCACTTCATTTACCCTCAGACACAGAAATACAAGGCGGTATTTTGAGAAGCAGCATGAAAAAATCTATCCCAAAATATAAAAGACTATCATTTCAAAAACAGCCTGTTCCCTCAGAGAGGGGCTTTGTGATGGAAGCCCTCTGTTGTTGAGGAGAAAGCACACACGTACATATACACATATCCCACATGGTCTGTGACGCACTACTTCCTTTCTAAACATAGAGCGTGTTATCAGCACAGCCGTACATATCAGCAGCTGAGTGGCTGCTCAACACCATGTTTATCTAATGGACCATAATAGACAGAGCGACCGAGCACAATAGACAGTGAGATGTGTAAGTATGTTCTGAGCTAGTACAAGTCCTTTTTTCTCTTCTCCAAACAGGGAAAGGAGGGGTGAGGGCATTACACAAGACAGATCACACGGCTGTCCAGCAGCCACTGAACCATAGCATAAAGGCCTTGTTTAGATAAATAATGACTCCTTCACTTTATTCTTAGAAGTGGAAGTCTCTAGAGCTGAAACACAATGTCCCACAACTGCTTCTGGCATCTGTTTCTCAGGGAGAGGATTGGGCCATTTATAAGGGGATCCATTCTCACAAAGGTCTGCTCTGTTGCAGAGAGAATTCATCTCTTCCCATCAATAGATCCCATCCACTTACAAAGAGTAACAAGGCAATGAGCTAAGAGTTTGAACACAGTGTTTTGGAAATTAACTAGGCAATCAAATCATGTGTCTTCCTCAGGCCTCTTCTGAGCATCCTACAAAGTGTCCCAGGAAGAGTACACTAAGCAAAAGAAAAATTATGATCAGCTGAGAAATTTGGACTGTAAGATATTTCCTTCTTCATTGATTTTTGGGGTTTTTTAACTTTGTAATTGAGAACTCTTTCAGAATTTAATCTCATAGTTTGCTGAGTTCTGGAAATTAGAATAATGAAGCTGACGTACTTTGCATACATGCAAAGGCTTAAGATTTCCTTATAAACTGAGTATCTGAAGGCGTATGATTCACAGAAGACCTCAGTATTCGTAAGACAAACACAGCAGTCTGAGAGGAGATATTTTCTCTCATCTCAGGAAGTGAATACACGAAGGAAAGAGCAAAGTAAATAATGATGGTTTACTTCTGAATCCTATCTCAGTTTCTGCTGAGAAATTGCTTTGGAGAAACACCTGCACTGTGAATAGTTTACTCATCAAATTATTCCTTTTTTCCTCACTGTGACTTATTAGCAAATGTCTCATGAACTTGTATTAATCTATTATATATTTGGCATTCATTGTTGTTCAAAAAGCATCTTAGTCTGTGGTTAGTTCATGACCTAATCATGACAGGCTTACTTTGGAGAGCATGCAAGCATTCAGTCCATCCCAGAAACACCTAACTTGAGCTTCACAACCAAGTGAAGATTGTTTCATTGCTTGACAAATAACAAGGTCTCTCCACTGGCAAAGAGGGAGTGGGTCCTACTAAAACACACCTGCAGCAGATGTCAGGCAGGAAGAAGGACAGAGAGGCGGTGGAAAGGCAGGAAGAACCCCCTTGTGAGGTTACAGCCAAGTGACAACTTGATGTCTGAAGGAGTCTTTTGGGAGGAGGAGAAAAAGCCCGGGGAGCATGACTGAAAGCCTGAATATGTGGGGATATGTTCAAATGAAGAGATGAGGGTCAGGTAGGATGACCTATTTTGAGTGTCTGGTTTTATTGCACTTCTGGGAACTTTATTACTGCAGAAAGGATGGAGGCAAAGAGTGCTTTAATTGACAGGCTAACACGGACAGGCTGTGATATTCAGGGGAGACCTCTGCCTGGGCAGGAGAGAGAGTGAATCTTTAAATGGACTGCACGAGTGCTTCTGAATTTTTTGTCTTGCTTTTCATCTTTATAATGCTGTAAATTTTAGAATGAACTTTAAAGGGTAACCAGTAGGCATTACCTGATATACCTGCTTCACGGATAGTTTAACTAAGGCTCAGGAAAGCAAAGGGGTTTACTCTTTTTGTGAGAGGAAAGATTGGCAAGAGCATAACAAAGTGAAGGGCATTTGGGAACGCTATTTCAAGTATTCTAGAAGCAAAACCACATAGTGACACCAAGCCATTCAGGAAGCTATAATTATCTACTCTGTTTTGGAGAATACTTGTGACAAACCAGCCAGTGTTGCAAGTGGTGGCCTCAGATAAGGAGTCTGTAAAATTCAAGCTTCAGCAGAAAACTAAGGATGAGTCACAACCAGGGTTAAAACTGAAACAAAAGCCCACATTGCGTTAAGATCCTTCATTAAGATAAACACCCAAGATATATACACACCCAATCCCTATTGCCTCCTACCAGGAACAGTTCAGTCTTTTCCTGATGATTTTATATACCCACCCTCTGGGGATACAGCTGACTGCTAGCAATTACCCTTGATACACCAGCAGGTATTTCCTGAGGGGAAATGACAATCCTAATAGCTAGTGGCTGGTAAGCCTCCAGCTGACTGAGCCAGTTTTAACTCCTGACAAACTGGGGCCTGTCCATTCACCTTGTCACAAATACTTTAATGCCTTTTTTTGGAGAGGACTCAATGTTACTAGAAAAATTTTAGAGGGGTTTTATGGGTGCAAAACTTTGCACCTCTCATTTCCATCTGCTTCGGGTTGCCAGGCTGTAGAGCAGATACCTGGAACAGGTCACAGCGTGGCTCAGGCTCCCCAGATTATCTCTGCTACTGAGCAAACATGAGAGGGTGTGAAGGTCTCCAAGGGTGTGGCGTCACAGCTGGTGAGGGGGATGACTTTCCATAACAGAGCAAGCAACAGAATCCAGAAACCTTCCTAGGGCTGCATTTTCAAAGGCAGGTAAGACTGTGCCTGTGCCACTCTCAAGTGCACGTAGCTTCCCTGCCGCTAGCTTTGTCATGTCCTTGTGGCACAGCCTCCTCAGCATATTCTATATACCTCAGCACCCTGCCATGCCACCAGGTAAGCTAAGGCTGGCCATCCTGTGTGACTTCTCTCCCTAGACCTGACAGCAAGGGGCTGGTCCCATCTGAACTGGGGTTCCCAGTGAAATCCAGATTCAGCTCCTCACCCAGGAATTCAAATGACACTACTGATGCTCAGTGAGCTAATTATCCCCATTTGTAAATTTGAATCAGGGCAACAACAACATTTTATTACAAGAAGGGAAAATCTCTAACCAAGTAAAACAACTGGCTAATATGCACTACCTAAGCCATAAAGTACAACTGTCTTACAGCTGCCTTTGCCAATGCTGCGCCAGCCAATTGCTTCCTCCTTCCTGCAGTAATATCTCCTTCCCATTTTGAGACTTTCAAGTTTTTCCACACAAAAAGGTCAGCTGAAGCTACCACTACTCTTCTGCCTTCCTCTTTCCCACCAGCCTCTCTGCTGGCTGTGCCCATTAACTGCTGCAGTTCCTGGTATTTTACCTCTTTAATAAGAATACCTGTAGTGCTAAGAGAACTATCAGTCTTCTTGCATATGTGAGATTCTTAAACAGGTTCTCCTATTTCACAGCTTAGCAGAAGTCACTTCAGTAGTCTTTTCACCTCTAACTTTCACATAGTTACACAAGAAGCCATTGCCTTTAGCATTGTTACTCACCCTAGGAATATTAAACCACAACTGGCTAATACACCCTTTCTGACACTATTACTAAAACAAACTTTTCCCATTCATGACATGCCCTTCCTTTTCTCAGAATTAGCACTCAGGCACAACAAATGACATATATAAAGTAGCCGTTTTTCAGGCCAGGCCATTGGATCCCGTCCATTCCTTTTGGGATCACTGACAGGAAGCCGCTCTTCTTGGGGGCAGGTTCCTGGTGGGAGGGAGAGTTACTGGAGTGCATTGCTTTAAGTTTAGACTTCCACTTCCAATTCTTCATGGAGATTTTCTGTGAAACAGTCAGGTATAAGAGACTCCTTATGGTAGGGTATGGGTAAAACCGCGCTGAGTTCAATAAGACTTTTGCTTCTCAGGAACTTTTGGCACTTTGGCACTTCTGGAAATTTCACTGCTAAACCTCTCAGGGTGAACACTGAAGAGGAGCCTCTCATCAGCTCAAACCCTGGATGACTTTGGCACCAGTCTGTATCAGCTTTGGGATTTACAAAAATTAAATCCAAATAATGAAGATTTTAGAAAAAAACAAACCTCTTCCATTTGGTCCTCCACTGACGAGATAAACAAAACCTAACTGTCCTACTCAAATCCACTAAATCTCCCACTATTCCCTCCCCATAATATACATACATACATGCATATGAGCATGTATATATAGTGCATCCATATATGCATATATAATGTGTATATATAGGAAGCATAAATAAAACAAACCAAATCCATATCACCTAAAGATTTTGAAAACTCAAATCCAGACAGGTATAGTATGCAAACCCAAGGCATTGTATATATAGCTTTTGGCAACCATTATTAGTTAGCAATAGTAGAATAAAATATTTAACAATAACCAGGAATTGACAACATTTTGTTGGCTTTTTCTTTTTACTGTAAATCAACTTTAGCCTGCTGCTAGCTGGCTTTGTTTACTTAAAAATATTTGAGTGCTTTGTTAGAGACAAGTGTTCTAATGTTATTGCCAAATTTTTGCCAGATTGAAAATATGCACAGCTTATTTTCCTTTTAAGACTGCACAAGAACAGTATGTTTCAGGCCTCAGTTTGCAACTCCTGCAAGTTCTCACTGATCATTTTTTTAAAAGGCTGTGGTACCTACATGGCCAAAGCATCGATCATGAACTTACTGTGCAAAATTTCACTGGTTTGCACAACTTCCTCAGTATGTGGTTCTGCATAAACTGTACTACATCACTGCCTCCAACACACGGTTTAGAATTGCAGCTCTAATAAAGACATAAGCACATACTAGAGTTTCCAAATATTTGCTCAAAAGGGAGCCAGAGAAGAAAAGTCTACAGCTAGAAAGTGCAATGCATTATACAATTATGCATCCTTTTTTGGGAAGAGGCTACCAACCACTAAAAAAAAGCAGTCTTCAATGGTCTGCATGACTTTAATGCACTATGGGCTTTCTACCTGACTCAAACTGTCAGTGTTTGTGTGTCAGTGTTAGAAGTACAGTCCTGATCTCAGAATCTCACAACCCAGAGCACAGAGGTGACCTAAGGCAGTGCATGACAGAAAACGAAACCAGAGAAGTGGCTGAGGCCAGTAGGCAAAGCTGTGGCAACTTCTTGGTTTGCTTAATTTTTAAGTGGAGGAATATAGATAGGGAAAAGCATTCAACTTTGGAGATAGTGGGATGAAGACCAAAGTACACTAGCTGTCAGCCAACTAAAAAGGACATGTGTTATTTTTGTGACCTGAGTAGAATGTGAGCTGTTGCCCTTCCCCTAACACTCCTTTCCATGTTCTTCCTTCCCATATCAGCAAGCCACACTGGTCGCTCTTTGGGCCATTTCTGGCTGAAGAGAGATTTCTGTGTCTAGGCAGGATTTTGCAGAGGACAATTTCAGTTTCCAAATGATATCTCCATGCTCCCTGACCTGGCTTGATAGCAGTGCAGAACAGTTCCCTGGCCACCCAAGGAGAGTTTGCCTCCGTGCTTCCAGGCAATCAGGTTTTTTGCTCTGTTCTTGCAGCCTCAACCCAGTATTGCTCTGGCAAGCATAGAGCCAGCCTAACATTTTTTGTAGAGGTCTGTGCAAAGGTTGTGGGATGCACACCAGGCTTAACAGATTGATTTAACATGAAATATTTACAGGATATTTAGATTACACTCAGCTTAATGTCTGCAAGTAACCCCAGCTGGTTTTTTCTGCAGGTGCCAGCAATCATTTCTCATTGGTCTCCAAGAGTAATTGGGAGAGGAAAAAAAAATAATTAAAAAAAAAAAAAAGGAGTAAGGCATTTCTTATAAGAACTGTAATGAAAACTAGAATCTCTGCACTCTTCTGTCATCATTAAAGTCTTCCTGATCTTAACTCATGACCAGATTCATGTTATCCTCTCTGAACACCTGCACTGAAGAAAACCTCTCTGGACTATCATTGTGGCCCTACCCACTTTCTGAAAAATTATTCCTTATAAATGTCAGTCTGTAGTACCCATGTGGAATGTGTTCCTCATCCTTTTACATGAAGCTGAGCAGAAATAAAGGAATACTTTAACAAAGGGGGTAAATCGCACACTTGGGAAAAAGCAGCTGATGTCTGACCATGGTAATTTAAATGTCATTCTGGTGGTTTGGGCAACCATCTATCAAAACACAACTAACATATACCATAATTAGAAACAAGGCAGTGAGATAGAGAAGGTGATACTCAACGAAAAAGAAAAAGATATAACAAAGACTGGTCTCTGGAGAGAGAAACGTGGGCTTTTGAAATAATCTGTGTTTGTGTACACAGAAAACAAAATAATTAAAAACACAATTACTGGGTGCAGAAAGGACAGCAGAAAGAGTAAATTCCAAAATGTCTCTGACAAACAGGCACAGTCAGAAGGGGGAGAGTGGCTAATGTCCACATGTACTTGGCACTTAGCAGTGAGTGCCAGTGATACACGTCTATTATAATGGGCAGGCAACCAAATGAGTATAACTTGTAGAGGGAGAGAAGATATAGAGGAAAAAGAAGAAATGTGGTCTGCTTCTGTTGTAAACTGTAACATTAGGTAAATTATGGAAGGAGAGGAAAAATTCCTAAGAGACTGAGAGCAAAGATTTGAGAGAAACCTCAGTAACATGAATTAAAAGTAAAAATAGAAACAAATGTAAAATGAAGTCTGCACAGTTATTCCCTGAAGAGAAAGGGATTACCATCACCAGAATTCCACAACTACTTTCAACTTTATCTGTCTCTGTGGGGTTAGAGTTATTAAGCTGCAGAGCATTTCTTAATGACTGGATCATATTCTAAAGTTCAAAATTACAACATAGCACAGGAAATATTTATTTCTCCAACAGCCTAAGGTTCATTGCCTCTTAGTGAAGACTTTCTATGTCAAATGACACCTTTCAAATCTCCTTCTTAATGAAAGGCAAAAAGAGTAAAAGGGAAACATAAGAGAATGTACTTTTTTCTCTGACTTGTTCAGAAATTGCTCATCTTTTGTGTTCAAGTTTTACATAGTAATAATAAAAAAAATCATACCGGGACAGGAACTACACCAGTAGAATTCAAGACAAGACTCATTTCAGAAAGTTACGAACATCTTATATTAGCGGGGAGGCAATAATAACAAGAACTACAATTTTAACTAGCTGTTACTGAGCGCTCTGCCTGAAATAAAAAAAGATTTGAATTTCCTAAATAAAGACTGAACTGCTGCTTCTGGACATGGCAAAAGATAATAACTTCCCAATGCACATGGGAAAACAAAGACCAATAGAGAAGCCATGCTGAATTTAACCTTGATTTGAACAGAGCCTGGCTCTGACATGGGAGATTAAGACAAAAGCTCTGCTACCACCTGCCCCCCAGGGTGGGAAATCTCATTTATTTCTGCCCAGGCATAAGTCAGGACAAGGATTCCCAACCAGTTCACAGTTAAAGGCTTTAGGCTGCCTCTAAGAAGTGGTTCCAGACTGGTTCCTTCTTCCCCTCCTCAGAGGATGCTCATGTTATGAGGTAACTTCATCCTTTGCTTGTTTTCTTCATTGCAGGGAAAACACCAGTTGCTCAGAGAGAAAATGTTTTCTCCCTCCTTTTTTTCCCCTTCTCTATTTTTTTTTCTTTTTTTCTTATTATTTTTGTTGTTGTTGCCTTTTGCTAACTGACATTAAACAAACTTCTGATTCCCATGATCCACCACACGTCCAAAACTGCAGGTAATATCCAAATCATTTCCACAATACAAAAATAGTTTATTTTTATATGATCTACCATCAAGGAAAAGAAGAGAAATCTAGAAATTACGATGGGGAGTCTAGGGAGAGGCAGAGCTGTTGGCTCAAAGAGAAGAGAATAGTCCAGGGATCACGTACTTGTGGCCAGGCTTTGTTCCTTCCCTTCAGTCATTGTAGCTACAATCACCCGAGAATTTCAAGAGCCCATTCCACAGCACTCCATTCTACAAAGCCTCTAGGGTCCGGAATGCACTCAGGAATGAAGACCTGGAATAATTAAAGGGGGGAGATGTGTTACTCTTCCTCTGCATTAGAACAGAGAGGTGATGAATTACTAAGGACAGGTTTACAAAGTAGCGCAGCACAAAGACACATCCAGTGACTCCCTCTTCCCTTGTGAGAAATAATTGAATGATCTTCTAAACATTTTTCAAGTCATCACATTCCTTTTACCATAGTTGTCTTCTACTAATATCTTTATCTTAGGGTTCATTGTTCTTTTCCCATTCATTTTTCAAACACTCTTTCCTTCTCTTTTCTTGAATATGTAACCTCCCTTCCTGAAACAGCTATCAGTGATTTTCATCCCTTAGCAATTTGAAGCTCTGAGGAGATAGTTTAAATGATATTTCCTTTTTCCAGAAGTAGAAGGTTGAGAACTCAATAATATGGTGATAGACAAATAATTTCAAATGAAAATAACAGAGCACCCAGAGCATTTTGTAATGCTTAACTGAACCAGAACCAAGCTTTCACTGTTGAAACTGTGCAGGGAGTAATTTCTCCTTCATATGTGTTCACATTTCCTCTTACCAGGCTTAGTGAAACAAGTCAAGTGTTCCAAAATAGGAACATCTAGATCCAGGGGCTGGGCCTCTCCAGAAACATGTGTAAAATATAGCAGAATTCTCATGGAAGACTTCTGAATTCTTCTCAGGATATTTGTAGCTTTCTATCTGAAGACACATTTGGATATATTTCAGTTACAAACCCAGATCTTTGATTAGATAATTTGGTACACCAAATTGGTTTAAGTCCACCCACAAATAAAACAGAATTCTCCTTATTCTCCTCAATTTGTAAAATCTCACCAGCAGTTTCTCGCCATCATCAGATGGTTTTCACCACCATCTCACCAGATGATACATTGATATGGGGCTTCATAAAGCATATCATATATTTTACACCCGAGATGCCAGAGCAGAGAGAATCACAGTGCAATGTTATCACAGCTACACCTGAGAAGTAAGACACACATATAAGATGTTTGAAAAAAAACAAAAGACCGCTGGAATAAAAGCAGTGATAGAACTAACACATGAAATCACATTCAACCTTTTATCCTGTTTATTTAAGGTGATTTGAACTAAGTAAATTTTGTACACCAAGAAAATAAATCAGTCACAGTGTCCACTGGTTTTTTTTTTAATTTACTTAATCAATATACAATATAAAAGGAAAAGTACAAGTGCAATTCTGTACTCAGATAGTATATCTGGTAAAGGTGTACTATATTGTAACACATGGATATAGTAAAAAAGCCAGAACATAATGAATAAACAACATTCAAGTGCTTGTATTCAGTCCTGATCCACCATGTTTCCTGTTCCTGCTGCTAAGTAAAGGTATGCTGACTACTGAAATTTCAAACAGTCTTAAAAAACAATGGAAGCACATGCTGTAGTTTCAGTTGCAAGGGTGCCTTAAAGCAAGAAAATTCATAGACATTGAAAGAATCATGGTTCAAATAATCAATAAGGATCTGAGCAATTCACATCCTCAGCATAAATACAATTATATTGGAATATGGTTAATTTTTTGTGTGTGCGTAGGCCATCTCATTTAATTCTATCTTGCAGTGATTGGACACCTTTTCTACATTTAAAAGGGAGCACTCCGTGTTTTCTACAGTTTAGAAAATCACCCTGCTTTGAATACAATGCAGGCATTTCCATCAGGAATCTCCCAGATTCCTGGGCCAAACTGAAAACCAGAGGACTTGCGTTTTGAAGCCAGCAAAGGAAGCAGAAGGCATAGTTTCTCCAATTATGTACTAAAGCACACAGCTAGATGGGGAGCATGTGCCTATGTCTGTGTATCTGTCACTGATATGTTTCAATCAAGGAAGCAGTAAACTTGTCCCATGTGTTTTCTCTGTTAATTGGTTTCTTCTATAGTTCAGATTCCAGAGGATGCTGGAAGCCCCCAGTAAAGATGTGGTATGTTGGAAAACTTACCAAAACAAGTCTTTTTTTAAAATGTTTCTTTCAGCAACTTGTGAAATTCCTCACCTTCATCTTTCATTCCCCAGGGAACAAGCTTTGAGTGGACGGCACCAAAACTTCGGCTGCTCTGAAATTACAGACCATTTAACTGAGAAAACTTGAAAGATGTAATCTATTTTTCTACTGACCTTGTGGTTCCCCCATATGAGCCTACCACCATCCTATCTGCAGTTACGGATTTTGGCTGCCACTTCCTCCTATATTTTTAACAGATGGGTTCATTTGTTAGTACGCTTTTTCTCATGCCTGCATTTAATTTTCCTCTTCCCCCATCCTCAAAGCACCAACTTCAAATGCAACATTTCCTCTCGGAGACGTGTCACCCTCCCCAGCCCCAGAGAGGCTAGGGAGCCTGGGACCTGGGTCCATCGCCATGCGGAGCACACCACGAGTCAGCCGCTCTGCACCAGGAAAGAGCTGCCTGTGAAATACAGAATCCCTTTCCAGGGTACAGTGGCAAGAAGAACCCAAAATTTTGGGTTTATATTCACAAAAGTACCGGTTGTTTTTTAACATTTAAATCTCTTGTCGATTGACTGACAAATTAAACGCACCTCACTGAACAGGAGGTCCACCTTAACGTTCAAAGTACAGGATTTTACTTGCAGGTGGAGAAAAACAAATATTTAGGGTAATAAAACCTTCATTAACTAAGGACTTTCAGGAGAGTCACAGAAGTAAAACTTAGGCAGCTATTAGCAATCTGACACTGCTATTTATTTAGGTCAAGTCTTCAGAGCGTCTGTTAGCCCTGTAATGATTTGTTAATATCTGCAATTTTCCTTAAGGCTAAACAAATGAGGAAGCCATCTTGTTTTCCACATCGCTGGACCTAGCATGCTCCAGCAGATTACCATGGCAACGGGAGCAAGTGTGCCCGGTGTGAAGAAAATGGTGTAGGCCTCATTTCCTAAAAGCATGTTCCTACCGAGGTTGACTCACCAATTAAAAGACTTTTCTGTCCTCCAGGGTTTCAGAGATGCAAATAGAGATGTGAAGCCTGGCTGGTCAGCTGCTTTACCTGAGCTAGTCGCTCTGCTGGTTGTCTAAATACAGAAGAAAAAATCCAACAAAGAGGTAGAGAGGTGCTTCTGGAATTTCATCAAGGACTGGATTAATCTAAAAAAAAAAAAAAAAAAGGAAAAGAAAAAGGTTGCTTTGAAGAACGGACTGACACAATTCTTGTGATTCTTGTGATACTGAGTAAACAGCTTGAACAAGGGGGTGTTCTCCAAGCCTTGGAAGATGCTCACAGTGCATCTTCTACAGCATCAACAATAACATGTTTTGTCATCAGCCCTCTGTCAGTGTGTCTGAGTCACACACATTTGGTATAAGTGAGGATTAATTATAGCTCTAATAAAAAAAAAGATGTGAGACTGTGGGATGACTGTTGCAACATAGCTTTTAGGCATCATTCATCTTCTTATAAATGCCTTATTGCGGCATATTTCTATTTTTTAAAAAAAGATCAGCTGTTCACCAGTTGCCTTTATTAAAACAGAACTAAATTTTATAAAGAAAGGTAAGCTTTATAGTATCATCAATTAATGTATTGTCTCATTATGATATCAGTTTGCTTACCACAAAATTGTGGCAACAGCTAATTCAAACAAAAAATTATCTGTAATAATTACTCCTATTTTGTTATACTGGAACTGCTTTAAAGAAGATGCTAAAGGAAACTGAGAAATATGATAGGACTGCAAATATTAACAATAAAGTAACATTTTGCTCAAAGTAAAATAATTGATTTAGTAGGTAGTCAATTGACAAAATATGGATTGAGCTCCGAATGAAACAGAGATGCTACGGGTTGGGCTCAGTATATCTGTCTTAACTCATTTATAGTTGGTAACATTCATTTAAATGTCTCTTAACATTCATTTAAATGTCTCTTACTGGAGGACATCCATCACAAAACTCCAAAAGCCTTCAAACTCTTCAAAGATGTGGCTAGAACAGCCATCAGTGCCAGAACACTAAGAAAAACCATCTGTATATAACGCTAATCCTGTCTGGGTAATTACTGACCACATAGTGTTTTTCAGTCATGAGTTCCTGAACAGCAGTAGATCCTGAAGCGCCCTTGTATTATTCTGTTCCCACTGAGCAAAGCAGAACCTAGCATTACATTTATTTAGTACATGCAGGGCATGCCCTTGTATGTGAGATCAATATAAGACATAGGGTGAATTAGGCTTAACATAGAGACCTACATTTTGTACTATACTCCAAACAAAGGACACACAGGAGAAAGGTTGACCCGTGTACAGCATGATACATGTCTATTAATTTTAAGATGAAGATAGATCCCTGTTAAAATTTTCCAAACCTATTGTAGATGATGTGCTTAGTGACATGGTTTAGTGATGGACTTGACAGTCCTGGGTTAACAGTTAGATGCGATGATCTCAAAGATATTTTCCAGCCTAAATGATTCTATGATTCTATTGATTTCCATGAGAATCTCAGGTGTTTCTGAGTCCTGTTTAAATACCTAAATACTTCACTGACATCCTTCTACTATTTAAATACCTAAATGCTTTACTGACACCCTTCCATATCACAGTAAGTATACTCAGAACCCTAATTCAGAAAATAAGTGGTTCTAAACTAAAAATATTAACACTCACTTTATTACTCTCCTTAGACCATCACTCAAAATATAACTCTGGCCTCTCCGTTGAATGAATGTGATTCCCTGTTATTGAATCTAACGAGCTAAATACATTCTGTTGAAGAGTTATCTTGTAGATAACTATGTAACTGCCTGCTTGGACAAACAGCAAATTCTGGCTATGGTTTTAGCTCAGTAACTAATCAGCTTTCCCTCTAACAGTTTCCTAGACACAGCACTGTCCAATTTGACAGAGCTCATTAGTTTTCAAATTTTGAGGAAAACAAAGTGTTACTATAAAAAGTTTGTTCAAAAGGCCAAATAAAAATTCAATTTGCATGTACCTTTGCATGCTGGAACTGCTAAGGCTTCTTGCCTTGAAGAAAAACACCAAATTTTAAGAATTACTTTTGAAAGTCTACATTTTAAAATGGATAGAAACAATATAACAAATATATAGCACCATATAAAAATGATCAATTCCAACCTGTACTACTGAGCTCACTTGTGGCTGACTCACTCTCAAGAAAGATAAAGCAGAGATTGATGAAGTTCAAAATAGAGGTAGAGGTAAGGTGGGATTTATATTGGATGAGAGATTAACCCAGACAGGACAGAGTAACAGGAGACTTGATGGAGGTGTACAAAATTGCTACTGGTATAGTGATAAACTGATCAATCTCTCGTTTTATTAAACTTGTCCCATCATATAACAACATAGTGTTGCAAATTAAAAGGTAATAAATTCCAATTAGAAAGAGAAGTATTTACTTACAAGAGACAGTACTACACAACATCATTAAGTGAAATACTATGGATACAGTTTAAAAAGAAGGCTAATGTTGCAACCATTAATACCTTCTACAGACAGGAAAGTCATCATAAATAGGTGTTAAATCTTATGTCATTGGGTATATACAAAATGCAATTTTTCCTTATATAGTTCTACTCACCTACTGGCTTGGTTCACTGAGAAGGATTTTACCTCCCTCTATAGCATCTGTCATCTGCTGCCAGCTTATTCTTGATAGGTTTTAATTTATTTCACTGCCTACTGGCTGTAATTATCTCAGATGCATGAAAATAACATTTTATCAACTGATTTCTATCCTTTTCCATTTGGCAAACATTGGTTTCTTGTGTGTGTTTTGAGCCAAGCTGAAATCAACACATCTGTTTCAGTTTAATATCTTCAGTTTATATAACAAGACCTATACAGTAATATGATGTCTTTACAGCGGTGTTTCTTAACCAGTGAAATCAGGCCAAAACACATATGGCACTTTAGAATTTTACTGATTATATGTAACCGAGGTCTTGATTATATATTTCTGCTAAAAGACACCTTTAGTCATACCAAACCACCTTTTCTTTTTTTGCCAGCATTATCAATTGCTTAGGAAATAGTGTGCTTAGTTAATTATTGCTTTGAAGTTAGAAGATGGGGCATCAATAATCTCGGTTGAAGAGTTGCAGAAGTAATGGGCACTGGTTTGTTTTACAAATTCCCAGTGATGCAGTATGCAACTTAAATAACAAGGATTGGGTACTGCTTTTGGCATCCAGTGGTACCATGAATAGCTGCCACTGAAACCAAGAATCCTTCAAGTGACATCCATTTGCAAACCTGCCTGAGGACACAAAGGTCGGATTTGCTTTGAAGAGATGCAATAAAGCACAAAATTCCAGTCTGCTTCCAAATAACCAGCCCTTAGTGATAAGAGTCTTTGAATCCAAATACAAATTTTCATCAGTTTTCAGATGTTTGGTCTGTGGTTTGAAGTTGAATCCATACTACAATAAATAATTAACAAGCAAAACTAGTAAGATTCAGGCTCATGGCAGCTTTTGCTCAGACGATGGTATCCTTACGTCAGGACCTCAAGGGCATCCATAGGTCTTGTCCTGATAGAGCCTGCCACTATCACCAACCTGGTCCTGTTCAGGCCCTGCAGAACAGTACCTAGCTGATGAGTGCCCCGCCTATGTGGAGGTCACCCTTGACTACTGGCTTGCCCTCTCTCATGGAGCAAACCCGCTCTTGCTGCTCCCTGACACCTTAGGCACATATTTCTAAAAGTTTCAACATTGCATTTATTATAACAGTGATTTTGATCTGAGTAGATTATTTCTCTAACCTTCAGCTCCATATATTTATTCTGAGCCCAAACACTTATCTGGGGTCTTCCAGCATGGCTTTTCCCTGTACACCAATTTGTGCTATTCTGAGTAGTTGTACCCACCAACAGAAAGCATTTCTGACAGTACTAATGAGTTTGGAAATAGTCCTACAGTTAATTTCCAAATAGAATCCAAAAGCACAGCAGTTTTTTACAGCCATCCCCAAGTGACTCTTTCTGAAAATCATTTTCAGTTGACTCCTGGGACTGTGATGGGCAGCACACACAATGAACTGAGAGCCCATTCACTTACAATATGTTCTTTGCTCAAACTCTGGATTTGGTCTTCCCTGCAGCTCCAGAGGAGTTTAAATTACTTGGTTATCTAGCATTGCCTGGATAAAAATATCACTTCTACTCTTTCTGCTGAACTTGTCTCACTGTCAAGAAAAAAACTTCAAACTCATTGCTGAAGAGAAAACACAGAATAGAAAGCATTTATGCTAAAGCTTAGCAACAGGAGATTTCAATCAAGAAGTCTTGGCTTTTGGACTGTTCTTCAAGAATAGTTTATGAATTCTGTCAAGTAACGATTTAATGCAAAATTACAAATAATATTTGAAAATAGGACCAGTTTCCTCCTTCTATCTCTTACAACTCAGACTGAAAAAGCTCTTCTAATGATACATGTGCTGGATCACAAACCAGCTAATGTGTTTAGCTGCTTTGGCTCTGCGGGATTTCTCTGTCAGAGAAGTATTAATCTTTCACTGTGGTCACACCACAAAGATGGTTCAGCTATAACTTAGGGGATTCACAGCGATACTAAGTTATGTGCATTTACTTCATGATACTCTCAGAGCCTGCTCAGAGGCAAAAGGCCACCTCACTATAACTAAAAGTCCTTAAATTCATCAGCCTTAGGTCAACCTCTTAGCTGTCCATGGAAGTGATCAAGAATAATTCTGATCATAGGTGTGCATTGCCTAAAGATAAAACTGAAGACCACTATATTTCTAAATTCCTTGAGCTGGCTTGCTAGACTTAGTTGTAACTTAGAGATTGTTCTTCACTCAGATGTTATGTGCTTTGTTCAGTCTGCATAACTTCAGCTGTACCTTTTCCAGTCCTATATTAGGACCTTCAAGTTCAAAGGAACCTGAATCAACAGGGTATAGCCTCCTGTTTCACCAGTACGCTTTGGGAAATTTCATCTTTTCTTATTTGATAGAAAGATGGCATTTTTCCATAGTCCTTTTCTAAAGTAATGGATGCCCAGTGCTAATGCTTTGAACTACAGCAAATTTGGGAGCTATTTAACTTTTTCTTTAGTGAAACCTGCATTTCCCCCTTTTACCATGTTTCTCATTCTCTACCAAAGCAGCAAGTACAGTTCTCATGTCTTAGAATTGTGAGAGGCGAAATTGGGTAATCAATCCTTACATGTTGATATCTTATGTTTTAGCAGAGGAACAATTTATATTGAATAGTAAGCAAAACAATTTTCAGTTGGATGACTGACAAATGAAATCATTGTTCATTCTCGCACAATGAACCATGAAAACCAAGTCGAGGTAAGAATGAAAATAGGGTTGGTATTTTCATGCTGCAGGCAAAGGACTGGGGACTTAGAAACTAGCTGAGCTCATTGTCACTAGATTTCATTGAAACTCAAGAGGTTGCACTCATGGAGAGGTTATCTGTACATTTTTTCTTGATTTCAGTCCGCATGGTTTCAACTTTACCCTTTTCAGTCTCACTGGGAGCCTCAGATCCAAATGATTTCAAAACCTCAGAGCAAACATCACTTGAAATCATTCTGCTTATGGAACTCATCTAGAATTAAGTGTTTTTTAAAACTAAGATCATGAAGTAGTTGTAGTTAACAAGAAAGCTGATCTTTCATGATTCAATACGTTCTAAAAGGAAGCATGTCTTAATGATCAGATATTAGTCTACTTTTATTTCTAAAGAAGATAAATGTGGTAATCGGACCACTAACAAGATGTCTTGTGTATTTCATATAGTTAGTACTTCTGACAAAGCAATTCTCATTTAACAAAGGATATGATTCAGAAGCTCTTATGTAGCTGCATGATGCCATCTAGTCCTTCAGGTTACTCATGGGAAGGATGAATGTAAGATAATTCTGTCTGAGGTTCCATGTACATCACTAATACCTGAGATCATAGATATAGCTAGTCAAATAATGGCAGAGAAAAGTGTCAATTTGGTGATCAGGAGGATTTGTAAAAGTACATTACATGTTGGGTCTATTAAAAAAGACAGAAAGAACAAAGCATAAGACATGATTATTCCATTAAATATATATATATATAAACACATGGTGACAGATATCTTGAATGCAGTGTGCTGTGTTGGGCCCCATCTCAAAATATGAGAGCTGGAAAACTTCAAAGAAGGGAAATATGGGAAATCAAATCTGTGGAATAGTTTTCATACAAGGAGCAGATAATCAGACTACAGATTTTTAGCCTGAAAAAAAGGATTCCCAAGGGAGGACGTGACAAAAGTTCATAAAATCAGTAGTATAAAATGGGTGAATTGGAACTGATTGTACTTTGTTTTTTCCTCAATATAAGAACACTTGCTAGTATAAAACAAGCCATATAAACAACACAATTCTAAGAAACCCCAGTTCAACCACCTACCTTAATATTTCACAGCAGCAGTATTTCTTTTTAAATGTACACAATTGTCTGTCTGAAAATCTATCCAGTAAGTTCAGCTACATGAATACTGTCAGGTCCTCTCTGAACGTTAGGACAGCTTGAATTAGGTGAATACCCACCTACAGCCATAACTGGGAACTAAAAGTGAACCCTTCCTAAATTAATTATATGCATTTCCTACTTCTATGATGATCCTGCAGTGTGGAAATATAAACAGTCTCCCAGCCCACAGAAAAACAATTTTTTTCTGACATTTCTTTTGACAGATCTCAGACTTATCATGACCTTCTGGTAAAATTTGCTACCAAAATAAAAAACAAGCTTTTTTGGGAAGCTCTTTGGGTCTACTTGGGGATTTGAAATTGCCTCTTCGGAAATTTGCGCTTGTCTTCTGCTGCTCATCAGTGGAATGCTTTCCTGCTGACAATGTCTGATGGCCATTAATATGCATTCCTGTATATTGGACCAAAGGCTCTGGAGTCTCCTCTGCTACTATTACTGTGAAAAATATTATTCTGACAAATCTTGATAGTGAAGCTATGTTAATCAAGTGACAGCACAGTTAAAAGCATATAGTAAAAATACAATTGGAGGTGATATGACTGGAACAGATATGCCTGTTTAGAATTAGGGAACATCAAATTAAAATCTATGGTGGCATGTTGAAAATGAATGAAATTAAATGTTCTTCTCTGAAAGTACAGTTAAATTCTGTCATTTATTGACACAGTATATTATGGATGCCAATAGACTTCATGGTTTCCCAAAATGATTAAATAGAGTAATAGAACAAGACATCAATAACCGTTAAGCACAGAGATAATATCCATGGTTAGGGAAATATATGAACTGCAGATTGCTGGAAGTTCATTAACTATAACTATAGGATTGTCCATCACTTAATCCAAAAGTGGTTATTCGCTTCTGGTCACTTTCAGATAATAGTTTAAGCGGATCTTTGGTCCAATCCACTGTGGTTATTCTTATGCTCTGCCTTGACACCTTCAGCATTCCTCCAGGTTGTCACAAGCAGACATCTCCTCTCTTCTATCTTTTCTCATCAGTAATTTGCTGCCAGAAAGGCTGAGCAGTGGATAGTTACTTGATGGCTGAAAACCCTAATGGGTTACGTCCTACTATGTCACACTATTATTTCCAAATTAGAGCACTTCCAGAACACAGTTGGATTTCTGTGTTTTGCAAGAACTCTGCAATCTCTTTGCACATCTGGTCAAGCAATTGATTCATTAGAGACAACCAGTCCCCCAAGTAGACTGGCTTGTCCATCTCAGCTTATGGTATCATGTCGTGCGGTGGTTTGCCTTGGCCAATCTGCTAACAAGAATATTAATGATAATTCCTATTGTTATTACTATGGTGTAAATCTTGTGCAGTTCTCTGGCCTCCACAAATATCATCTGTCATCTGCTCTTTTATACATCCCATGCCACTTTTACAAATGGTCTGGCTCCCTGCCTGCAATCTTATACCCAGCATTTACTGTATTAGCCAATCAACTTCATTTTATTTCATTGTCTCCCATCTCCCTGATGGTTCACGACCTAGTGCAGGGACAGCAGTTACTTATCTCAGTTTCCTTGTGGACAAGGGAATGCTACAGGAGCATCATTATTTTATCTGGCATACAGGGAATCACTGGGATCACCTCTTGCCCATGCCAAGTTGAACAGTTGAGGTTCAAGGGACCAAGGTTCAGAGATTTTGAATACTGCTTTGAAAACAACTTGCAGCTTTTGGTTACATTTACAATATTATGTGAAATATATACACCAGGCATGTTGCTGGGCTACAGAGAAGAAAATAGAGAGCAGAGGTGGATAAGCAAACCAATAATACTAACACAAAGAAACATTACCCCAAGCATGTTCAGAAATTCTTGTGCAAATTGTAGCATCCCACTTCCATGATAAACTTAAAGGCCGGCCTCCATATTGGTTTTGACAAACAATCTTCTCTGGTATCTGCCTTTCATTAATGCCTGTCAGGTAGAAGGTTACTGGAATGACTTGTTGTTTCAGCACATTATATTCATCTTCTAAGATTCAGCTGCTATATTTTATTCTATCCAGTTTGTCAAAATGTGATGATTCATTACAGCAGGTCTGTATGTCAATATCTGTATTTGAATAATACAAAGATAAACTTTCAGGCCAGTACAGCTGGCTCACTATTATACGTATTTATTATTTGCATTATCCAGCTCATCAGATTTATGGAACAAAATAGATGTAAGTTATTGTGCAAATACAGAATAAAATGAAGATCCTGCCAAGAACAGACTGAAAATACAAGAATTACTGGAACTGGTAGTTAGCAAAAAAGTCAAAGTTTACCAGTGGCCTACCAATAGATACTTAGGATGGGAGTGAAAAAGGACTTTAAAAAACACTTTGAAATGAAACAGTGAAGTATTTTGAGTGGTAAGGTAGCAAATGTTGTCATGCAACTGGAGAGAACTGGAGAGAGTCATCATTGTTAAACTGTAAAGCGTGTAATTGCTACAAAAATCCTGAGATCTTATTTAAAAAAAAAAAAATCTATATTTTTCATTCCACCCATTTCACATTTCAGCTTGAAGAACATGCCCTCCACCAATATCAGCCTGGCCAAACCAGCTGAGTCTGTCACTGTTAGTGACTGCTGTGGGGAAAGCCATTTATGTCCTCTGTGGCAATGAGTTAACAATGACTTGATAATGCACCACCACTTGATGCAATCAGCCTGCTCTCCACACATGGCAAACCAAGCTTGAACTCTGAAATTGCATCCTATAAAATTGTAGATGTCCCTGCAGAATAACACTTCTTTGAGATTTTGCAAGTATTTTTTGCTGACTTGGAGAATATTTGTACATTTCCCCCTCTAGAACAGTTTTCACACAGGTTTTTTTTTTCCCCTCAAAGGCCACTTTAGAAAATATAAATGGTAATTATGTAAAACATGTAAGGCTAGTGCTGAATCCCTCATTTTGGTAACTGTAGAAAGGCACTGTAGCAGAAATCCAAATGGATCTTGAAAATAAAACAGAACACCTCTTTCCAAAATCAGTTTCCCTAAAAACATCCCACGTACAACATACATAAAGTGGTTGAGTTCATGTGACATTTCAACAGTCATTAATTTCTTTTAGTACTTTCACTTGCTAGAAAGGATTAAGTAATAAAAAATGAGTAAGTAAATCTAACAGCCCCTTGTGGCTGAAAGAGGAAGGTCCTGCCACTTAGCCATACATTCCCACTCCGTTACCCAAACTATTCACCAGCTCCCGTGTTTGTCAGACTCCTGTGTAAACCAGCAAACTAACGTGGCAAAAAAACTAATCCAAAAAGATAAATTATTATTTTATTTTGGGTTAATAAGTAGAATTGGCTCAAAAGAGGGTCTAGTGAGTGTTAGAGCCAAAACAGAAGCAAGTCAGAAGCCTGGGAGTGGAAAGGATGGGACCTCACCATTCCAGCAGAGATGATTTGTGAGATGGGGTGAATGAATTGAATAGGAAGACTTTTTTGAAGGACCTTTCCAGTGGACTGTGAATTCTTAGAGCAGCTCATCTCATGTAATTTCACCTCAAAAGCCACAATATGCAGCCTTCTCCCTGTCAGTGGATATACAGTGCTATCTTCTTTAAGCCAAATTTTCCTGTATTTTACTTCCACTTGAAAATAAATTCCTTCTTCCTGATCAACGAAACCATTTTCTCATGCATTTATCTAGTCTCTATGAGATGAGACAGATCTAACTGGTCAGGCAAACCCACTGTTGTAACCAATGTCCAGGCTCAGTTTTGTCACTTTTGATACTGGACTTCTTCCATTTTCATGAATACATCATGTTTTTAAAAGAAAGGACCATCAGGCCTAGCAGGATGCCTGTAAAAAAAATACTTTTTCAGGTATTGTGTTTTCTATTACTCTTGCTAGGTGACCTGGAAACCTTTATTTGCAATTAAGAACAACCATGATCCTCCAGTTATTCTATATTGTCTGTTCAGCTTTTAGCAATCCCAAACCAAAATGGAATATGATTATTTTATCCTACTCTTCCCATCCTTTACAGAAGTACTGAGGACTCCAACATTGAAGCATGTGGTTTTGAAGGCATGGTGCAAAGCAGAAACAGCAGAAGTAATGATGGTCAAAGGTGTTGGAAGCCCCTCTAATGCTATGCCAATTTCTTTATTTTTGAGACATAATTTGAGGCTTGACTTAAGTTTTCAGGGAAGCTTCAATTTCTGATAGCTGGAGTGATGCTGAGAAATGCAGTGAAGAAAAACACCCATCCAGTGGTTTGATTTAGCAAAGTGGTTACATATGTGAAAACAGTATTGAAGCTAATGAAGCTGCTATAGTTTTCAACAAGAGGTTACTACTTGGGGATCTCAGGCTGCAAGATCTCTATGACATACCACTCTGGCACCTTCCATATAGATTTTGTCTGCAGATACCACAGTTCTGATTGCAGCATTGGATCTGATTCATGAAACTGTCTGGGCCACAGGGAAATGTTTCTATCCTCTTTTGTATGTACCCTGATACCAACTATACAGCATTTTTTCCATATGTTTGCAGAAGATTGGGAACTAGTAATGCTATTTCAAATATCACCTGATTTGTTACCCTTGGTTTTATTCTCTCATTCCCCAAAGTCATTCAGTCACCAGAGAAGTGAAATTAAAATACTTCCCAATGGCAGTTCTTCTCACAGTTGGAACAGATTCTACCTGTGTTAAAACTGAGATGCTGTGGTTGCCTAAAGGGGATGTTAAAAATCCTGTCCCTAATTCTGATTCTTATTTCTGATGCAAGCCATCAGACTACATCTCTGGGATATAATTTAAAGACATCTACTCTTCTCTGGAGACTTCCTTATATTGTCTTGCTTATTAGCCCCCTTGGGGTAAGCTGACTGTAATTTCCATGCAACTTTGCACTGTATTTAAATCGAAGAATTTTACAGTAGTGACAGTAGAGCAAAGAATGAACACAGAGCTTCAGAAATCTTTGCCCTACATAAATTTTGGAACTTAAAATGTCAGTAAATACCCAGGCATAAGAAAATACTCACTCCTTGCAATGTTTGCCTTAATCTAATTCTTTGAGATACAGAGGAGCAAGCAGAGAACTTCCAGGATTTTCTGGACTTAAAGATGTAAATAATACAGACTGCATGTGTTTGGCAGGAAACCTACTTTTTGAGGGTAAAATTAATCTCCATAAAGAGCATCAACATCAGCCCGAGCAGCACTGATGTACCAGTTAAATCCTATTTCAAGAGTTTTGTTAGGACTTCAGAGGGCTTTGTTTTGGCCTCTCTGAGTTGGAGAGATTTTCATTCTCTGTGATTTCTTTTCTTGCCAAGGTTAATTAGATCCAAACTTTGGTTTGTTCTGTTTTTCTGAGTTGAAAGGTAATTTTCACTTCTTTTCATCTCATTGTAATGTTAAGGTATTCATCTGAATTTTGAATTGTAAAGAAAACCGTGAAAAATCATGGGACTTAAAACAGTTTTATGTATTTTGGCAATACTGAGAACAGATTGCTGCCAATAAACTGTTTGAGATAAGAACTAATTGGAGTCATGTGGTTTTGGACTGATGTTGAGGAGAGAAAAAGGACAGATATTAACACAATTCGGACAGATATTCTTCATACAAAGGTGCTTGAAATGTGGAATTTGCCATATGGTCCATGTATGTAAACAAGTTTCATCATGATCTACAGCACAAACAGCTAGTGATGTGGGCTGATAAAAGAAAGACAGATTCTGCATGCTTGAGGAGATCAGTGGCATTGCAGTGAGCAAATTTACTTAGAATAAAACAGAAATTATGTTTACAGTGTCACTACCCAAATGGGCTGATTGTTCTACTGCTATACTATACTAACCGAGTAAAGTCACAATCCCTAACTACCACAGCTAATTCATGTATGTGACCTTTCATTTCTACTAATGCTAGTGTGGACAGCTATGATTTCATCAAAACATGCTGCATATGGTGGTATGAGTAGGACCTAGCCTTAAAGAGAAAGATTTTCTTTCTACAAGGCTTTCATCAAGAGGATGCACACTTAAGGCTTGCAAATAAAACTTCAGATTGGGACAAATTTCAAATTTTTCAAGAGCTGGTGAAGCTCCCCTAGGAGGGTGGGAGATCACTGCTGCATAAACTTACATCTTATTTCATGAAGGTCAGGATTACAGCCAGTTTGCAACTGAGTCTTCTTACCAAATATATACCAGATTGCATTTACAGGGCTTTATAAATAATTAGTTCACATGCAGAAGACATGTATTTACTAACTCACCCACTGAAGCAGAGTTCATTCCCTAGGACAGTCAAAGGAACAGCTTCCATAAATACAGTATGCACTTTTCCAAAATACAGAGGATACAACCATAAACATCATTTGGAGATCAAGAAGAGTAAACATGTAACAGGTATGCTACTGTATATTTCTTCATCATGCTACTGAACATTAATTTTTAAATGTAATTGGTGTTGAATTTTCCTGGAACATTTTAACTAAATGAAGCTGTCTAGTCTCATAACAGAATTTTGAGACAAAGGCGATAATAGTTAACAATTAGAACAGGAGATTTGACTCAACAACTTCTTCCCCATAGCAAAATTTATTACTACTAACATTAGGGTAATAATTTAAAATCTTTTTTTCATACCATATTGCCATAGTGTGACAGAAGATAGATTATTTCCAACACATGTACCTTTTAGGTACTGGAAAGCCTCATTTAAGCAAGTGTTCCAAAATATCTGAATCCCACCTGAGACAGTGAATTTGATATTTTCTGGGACAACAAACTGGTCCCATTTCTGGGTAAGGAAGGTGGAGTGGGTGGGGCAGGGAGGGCATATATGTAAAAGACAGACAATCCAACCTTGCCTTCAAAGGAAGAAAATTTAACAGATCCCTTAAATTTAGTTTTGTCTACATACTTTGCTAGAATATGATGACTGATAGAGTCTCCCTATCTTTCTTGTGTAGGGAAAGCAACAATACAAAAGGTGCTGAACTAGTTGAGCTATGCTATTTAGAGAAGCTTAGAGTTCAAACTGCCTACCCTGTTTAAAGACCTACTTTCATTTTCTTGGTTGAAATTCTGGAAGGTGCATGTTAGGTTGAATTAATCAACATTGTCTTTATCTCTGCATAATGACAAAGCCATGGTGTCTTTAAAAGCCCGTATAATTGTTAATGTAATAATGGTTCAGAAAAAGGAGAATTTTGACCCATGGGCTAATAATTGGTGAACCCACACATTAGTGATCAAGGCAGAGTTAAAGACAAGGCAAATAGTTTTAAAGGAAAAAAGGGATAAATCTGTACACCTGTCCAGCTGTCCACACGAAGTTAATTCTAAATCTCACTCAGCTGCCACAATCTGGGAGATGCTTCATGCTGGAGATATGCTTTGCAGAGGTATCTAAACTAGTTTCTCATACCCAGGTGTCCTAGTTATAGTGGCTGGGACTAGTTTATCACTGTGTGGGTGTAACTGGAACTGCGTATTCTATACCCTCTCTGCCATTCATCGTGAACTGTTACTGAT